>WIPJ01000376.1:472891-507625 GCA_018155075.1 Cassiopea andromeda
GTTCTTTGCTCAGGGGGTGCTCTCTCCTCGATTAGTCTATCTACTGAGAGAGCTCCTCCTTAAATAAATTCCTCTCCCTACAAAATTTCATTTCAATATTATGTATAATTCGTGTTGTATTTAATTGCTATTCTATTTGTTGTTTTTAGTTGTATTGTTGTCAGAATTTTGTACGTAGTGGAATTTTAAATATGAATGAAACTTGGTGAGCAACTTTATACTCGGTCAGGATTACTTGTTGCACAAGCGGTCTTTAGAATCGTATTGGAGAGGGTAGACATTTTAATAGCTATTAACTATTATATTCATTCCAACTTCACTGTACAAATGGCTCGGCTAGGTGACTCGCATTCCTGCCATTAAACCTTCGATCTCTAACTTATGATTCACATTGTTTAAACTGTAATTATCTCCAACTTCAATCCTAGGTCTCTTTCTATCCCCTAATTTACAACGAGGGGTGCACTTAAATAATGTAGAAACACTGATTTAGGATGCATCAGCATTTTTGCCGACATAGAGTAACGTTACTCCACATAAAATGCAACAAAAGGGTAATGCTAGTTTATTCTAGTTTATTGCTAGCTTCACGAAATTACTACGTTTGTAGTACTTATATCTAACCTAACTTATTTCTAAACGACTAATATAAAATACTTTTGGACATATACGTGCGTCTTACAATTTAGTGAATAAAAACTACCGATATACAAATATGCTTACATTCTTGGAAACTATAATGATTCTGTTGGCTCATTTCCAGTCGAACCCTCGACGTATCTCACGAACAACTTAACATGTGACGGCCCCCTCAATATTTCGCAAGCCTTGAGAATCCAAATACCTAATATACTAATGCGATACGAAGTAGGTCTCTACAATCTTCCACAAGCACTGTGAGTCTAAATGCCGAATAACGAAATGTGAGACGCCCTAATACAAGATACAAGCACTTTCGCAAGCTACTTTATCTGTCCTAATTTTCCATATATAGCTCCAATCTTGCATTTATAAATTAGCAGTATGACACTATGTCAGTTTTCAATTGCCTATATCTCGGTCATTATGTTTGAGATTCAGCTGTAATTTGTCAATAGTGGCTATTTCCCTGTTCTATTTCAGAAGTTAAAGCCAAAATTAAAATATTCTGAAAATAGAATTTTCTTGGCGTCACATTAATGAACTCTATAGGTTGAGAGGTTGCGGGGATGCCCAAACGATAGTGGGGCAACCAAAGGCATAGCCATAGGGAGTGGGGAGGTGCCGCACTCCCAAAAATTTGGCTTGTCGGTAAATTTGCAGTAAACCATTAGTGCTAGTCGATGTTGGAACGCGAGGAAATCTTTCTTTGTCGGCAAATTTGGTTTGAGGGAAGTCTTCTTTGTCGGCAAATTAGAGCTGACACCTCTCCAAAAATGTCCCTCATCTACACCCCTGGGGCAATGGGAGTCACAGGAGCAAAGGGGCCCGATTGCCATGGGCAAGCAAGGCAGGCCGAAAGAGCTTTATCCAAAATAGTGTTATTTTCTTTACTATTTGTGTGATTGATGATGGTAGCATACTAAGTTTTAATATAGGGAGAATAGGGGAAGAAGGAAAAGTGATGAGTACATTTCAGATTATAGGAAAATTTCAGCGACGACCCCTTCATAGAACAATATCCATAATTGTTGCTGATAAGTACATACAACAAAGCAAAATAGAGCATAATTGATGAAGATATATTAGCTGTGTTTTGAGATGCATAATTAGGCAAATACCTGCATCCTCATGTAAATATCATAAACACAGAAAACCATACGCAGCAGGTGAGCTTCACATTCATAATTCAAAACATCAATCTGCAAAATGCTTTGCATAGGGATCTTAATTTTCTTTTACCAGAGAACTTCCCAAATTCTTGTTTATGATCGCAACGCACTCAGTGACGTAGCAAGGGAAGTCAAGAGGGTGGCCACCCCCTCCCAATGATAAAAGAATTGTTGTCTGAGAAATGCTCAAATCTCAGAAATGTAGGGCGTATATTTATATACAGAGGGGCGTTTCCTTAGCATTTATAGGGTGTGTTAAAAATTTTCCAGAGGGTGGAGCCCCCTGACCTCTATCATTCTTTCTTTCTTCATATTGGACGGTACTGCAACGTTGGCTATGACAGCAGGCTATGCCACCTATCCCTAGCTGCTTCCTAACTACCCCCACAAGGGTCTCTCCCCTGGGCCATACCCAGTTCTGCCCCCCAGAGATGCAACCCTGGCTACGCCAGTGAACACATTCCATGATTAACATAATGGAAGAAAGCAGATATTAATATTTTAACACACCGAACTGCCCCCCCCGCCCAAGTAAATGCGCAAATTTTGCTGTCAGCTACTTCTTATGGCAAGTTACTATCTTCTATCAAATAACCATCGACCATCGCTATATGCCTCACTTGCCTCTATGAGGCTTAACCATATGAGAGAGAAACAAGTTACTTCTTTCATTGAGAATGAGCCCGGATCTTAGATCTCACTCCAGGAGAAACATGACAGCATGTTCGTATCCGCTTAGGTTCGTGTGACACGAACGCAAATATCTTGGAACTGTGCATTGTAGGAATTACCAAGCTTACTTACCAAGCGCTTTGAGAAATTTGTTGTATGGTAGTCCCAAAAATCTGCCGGCTCAAGACTGCCTCTATCTTTAACGTCAGAAGATGATTGCCCCATCAGTTCGCAGATTTCAACTACACCATTGCTAGTTTTCGCATTCACTGACTTGCACTTTGTCTCATGAACGCAAAATGCATAGCACTCTTGAAGGGCAACATCTTCATGTATGGAAATAGGAATGCCTTTAAGCTTTTGCCTTGTCTTTTGTACAGTAAAATCTGCCTCTTTTTTACATTTTAAGCGCAAAATGTGACAATGTAGTACAGATAGGGTTTGAAAGAGGATAATGATTTCCAAAGGAGACCTGAAATAAAAGTAGATAATGTGCTTATCTGATTGATATGTACGGAAAAGATTTATGATACATAACTAGATCCGTTTTGAGGAAGAACGCTATGCAAAACGAACAAGATCATAATCCCCTTGCACGATAAACTCACGAAGCAAATTAACTACTTCGCGAAGACACTTCGCAGAGAAGTTTTACCGACAGGAAATTGAGTAGAGAAATATTTCTCGAGAAATTGTTCACTCGAGACATTTCGTGAGAACAATTTCTCTGTGTTTTCTCGCTGGAAATTGGCCTTAAAACATAATTGACTTGAATTGCTACACCCAGCATTATTCATGGACACTGTAGAGGCAGTTGAAGTACTGTATCGTGCGAGATCCACAAATTTTACTTTGTACTGTGTGGATATTATCACTAAATTAGAAACAGCTCCTTGGGAACTTTGTGAGGAGGAATAAAAGCAATGGTGTAACAGAGACACTCGGAGCCCTTGGGAATTCAATAGCATTGGCTCCCCCATCTTGCTTTTCAAATAATCCAAAAAACTTGTCTCTTCAAAGCCTGTGAGGGCCTAGCCTGTGTACAGACTCGACTGGCTTACTGAGTGCAGTTTAGTTGAGTTGAAATCGAAATCGTTTGACTGGAAAAACGATTTCGAATTCAACTCAACTAATCTACGTTCAAGTAAACCAATTGAGTCTGTACACAGGCTAATGAGGGCCCACTCCAGGCCCTCTAAAGATTGGGGGCATTAATTGTTGCTGTAACTAGTGGTGATTTTTCAAGACCATTCAGGGGGCAAAGGGGCTGAATTTGCCAAGTATTGTAGAAGAAACACGTGTATTCGACAATGCTTAGAAATATTTGTCGATTACACGTCTTTTTCATAAGAAATGCACAAGATCATTGAGGCTCAAGCAAGAAAGTGATTTTCTTATTAAAACATCATGTATTTAGCCTTTGTCCACTACTTTTGCTGATAATTCCCACCTCGATAACACCTGGGGGACACTTTGCCCCCTTGTACCCCTTAATATCCGCTACTGGCCCTAACCCTGACTACTTCCACAGAGCTACTGAATGAAAGCTTTCAACATAGTTGAATACGACATATTTCTATAACTGCTTGCTTCTTCCTAAATGAATTCCTAGGTTTCTGTATCATACGATATGCCGTAAATTGTCTATTAAGCCCCCGGGAGACTTGTTAATTTCAAGCACTCTAGTGGAGGACTTACTTATTGGTGAGGGGAGTTGATAAAAGAGGGGAACTTAATGATTTTTTTGAAAATTTTCAATAGTTAACTAAATATTTGCTATTTGAAAAGAAAGAAAAGCACTTGTGTTGTTTAGCTTATACATCATTAGTTCACAGCAGAACATACAAAATTGAAAAATTGTTAGTAACCGTTGATGTACTGTAGAAGGTTTTTATCCGCAGCAGGCCAATGAAGGACTTTGACTCTTGATTGCTTAAGAACAATTGCTTTTCAAAGCGTGATCTAGCTTAGTATACTTACTTCTATGAAACTTACTTACGCTTGGCAGTATTTAATATTTTCTAAGGGGTTTAATAAATTTCTTGGTCCAAAAAGGGGGGCTTAATCGAGAGGGGAGCTAAAAAGAGAATTACGGGAATATTCGGAGTACTTCTACTGCATGTATTTTTAGTTATCTTCTTCTTAGGGTTATCTTATACAATTGTGTCTTGATACAACTACATTTAATCTGTGCAAAAACTCCTTTCATCCTATCATTGTCATTATTAACGTTCCTGTTAATCATTGAAAATAAGCAAAAATATTCATACATATATAACTAACGAACTATTTAATGCCAAAAGACAAATTGAAAAAGTAAAATAATGTTAATCTGTCCAACGAAATCCTAGTTATATTCAGATAGTGCACCGGGGTTGTTCATTGCCCTTTCGTAGTGAATATCATGTAGATACTCTCACTAAAATTAAATTTCTAGGTCTACGTAACATGGATAAAGATAAAGGTGATATGAAATGATTGCTTGAAATCAATTAAGATAAAACTCATCTTATACATACATGATATCTCTTCAAACGTTCTCTTCCATTGAAACTATTCCACCAACTTTGACTTGTATTTACACAAGGAAGATCCACCACTCTCTTTTTGTGTTCAACTGATGAGGTTTAAATGCACTATGTAAATGTGACTTGCAACGAAACGCTTCAGTTGAACTCAACTTCCTACAGTATGAAGATCAATTTTTAAGCAAGAGATTTTGGATACAGGTGATGGATAAATTTTATTGTCATTGCATCTACCACCTGCAAAGCGAAAAATGAATGCTTGTAGCTACCAGTCGAAAACAAGGAAAGATTTTCTATATATTGTTGAGATTTACTGGAAGTTTCTCCTATATTTGTTCGCTAGCATTCTCTTCCGTTGCTACTTTTTAATGGCCGATTATGAGGCTGAAGAGTACTATTTGCAGTATCAAGTCGCTTGTAAATACACGTGACTTATTTTATTGCTGTAGCATCCTGGTAGTTGATGCAATCGGGTTTTTTTACTTACACGCCTTCAGGTATCCCTGCACAAGAGAGCAAAATTCTCTAAAGGGCACGAAGATATGAATTTACCACCATATCATTTAAAAACCTTTGTGTTGATAATTGAATCACACAAAAGAGCACATCTCACCCTTCGACCGCCTTTGGGTGAGGACGGGGGATGGTCACTTCTTGCCCCTGTGTGACAAGCAACCTTGTATGCTTCTGTTAATCTTCTGTGGTTTCAATTCTAGAATGCTTTCTACCTGCTAAACTACCCGTGTACAATGCTCTATCTAGAGGTGTAGTCCAGGCTTGGCGTGACATAACGCCGATAGACTTCCTAATTGAAGTTGCAAAACATATCAACATAATTATTGCAATGCTTCCTTTAAGGTAGGCATGATTTCGACAAGTATGATTTACTTGTCAGAATCTTTATTACTGATTAAGCCCTTTGCTCAAAATCGAGTCCACTAAGTTTTGACGATTCTATGCAAACCTAAGACGTTAATTGGTCATGTTTTAATGCTTTGCTATTCACCTACTGAAGCAAATGTTGGCGAATTGCTTTTAATCTAGTAACAAAAACAAAATTTTGAAGCGCTGTGTTTGGTTTAAACATTAGCAAAACATTTTCTCAATTTCAAGACTATACTACACATCCCCGTCTTCACAACGGCCTAATGTACATTCTTTTGTAATAATAAAGCTTATGAGAGCATTATGGGTCGGAATCGCTGAAACTTTAGAATAGTGTAAGAAAACTTCAAGACTCAAGCCTCATCAAATCTTATAATTTCTGTATATTCGAGTTGTAGTACATTTTATAGATTAACTTTATCATTGTAACAGTTAAACTCCCATAAATACAACGCGTGTTTTCTTCTATATCTCTGATAGTCAACTGAACTCCAACTCTAATCACGTGTTAATCATTCTATTCAATTATTCACAAGTAACAGCACAGTACATCTAACAGTACAAAGAGGTACAATGATTGACATTGTGGATCTTATGAGGAAAAAGACATGATTACAAAGTAAAAACCTAACTACAATAGTTTGAAAGTCTTATTAATGTTTCAAATCTTGTAAACATAATATACAATTTAAAACGATTTGGATAATTCGTATAATTGGTAAATACATTGACCTAGGCTAAATTATGCACTTAAAAGCATTCATTTAAGACTGTTTGGCCTCAGATGAAAGGCCATTCCAGCATTTAGCACCTCTGAATGAACAATATTTTTTGTTGGTTAGCAGACCCTCTTACAGGCAGCCTTAAGTCGATACTTATATTTCGAAGACTGCGTGTGGCATTAACGATGTTTTTAGTAAAAAAATAACAAAGGCATTTAGGAACAATGCTATGTAAGCTTTAAATTACCAAATTCCAACATTCATGCGAGATCTGTCTCTAAGAAAGAAAGTAACTTACGACTTCAGAGCAACAGATCTACTACAGCTACCTAAAGCTAGGACTGTTCTAAACGGATGAAATTCAATTGCCTTCAGAGGCAGTATCCATTAGAACTCTATATCTGATAAGATAAAGTCAAGCCAATCTATAGCCTTATTCACAGTTCATGTCAAATCATGGAATGGAGATAGTTGTAATTGTAACGTATGTAATCAGCTGGTGTTCCAATATATTGTGTTTTTGTAAGTAGCTGGTATGAATTAGCTATCTTATTCTTAGGATTAACTACACTATTCTGCATCCAATTTTGAATAAATTCTTTATTATTATTATGTTATTATTCAATTAATCAATTGTTACCAACTAAGCTTTGGATCAGAGGTTTGCTTGGAGCATCAAAATGACTATACCTGTTCAGAACCATAAATCTCAAGTCCGGGCTCCGAGGATTTCAGTCCGGGCTAAGCTTGAGCTTTTTCGGGATTATCTCTTCACTGAATATGAATGGTCTAAGGTGAGATTTCATATGTGTGTCCTTCTGAGCAAGCTTCAGCACTGAAGCATCGTAAAAGATATTTGCAGGAATTTTAAAATGTCATATTTTGCAATATTTGGCATTATTTTTAACCCGGACGAGCCACCCTAGTCAAAATGCGTGCTCCTTTGCAATTGTAAGACAGCCCCAAGTAGAGTAGCAGTATTGAAATTGAGGCTCGACGATGCTAGTATAAAGAGTTTGCACAACTGTCTCAGGGAGAAAATGCTTGGCATCAGTGGTGGTGCCACGGGGGGATTGGACGGACTTGCCCCCTCTACTTCTCGCCAAGATCAATCTTCTAAGTCGTCCAAATTCAATGAGAAAATGTTGGAGATGGGGTGAGGGACCTCTAGCAAGAGTTTTTGAAATGGGTGTGGCAAACAAATTTTGTCATAATTTTAGGGTGTGGTACTCAAAATTCCTACATTCCACGATGGCTGATCCACCCCTGCTGAGCATACTTACGAATGCCAATTGCACGAGAAGCTTTGTCAGTGAGTGATTTTATCTGATCCTTCCACGCAAGATTTTCGTATATTTGAACACCTAGATACTTAGTATTGCTTACAACTTCTACATTATCCTCACGAATAGACTGTTGTAAGGTCTGGCTTGACGCCTCGAGATACTACTTTTGCTTTGTGATTATCAACGTAGAGCGAGTTTTAGCTACATTAAAAGATAGCTTATTCCCCTTCAGCCGCCTATCTAGTACCATAAGTTCTTCACTTTGAGTAGTGTCCTTGACAGAATGATGAGTACTTGCATCATCAGCATACATGGAAGCTAGAATGATAACTACTTGTCTCTAACATAAGCAAGAAATAGGAGTGGACTTAGACAAGACCCTTGTGGAACACCTACATTGATGTTACCTATATTTGATCTACACCAGTTATTCGACAATGTTGATTCCTGCTACTAAGGTAGGATGTAAACTACAATAGCTCCTTACTGACAACACCATAATCCTTGAGATTTTGACAAAAAGTTTTATAAATAACTGTATCCAATGGTTTTTTGAGATATACAGAAATGTAGCCAGTTAAACGTCCTTAATGCATGCCGCTGTACCAATCATCAGTGCATTTCAGTAAACAAGTAGCTGATGAATGTAAGGCCCTGAATCTATATTGATCTGCCGTTAGGTAACCACCATATTCAAGGTACTGGTGCATAGATGAGCTTCTCAAAGTGCCTAGATGCAACAGGCAGCACCGATATTAGTCTATAATTTGACTTTTCTGACCGTTTACCTTCTTTGTAATTTAGGGTAACTCAAGCAATCTTCCTGGAAACAGGAAAAGTGCTGGTTATTAGCACTAATATTTTAGAAATTAATAGAAAAGCAATCCCCAGAAAGTAGCTAGAGATGTTATCATCGCCAAAGCTTTTCTTTACTTTAACCCTAAGCATTACTTCATACATCTTTCATTAATTGCCCTGAAATCAATAATGAAAATAATTTATGAATTTCAGTGCGTCTACGAATGTAAAGCTTTGATCAAATATGACAACAATGCTGCCCGACCGTGCTTTGGCATTTATTTTTGGCATTTATTTCATTGTTAGCTATATTTGTATTTATTTGCCAACATTGAAAAATTTCACAAAAAACGTTCCCAAGCAACATTCAGTTAGGGGCCATTCAAAAATTACATAACGCCTGAGGGGTGAGTAGGTATGGTCATTGTTGTTACGAACTGTTATGAAAATTTATGGGGTATAAGGGGATCATATCTCTTTTGTTATGTAACAGATATATTTTTAATGTACCTGTTCTTGCAACTACATCAAGGTTGGCATTAAAATCTAACGCTATTTGTATATGTATGTATCCTCCAGTTTTCTGCAACGCTGTTGTGATATTGTATCTTGTCTCTGGACATACGCAAAAGCACCAAAAATTTAACCTTTTGCTATAAATAAATTGCCCGGTGATATCATTCCTTCACATTAGAACACGACTGAGTAAACAATTTTTTACATGAAGGTAATGGGTACTATGAAATATAAACAGATAACGTGAACAATTGGTAGGCGGGTCTTGAGACCCGAGATGCTACGTAACAAAGAGGGTGGGCTTTACAAAAGTTGTTAGGATATGTTTCGAGGGGTGGGTGGGTGGTCAAAATGGGGGAATTTGGGTGCTACATACTTAATGAATGCCCCCTTAACCGATGCTTTACGCATTCAAATCATCGCAAGTGGAGCCATCGGCTACCACAACTTCATATTGACAACACCTCGCTTTTTTGGGAGGAAACATTATGTTTCGTACTATTGAGAGATGATGGACTTTACATCTAATCTTCAAGCATTGAAAGGGCTGAAAGTTGTTGCTAGTATTTGGTATTGAGCATCATCTAACTGGAAAATACAGACAGCTCAATGATTTTCTATCAATTCAGCAACACCCATAGAGCTAGGAAATACCAGCCTATTTTAAATTGTTGTTTGCCATTTAAAACTAGAAATTGTTTGCAAGAACTTCAAATGCAAACAGTTTTTTCATGACTTGAGAACTTGCTTTTGCACGTGATAAATTTGTTTTATCAGCAGCTTACTGATTATAAGACAGGTATCTGTTTGTCGCGTTGTTTATATACGAGATTGCTTGTGCCTGTAACGCAATATAGTTTCTTAAAATGAATGGACATTATATTGAGTATTTCCTCTATACCTTATAATATTAGAACATTTGTAAAACACTGGTAGTCTGGGAATTGTGAAGTAGAGTACGGACACATATTTGCGTATTCTCTCGCGTCTCAGCCTTGGAACCATAAACACGCTACATACCCAAATTGACATCTTATCAGCATTTTGTACGATAATAAAAAGAGCTTCAAAGTCAGTAACCCAAAAAGCCATGCATCCCAACCTTAAGGGGATTTTCCCTAGGAGGAAATTTAGTTTGTTGGGAAAGTGGGAAGCTACCATAATCGCTCACAAAATTGTCAAGAAATAGCACCATTTTGGACTTTTAAGTTAATGATTCTGCCAACTGGAGTACACCCATGCATAGTGTCAGTCAATTTTACTGAGGGAGAGGGGGGCCATAAAGAGACTGTGCTCTCACCAGAAGACCCCACGAGTGCATGTCACTTAAAAAATTTTCAACTGCTACTGGACTAGTGGAGCCTCATTACAATAGCTGTTCCGTCTGAGGGAGCCTGTAGTTGGGTGAAGCAAGCTTCATACAAAATCTCTAGAATATGGCTGCCCAAATTACTATCAGTCGCTTGGTGGGCTCAATTACGTCAACAATTCACCAGCAAACCGTTGAGGAATTGACAAGCTCCAGACCAAGAGCATATCCTCCAAATCTCTAAATAATAATTTTATGAGGAATTCACAATGGTATTTCTACAATCTACAAAAATTTCCACAGGTACTTGGTTCTCATTGATGATGAAAGCTAAAATAGGGCAAATACAGTTTTTGCTCAGAGGACCAAGTACTGGAAAATTTTCACAGTTGCATCGATAGAAACTGTACATGAAATAGCTTCAAATCTACAATAAAATTATAAATGTTCTTCTTTCTTTGTTCTTCCTTTACTCTTCAAATACAAAACCCTGTCTTCAGCTGAAGGTTTTTATTGTATATGCTATTACATTCAGGCCAACCTTTGTCTTTAATTTAATTTTAAATGTTGTAAAACTTGAAAGCAAATGCAAATAAATAACCGTGCACCGATAAGAGTTGCTTATGTGGATGATTTTTTGCGAGTTGACGCACGCAAAAAACTTTGAAAAACTCTTGATATCTTGTAAGGAAAAACTCTTGATTAAGGGCTAAGTCACTGAGTACATATCATGCTACTTAGCAAAGAAAGGGAAAAGTGAATGATTGATGCTGCCGACTGTAAATCTGAGTAAAGCACTATGACGGAAATTTGAAGTTCGGATTCAGCTGATGTCGAAGAGTTTTCCTATAAATGGTTTTACTAGAGTAATAAATTGTTTCACATTTTCACAGACAGTAGCGATTTTTCAAGAAGAATCAAAAGGGGGAAAGGGGCTGCATTTGCCGAGTATTTTAGAAGAAACACGGGTACTCGAAAAATACTTGGGAATATTTGTTGATTACACGTGTTTTCATAAGAAAAAAGTGTACAAGAAAATCAAGGCTCATGCAAAAAGTGATAATTTTATCAAAGAATCGTGTATTTAGCCTTTGATTCACTACCCTTGCCGAGAATCCGATACTCGATGGCACCTGGGGGCGCTTTGCCCCCCTTGGGCCCCTTAATATCCGCTACTGTTCACAGACCAGCATGGGAAGAAAGGAATGGGTTCTTGCTGATTGAGCATAGCCGCAAGAAGTTCTTCAATGCTCCAAGACGCCCATATTACTTGCTCCAAATTGCAATGTATAGTTCCAACAATGTTTGCTAGAAATGAAATGCAAGCAAAACCACCACCTGATTCAACAACTATATTGCATTCAGCTAGTTTTGCGTTTTTACTTCAAGCCCAGCAAGCAGACGAAAGTAAACAATGCCAGCTGTATTGGTCAACTTGAAGAGCAAACCTTTATTTGCAAGAGTAAGATTGATCAAATTTCAGATGTAATCAACGCTGGCTTGAAAACGCTAAATGTGGAGTATTTGCTTTAAGTTTGCTTGTACGAGAGCCTGGCTACAGAAGATTGAATGACTTGGAAATAACAGATCATATATCATCTCTGAATATATGAGAATAGGAGACTCTACAAAAATTAGAAAGTCAAGATACTGGTTCACAAAGCAGGATTCTAATATAAATTACACAATTAGTATTTGTGCTGCAGACTATCCATCATTATCAATTGCAGAATAGCTCAGGTATATAGAACCATTAGCATTACGTCAGACGAGTCAATGGGTTGAAATTTCAAGGATTTCTAGACCATGGCACTCAACAGTACAATGGCTATAATTTGTAGTTTTGAGGAAGATTCAGAGGTTTTCAAACAACATCATCTGGCTATTGCCATCTTTAATCTCATCATAGCCACAATCAGCGTGATTTTGAACTCTGGATTTACGATAGTCCTGCGCAAATCGAACTTTTCAAATATACCTTCGAATGCTCTGCTCTTGTCCCTTGCTCTTGTTGATCTCTTGACTGGAGCAATATCACAAACAAGCTTTGCAGTTGAGAATATCCTATTCAGTCGTTGCATTTTTTCCAAGGCACTGGATATCTTCGTAGCTGTATCAGGGCATCTACTTGGAGCAATGTCGTACACAACGGTTATTCTTGTCTCATTAGATAGATACGTGGCCATCTTGTACCCATTCTTTTACGACATCAATGCCACCCGCCACCGTTTGATACTCATCCAGTTTATGGTTTGGCTCTTGCCAATGCCGCTATTGCTGTTTTCAGTTTTCCATAAAAACCATTTATCTCTTTATTACACTCTCATAATTTGCACCATCACAGGATGGCTGTTGAGTGTATATTTTTATGGCAAAATTTTAGCTGTTGCATACAGCATAACCAAATCTGAAAGGAAAATCAGAGATACAGTTACAAAATCAGCTTTGCACAGCCCATCCAGTAGTGACTCCAGTGTGCCTGCGTACACAGTGGGAGGCACGACCCAACCGAGACCTCGTCGTCGAACTTTTAAAATGCAGCGGGAACTAAGACGCGCTCTGACAACAGTAATTTGCATAATGTCGGCACTTATTGCTTCTTTCACGCCAATTACTGCTTTCTCTATTTATATGGTGACTAAACAAGATCTAGGGACAAATTACATCGACCAGATAATCCTACACTGGGTGCAATCCATTTCATTAGTAAATGGCCTACTCAATCCATTGATATACTGCTTCAGAATGACAGATGCAAGGAGAGAACTATTTAAAATGATTGGAATCTCCCAATCATCGACTGTGAGATTATGATGCAAGTAATCGTCGTTTGTCATTATACGTTTGCTGATTTTTGAAGATAGACCCACAATTTCATTCCCATGTTATGCGTTTATCAGGTATGCTTACACATATAAAGCATCAATTCTGTTGGAGGGATATATATCTATGCTCACTTCAATGGAGAGTCTCAGTCTTGACACCACCATTGAAATGTATAGGGTTCTCGGAGAAAGACCAGTGTTGGATACTTCGTCATGTGTAGCACTCCTCCGCAATTCGTCGTATATCAAGCTTAGCATTCGCTTTACAGTTCACAGTTTATAGTTAAGAGTAAAGAGTTGAGATTAAGAGTACACAGCCAGTAGTGTAACGTTACGAGTTTGAGTTAAGAGTTTCAAAATAGAACAAGACTTATGTAATTTCTGTAAATAAGCAGTTCTAAATGTTCATTTCTGCATGTGAAGTTACAGCGATGGTTCAGTCTTATTTTATAAGAATACCTAACTAATGAGGTTCGGCATCGTTTGCCGAGCCTCCATATTCTTAAATTTTTCTAATTTTGGGCCTAGAATTTTTCTTAAATTATTCTTTACATACCAGTTTTCAGTTTCCATATTTAAATTTACTACATACAATTCGTCATTAATAAATGGTGTAACTTCCCCTAAAATACTTAAAATAAATATTAATACCAAAGGTGTAGCTTCCCCCAAAATTTAAGGAATAGGGTTTTTGCAGGGATTTCTTGATCGGGGAGCAGAGGGGGCCACGGCCCCCAATTTTTGCACAATCGTTGGCTTTGCGGACATTTTAACACTTTATCGGAAGATTTTCGGACTTTTGTCGGAAAATCATTGAAATTACCCCCCCCCAATTCTATAGGCGCCACGACGCCCCTGGGTTTTTTAAAAGGTTAGGGTTAGCGTTAGCTTTCTTACTTCCACCATTTTGAAATCGATCATCCAAATATAGTCAAACATGCTTGATTTTTGAAGGTATTTCTTGTGATATTTTCGCTTGTGTTTTTGGTAAACCGCATACTTCTTGCATATTCTCAAAGAGCTTGATGAGTACTTTTGCTTGATATATAAATTGTTTGGAAATTCTTTGATGGATTGATCTTCACATTCGCTTCTACTTTCATTACCAAGGAAGACAAAAGCTTGACATGTAAAAGATTTAACTATGTATGTATGTCAGTCTATTTCAATACCTGTCGAAAATCACATATTTAAATCACAATTCAACAGCTGAATATTAGGCTTCTGTGGTGAACTTATAAAACTACTTACTAATGAAAGGTACTTGATAACTTCCTCTTTGAGCTACATTTGTCGTCCTCGCTTTCTTCACTGTCACTTTTGATGATTTCTCCATCAGCTTCTCTCTTTTTGAATTTTTGCAAACAAACAATACTCTGACAGACAATCAGGCCGCTTTTTGCAAGCTTTATTTAACAATGGCATTGCTTATTACCTGCACTGATTACTGGTATGAGAACATTGATTGTAGCAAAATCAACCTCACTATATATCTGGACCTAAAAAAAGGCCTTCGATACCGTAGATTACACCATACTTGTATAAAAACTAGAAAAGTATGGGATAAAAGAGAGAGAAGGAGAATGGTTTCAATCTTACCTATCAAATAGACAGCAATTTTGCTCCTTAAATGGTGTTAAAACTAAGCCTAGAAAATTCCCATGCGGGATTCCTCAAGGATCTTGTTTAGGCCCCCTCCTCTTTATAATATTGTCAAATGACTTCGAAAAATTCTTACAATCCTCGCATGCTAACAACTATGCTGACGACACAGCTATCACAATCCCCTCAAATACTTTTGTGCAGATGACTGAGTGTCCACATAAGCAACTAGCAAATATCGCAGAATGGATGAGGGCTAATAAACTCAGTCCCAGTCCCAAAAAGACCGAATTTATGATCATAGGGCACCCACTTAGTACAAGAAAACCGGAGCTTCCAGAGACACTTAAGCTTAACGGCTCAGAGATAGAAAGGGTGGAAAAAACCAAATATCTAGGAATTATCATTGATGAAAACTTGACTTGGGATGAGCAGTTTAAGCGAATTAGAAGTCAAATAAATACTGGTCTAATGAGCCTAAAGCGGCTTAAAAACATTCTGCCGCAAAGCCAGCTCTGTTGTGTTAATTATGGTCTTGTTGAAAGACATTTGCGATATGGTGATGTTGTTTGGGGTAGCTTGAACAAATCAAAGATAGTAGCTCTCCATCGTCTTCAAAATCGAGCTTGCTGCATAATTGAAAACGTAAAGATGAAAGATAATTAGTCTCGTTCCTGGTTAATTGTAGAAAATATCATCCGTTATGAAAGGGATATCATGACCTATAAAATTATGAGCAAGCTTTGCCCAGAAAGTTTTTCAACAAATTCCTCCCAAAGAACCTCGATTTCGAAATGCCGAGATATCAGACTGAATTTGCAAAAAAAGGATTTCATTACTCAGCCCTGACGGCTTGGAATGATTTACCTGCTGAGCTACGTGGGCTACCTACCCAAAGTAGTTTCAAAAAAGAACTGAAAACGTATTTGAAGGGCTAGACTCAGAAGTCAAAATACGAATACCTGGAAGATCAGCGCTCATTTATAGGGTTAAGTTTTTATTTCGAGTTGATATTTAGTGTTTCTATTAGCTGAAGGTTTACCTCTTGTAAAAACAATATTATTATAAACAACGATAGGGGACCATTCACATATTACGTCACACAGGGGGTGGGGATCTTGTGATTTTTGTGACAAGGGGTGGGGTGGGTTGTTTTGCATTGTGATGTCACACTTTTAAACAAATTTATATTTAGCACATTTTGCTTTATAATGGCAAGTTTAGCTCTTTTGTAAAAGACATTTGGCTTCACGTCGAAAAATAATCTGGCAATCCTATTTTGATGCCATTTTGAGGCCAAAAACGACCTAATAAACTCATTATTACGAAAGCAGAAAAATATCCAATTGAAATTCATAATGTGGCATCTCACATTAGGAGTAGGTGGGTAGTTTTGAATTTGTGACAAACTGTGACAGGGGGCGGGTGAGTATCTCAAAATCCCAAAAGTAATGTGACGTAATATGTGAATGGCCCATAAGCCATACTAAAACTACCACTGATTACTACCCGCCGTAAGGTCCCAGCAGTGGTGTAGCTAGGGGGGCGCTCTTCCATCGATTATTTCTACTATAAGAAACTGAGAATTTGGTCCACCTAGTTATACAAGAAACTCAGGAAGTGGTCCAGCAAGACAGCGTTCTTAATGCTCAAAGTGTAATAAACTAATCGTTCCTTACAAGCAGAGACGAGGAGCTTCGGTCGGAGGTGTAACGTCAAATTTACCTGAATTTACATGGTTAGTAAGCTGTTCTATTGTTACCAATCTTTATTCATTCAAATGTCTTAAAGCAATGTTCTCCGGATATTTACATGCGGTAGGGACAGGAGGGTAAGCATGGCTATCAAAACCTTTCAATGTGCTAGGTATTCTTTGGTATCTGCTATACGGCTCATCACGGTTGGACCCGAAGAAAAGCTGTTAAAATAAAGCTTCTCAGATGAACTTGAAAACGACATTTTTAGATTGATTTTTGCAAATACAGTATTTCACAAGAGAACCATTCTACTAATCTTTTAAGCAGAATTTAATGAAAACGTATTATACATTCTTTTGTATCTAGTGCCTACTATAGGGCCCACCATGGCTGGGCCGAAGGAAAACATTCAATGTAAACGTTTTCAGATGACTGGAAAAGGCTATTTTGATATTGGTTTTTGCAAAGATAGTAAATATGTTGTAAATAGCGTAAAATAGTTTTGTTAGCCATTTTGGTACTCGTGCCAGGTCCCTCGCTGATCAAGTGCTCGTCCTATTCATTCCATATTTTTCTTCTTTTAACTTTTCCTTTTTAACCTTAAATGGACAATTTTTGGACCGAGATTTAGCTATTGGTTTCGTATGTAAAAGTTGTAAGTAACTACTGTCACAGAAAGTTGCACATTGCCGTTTATTGATCCTGCTGTTAAAGTTTTTTGTTCTTTCCGTTTGCAAAGTTGACGAAAAGAAGTAGTGTATTCTTTGTGCCTGACGCTACCGTTAAAAGTTTGAAGTCGTGAGTTTATTAGTTTAATTGATTTATCTGAGTTTTTCAATATATTGCTAAGCCTTCGAACTCACATCTGTGATGCCCCTTAGAAAGAGGTATTACAAATACTTCCATTCTATGCATTTTTCAACTGTTGTAAAAGCATTATGTAGCCTTCAACTCTTCAAAGATTACTTGATTTTGAAGATGCAATAACCCTATTTTACCTGAATTGTCTCAAGTTCCGAAAGTTGGCAGGGTGTAAAACCCCATACTCCCCGGTTGCTATGTCCCTGATCATAAATTTTTAGTAAAGCATTTTGTCTTCAAAAGAAACATTTCTTCCACAATAGCCTTTTACTTCGAAGAAGTTTACAGACTATGGGGGCTGCACCCTCTTCGAGTCAGAGCTGGGGCAACGCTCCCTCACTCCCCCTTCTATACCACTGGGTCAAATTTGCCGTAATTTCATAGAGATAGGAATATATTCCTAAGCGCAATTTCGAGTCTCGGGAAACAATAGCTTCTAAAACGAGGCTTTCGAATGGCAGCAATTTGTAGACTTCATTTTGGAAAGTAGTTGATGAATTGTTACGAAAACAAAAATTCATATAGTAGCTATGGAAATTGACGAAACAGGAGATATCGATTTTGAGACATTTTGCCTCTTTAGTAGGCCTGATATACTGTGTAAGTCCTTTACAGGACTGAGTGAACTGCGAAAGTTAGGTTTGTTTTGTGACGTTACATTGATTGCGGAAGAGAGGAAGTTGCGTGCCCATCGAGTAGTTCTTGCTGCTAGTAGTCCCTATTTTAATGCTATGTTTACAAATAAGATGCTAGAAAGTCTAATGGAGGCAGTAGAGCTACAAGAAGTGAACTTTATAGCGCTAGAATGCTTAGTCAACTGCCTCTATGGGCAAGAACTTCGATTAACAAACAGCAATGTTAGTAACGTTTTATCGGTATCGTCGCTGTTGCAGGTTGACACAGTTACTGAAGCTTGTGAAAATTTCTTGATAAGGAAGCTTCATCCTTCCAACTGTATTACGGTTAGGAGCATTGCAGACAAATTTTCTTGCCCAAAGCTCTTGCAAGCAGCTGAGTCATTTATTGAAAAAAACTTTGTTGACGTATCTGTTTCAGAGGAATTTCAGCAGCTCCCCTTAGAAGGTATTATAAGACTGATTTCAAAGGATGATCTAAATGTACACTCAGAAGAGCAGGTATTTGAAGCTGTTCTTCGCTGGATCAAAGAGGATGAACAAAATAGAAAGGGTGATCTACCCACCTTGTTGGAACAGGTACGTCTTTGTTTACTACCCCCTCAGTACTTGAGTGACAGGGTATTGGGAGAGGAAATTGTGCATAGCAACATAGTGTGTAGAGATTTGATTGATGAAGCAAAAGATTATATGTTAATGCCTGAAAGAAGGAAACAACTAAAGAGTTTTCGAACAGCACCAAGAAGATGCAGTGAGGCTGCTGGCCTTATCTATGTTGTAGGAGGCTTAACATCAACAGGAAATTCCCTGTCAACTGTTGAAAAGTTTGATACAGTCACGTGTAAATGGACTCCAGTTCCACCAATGACAATCCAGAGGAGCAGGGTTGCTGTGGCTGTTCTTGATTCTCATCTATATGCGATTGGTGGCTTTGATGGAACTATAAGACTTAATGATGTAGAGAAATTTAGCCCAAAAACAAACAGGTAAGATATTGGTCCTTCTTGCATTATTATGTTATTCCCTTTGTTGGTCTTTCAATTTCAACTCAGACATTTATTGAAATGATACCCCTTTTCTGGCAAGGTATAGACCAATTTTCTCTTTGTTTTCTAGTTTTCTTTAGTTTACTATATTAAAGTTATTGCTGTTGTTGCCATTAATGTTATGAATCTAAAAAAATCAATCAATTAATCAGATTTTGAAGCTATTGTGAAATTACATCAAGTCACAAATCAGTATTATTTGGTAGCATATTTTGCAACACTGTTTACTAGGATTTGTTTTCAAATAGTACCAAATGTGATGTTAAACCATTAGGTCTTTTAGATTAATTACTGTGCAGCAGTACCTGTTATTGATGGTTGTTATTAACCTTTATCCAAGCTTTTCACATCATCAAGTAGTAGCTTTATTTGTGAACAGTTGCTTCATTTGTCTCCCTGTGCCAAATCTATCATCAAGAGCTGTGAAACAGTTGTGGAATATAGTATCAATAAAGCATTTTATGTTGAAATGAATAGCTTATACTGTTTTAATTGTCAAAGAAAAACTGTTTATTTTAAGCTCAAAAGTTTTGCTTTGTACCTTACATTTACTGAAACTATTAACACCAAAGGCTTTCTGGTATTCTATGGTGTAGTTTTGCATATTTGCTAGGTGGTAAATGATTAAATGCTTTCAGGAATCTCTGAATCACAATCTTTCAAGAGAAATAGCTTAGGTCAATAGAATTCTTTCTGGAGGCCTACATAGCTAAAGATTTTGTGTGGTAGCAATGTAGCAAGAGAAGATGTGCAGGTGTGGATCCATCAGATAAGGTGACCAGGCTCAGGCTTGAAATTCTGGGACCACATCCTTTATAAATGAGGACACACCCATTTCTAAGGCAGTTCTATTTCATAATGTTTGATGGATAGTCATTTGAAAACATTATGTAGGCTGTATAGTCTCTGTCAAGTTTCTACGATCTTTCTCTGAATTCAGTAAAAAATTTTTTATTTACTGCTGTAGTCAAAATGTTGACCTTCCCTGTTCCATCACCATGGCCTAAGAACTGTTCATGAATAATAACTTTCTGATGGGAACCTGGTAAAACCCTGTGAATTCTATGGAAGTTCAATAGATGGAGTATTGCATAACTTTGGCAGGGTTTTGACAGGGTTCAATGCTGCAAATGAATGGTTGATCAAGTTCAGATTTCCTTCCCTTAAGCAATTGAACAGCCACAGATATTAAACAGTTATGCTTGCTGTACTATTTTATATGGAACTGTGCATTAATGACATACATTCTGCTGGACAATTTTATATTGTATTAGATTAAGTAGAGAAGACAATAGCCACAAGATTCTTGATATCTTCATTTCCATTCAATTGTAATGATAGAATGGAAGGTACTAGATGACAAGAATTCATACTACATAGAACTCAATAATAGTCATCATAAATTGGAATGCGGTTTTTGAAACTTCAACCAAGTTTTTGAAACCAGTCAGCCTGTTCTAGATCTGCTCCTGATGTCCTTTCTCTTGTACTATTTTAGCAAGGGAGGAAACTTCATGCCAAGCATCCCTTACCAAGTATTGCTATGCACTTTGAAGCTCATTCTCTTTGATGCTGCATCTAAATGCAACTTTCTGTTCTTTAGAATTTTTCATTACTCAAGTAACACAGTATTGGCACCTAATTTTTTATTTCTTGGCAAAAATTAAATTTGAATACACTGCATTTTGTTATGTGTTATGCAGGGTGCTCTTGTGTGATAGTTATATTGTAAAGCCTTTCTTTGATTGCAGATGGACACGTATATGCCCAATGAATGTAAGGCGCAGTGCATTGGGTGCTGCTATCATGGATGGTAAAATCTATGTTGTTGGAGGATATGATGGTAATTCTTCGCTAAATAGTGTTGAATGTTTTGACCCACACTCAAATCAATGGAAGTTTGTTGCAAGCATGTCAACCATGCGGAGTGCCACAGGAGTAGTTGCTCTTAATGGCAAATTATATGCTGCTGGAGGTCATGATGGCATGTCTATATTCTCTTCAGTAGAAGCATATGACTCCACAAACAAACAATGGCGCTTTCAAGCAGCAATGATTGTGCGCAGATGCAGATTGGCTCTATCTGTTTTGAATAATCGCATCTATGCTTGTGGAGGTTATGATGGGGCTGCATTTCTTAGCTCAGTTGAAGTGTATGATTCCTGCAATAATCAATGGAATTTTGCATCTTCAATGACTCAACGGCGCAGCAGAGTAGCTGTTGTTTCACTGGGTTCAAAGTTGTTTGCTGTGGGTGGTTATAATGGACTTGTTAACCTTGGAAGTGTTGAAGTATTCGATCCATGGGCAAATAACTGGGAGGTTGTAACTCAAATGGAGATACATGATGGAGGTGTTGGGGCTGGTGTGTTGCCAAGAATTTCCTGATTGAACTGCAACAAAGCCAATTTTAATGGACTATAGACTAAAGCTTTAACTAGCAGACAGTATTATTGACCTCTGTTTATTGAATATCTATGGTTTTTCATTATATTCATAAGCAGATAAGAACTCAAAAATATATTTCCTGACAGAAGAAAATCCCTTTTAACTACAGATCCCTCCGGGGCCATCAAGAGTGGGGCAGGGGGAAATTGCCCTAGGACCTTGAACTCCAAGGGGTCTCATACCACCCAGTGCTTCAATGCCTGGGGGTCTCATGAAGTAAAATAACAGTAATTTTCCATAGTTTATCTCTAGGCCCTGATAATTTTCTGCTCACTCTAGTAACAAGGGCCTTGTCTGTCTCTTTTCCCTGGGACCTCTGAATTCTCTTGGCTGCCCTGGGTTTCTCTGATGCCCAGTTGTAAATATGACCTAATGTATTGTAATATAGTTTAATTTACTCAAAAGGTTTATTGCTTCCTATGTAGTATATCTATTTGCAGATTAAGGTGACAATCTATGTAGATTGCAATTGATGTTCATGCACACATCCAAGATATAAAGGATCAATTTGAGCTACAGCTAGAATATATTCTTTTTCATTCATTTGTTCATTTAAGGTGACAACACTTTCCATATCTTTCTGTCTTCAGTTATTCTTTTCAAAATACAATAGTCTATGATGTTGAAACCATCTTTTGCAGTCATTATTTTTCTTTGTAAAGTATTCTAAATTGTTAATATGTATCAAAATTCTGAACAAGACATAATGGTTTGTTGTATGAAAATTTCATGTGGTTTCTTTGACTAACCATTACAGTTAGGCATAAAAATCTTTGAGTCATTAGCTATGGAGAACAGCTTACTACTTTATGTTAGAATTCCAGTTACACCTGCAACCAATCAAAGTACTTTTATTCTTCCTTGCATAATCTTATACTGATTTTACAGCCAAAATTCTGCATGGAAGGATTCATTTGTTTCATTATCAATAGCAGTAATTCACTGATTTTAGGCTAGTTACAATTCAAATTCTACATTACAGTTATCTGAGTTATTCTAATTTTGTTTATTAAAATGAGAAGGTGCATTTTTATATGAATAAAATGTACATTTAAATTGAAATTCTGGAAAGAAAGTGGCTTATAAATTTTAAAATGTGTGTTCAGACATTGGTCCATTATTTTTGTTGAGAATTTGCTGATTCAATGGAACTTAGGGGGCACTCTGCCCCTTCCCCACTAGTAGCCACTACTGGCCTTGGAAATATAAGAAGTGGTTTTGGAAAGAAGAATTAGTGGGGAGAAATGAGACACTTTGATTATGTTGTCCCTCATTGTCAATAATTTTAGAATATGCAAACCAGTGCTTCTACTTGCAAGGAATTTTGCTCAGATCAAGAAATTTTTTACTTCACAAGGAATTTTTTAGGGGAATTCCAGAATTCAAGAAATTGTAATGAGCTTCCTGTTTTCCAGTAGTTTGAAATAAATTTTAAAAATTATCTTAAGTATAACTGAATAGCTTAGACCAGTTGCTTTCAACCTTTATTTTCTGGAGTGGAATCCTAAGAAAGCATTTCATTTGACTTAAAATGACATAGAAAAGTACACATAATGGGTGCCCTTCCACATGAGCATAGGAGAACTTCAAATTTAGGAGGGGCTGTAAACTTTCTGACAAAAGATCAACGAGTTGGAGAGCAGGCAGAAAAGTTGCCCAAGTTGAGGGGGCCGCAGCCCCTTGGCAACCATCCCTACCTTTATGGCCCTCCATGGGAAGCAACCACCTTATATTCATGATCAGCTGCTTACTCTAAATAGCATTGAAAGCTCAGCACTGGCGGATTAATAATTAATGCCGATCGTAGCTTTTCTATAAGTTCTGGGGTAATCACAAGGTTTCCGGGGAAACCTGGTGGTCAGGGTGATTTCTAAAACTGTTAAGAGGAGGGGCTGTAGATGCAATGTCATAAATTGGGTGTGGCCTATTTGCAGCCACACCTGTTTGTTTTAAAATAAGATAATTTAACATAGTTGTGATATAATATAGTCAGCATTTAGAAGGATCTAAGTAGCCATGTACAGTAGTTGCGACGAAATTCATCATGAATTTTAACATACAAACATTGGAACCAAGGCAAACGCACTTTGAAAAGCAAGGTTAATACTAAGACACGTTAATGGAGCTGAGGCCCCCAAAATGAACAATAATTCTAACAAGGGGGGCTCCTCTCCCCTGCGCTCCCTACAAATCACCCTCGGCTGGCGCCATGAACACGTGCGAACCGCGTCGTGACAAAGAGGCTGAATGGCCCAAGCAAATTGTAAAGTTTGTCAAGATCAGTGCTTATGACCTAGCATTGAAGAAGCAAGATACTGAAGATGGGGAAAACAAGTAAGAAGAAAAAGAAGAATTCAGATTTTGTCAAGCCGAAATTGCGAGTTGGAAAAAAGAAGCCAGCTGCAACTAACTTCACGAGCATAGATTTTAAGTCATCAGCAATAAACATTTTAGCTCAATTGGAAGAAAAAGCTGAACCGACAAATCGAAGAAACTTAAGCTTAAAGGTACTTTAGTAGTATACATACATCGTGCATGTACATATAGGTTGCTGCTGTAGCAAAAACGGAACGTTTGATGATTGGAGAAATTGTTATAAATATCTATTTGCTATTTTAGTTTGTTACACTTATACATATGGAACGATCCATACCTTTAACTTAAAGGAATGGAGCGATCCATAGTTATATACAATATATCCATAGTTAATGCAACGAGGGACACAAATTTACCCAAATTAACAGCACTGAAAAACTAATTTGTATCACCAATGTAACATTTATTGATATGTTCTAGAGATTTAGCTTAGTTATCAACTGAAGATTGATTGTGTACAATTCAAAGCATGTCTTGAAAACTGAAAGTGTTCCTTTTTCATATCTTGCCTAATTTAATAATACTTTAGACTGATGAAACTATTGTTCCTTTCTTTTGTCAGGATATTTTACATCAGATGGACCACTATAATGATAATACAAGGAAGGATGCTACAGAATCACTCAAAAACTTTTTCTTGCAGTACCCTTCATCTCTTCATCAAAGACTTAGTATTGTTATGCCAAAGCTTCTTAGCAAATCAGTGGACTTGCACTATAATGTCAGAAAGAATTTTATGTCTTGTCTGGAGCACATATTTCAGAATGTTGGGAGTACTGAAATTCAACCATTTTTCCCAGTTATTATGGCACATTTGAGCTGTGCAATGACCCATATTAATGAAGAGATACAAACTGATTCATTGAAGTTCCTTGGTCTTTGCCTTGAATTGTTTCCATTGCATTTTCTGGAAAATTGTGAGAAAGTCTTCCACAACTTTTTAGACATGGTTTATCAAAGTCAGGGATTGACAGTAGGGAGAAAAAATGTGGCAAATACAAGCACAGTTAAGAGTTTCAATAGAGATGTGTTAGTAAAACCTATTGGGAAACTCTCAAGTCCAAAAGTGAAGAAAGATATACTTGAGAAACTTCTCAAGATTGTTTCGCTGGTCTTCACATCAAACAATAATGTTAGCAGGCTACCAGGAAATATGGGCCATTTTGAATTTCCTTTTGAAAAGTCAGGAAACAAAGTTTGTCTTACTAAGTATGGGCTTCTTGGTTATGAAAAGGACTATTTGGCATGCAATAAAAGGGAGGTTATCTTTTTAGATGGAGCCAAGGCAGTAAAAGATACCATTTTAACATTTATTCCTGCTCTTTTTCAATGCTGGAATGACTGCAAAGCATCAAGTGGGACTTCATCAGTCATGGAAGATTCGTCCATGCAAATAATGACTTCAATTGCTTCTATTTTGAGGGATATTACATCCTCACTGGCAGCAAGCAGTGATATGGAATTATTTACTAGAACCTATTTCTATGATTTTACAAAGTACTTTCTTGAAAACTTCCCATTTTCATTCAATATTGCTTACAAGAAGCAAGCAAAGCATCCTCAGCAAGAGTTAAGCGCTAGTACAATTAGTCTTAATATCTCAATTTGTGAAGTATATTGTATTATGATTGGTTGCAATCAGGCCTTGGCTTTAGAGAATTCTAGTCAACTAAAGGGGGTCCTTGGTTACATTAGATCACTGAGTCATGATGTGAAGTTGAACAAGATAGGTGATTGTTTGGATTCTGTCCAAGAAATGGTTTGCATCCTTCTGGAATTACTATTTAGATGGGAGAGTCACAGTGATGTTGGTATGTTGTTTTTCTATATTATATTTTCATTGCATTTATAGCTTAAAGAAGATTCATCAATCAAATATTTGTTAAGGATACTGAGGACTCCCCACACTGTTAAAATCCATTGTTTAGCTTTTGAAGTTCAAATTCAATTATTGGCCTGGGAATGTATTGCCAAGCACAAGCCATACACTATCCCCCTGCACTGTCCACAATCAAGCAAACTGAAAATAGACATTCTATGCATGCTCTTAGATTCCCTCTAGGGAATACCCTTGGGGGAATGCCCTTTAGCTCATGAACTTCAGGGATGCATATCCCAAACAAATATTGGAAGAAATCAGCTGCAATCAGTATTTTTTGTTTTGTTATGTTGCTGTATTCAATTTTTTTGACACTCCTTTCCACATTCGCATCTACACGACCATTCACATATAACAAGTGTGGAATATGAAAGATCTGAATATTTAGAAATCAAATAATGTAATATACATCTCATGCAAATTGATACATGTGCAATATTTTTCAAACAGATTCATGCATGGCTTTTGCATCCTGTTCCACAGTGTTCCATCTTAGTATCAATAGTAATAGTATATCTTAAGGAGGAGTTTTGAATTTCCAAGGACCCTTATGACATTCCTAAAACTGTATCCATCCTGAAGTTTCTATTATACTCTATGTTTCAAAATTGAGAATTTGACTTATGGAGCAACTGCTAGTGAAAATAATGAGAATCTGACAATAAACTTGGATATTTTATAATTATTTTTCCTTTTCAGACAAGATATTCACATCTGTTTATGATATTATGAAGAATTTTACACTTATCTATAAAGAATCAAAAGCCATTGCTACCAAGTTTCAGCTACTGCCAATTTTAGAAAAATTGCTGCATTTAATGGAAGTTCTGACATGGTATTCTTCTTTAGAATTTTTATCTTTAAATTCCATTTGCTATGGAAGTTTTTGTACCATTTTGCCTTATCCTCCTTATGGAGTGAATCTGGTAGCCTTTGGCACTTCAAGTTTTATTTTCTGCCATCCACTGTTATATCTCTTTATCATGTAGTTCAAATCTTGACTCTTCATTTGCATTGTGCTATGTATGACACTTTGAGATAAGCTGTAAAAAAATCCTTCACAATCCATAGTATTTGAAGCAATAGCTTTAATCCATCATTTTAATCTTTGATCCAGCTCAAATCCACCAGAATTACTTCATCCAATTTAATGCTCACTAGCACTTTTGTTAGGTCATGAATGTAATAGTATTGCTTGAAGTAAATTTAGATGCTCACCCAAAAGACTACACACTTTCATATTTATATATTATGTTACCAAAGTTGGCCTATGATTTTGTACACGTGAAACTTCCATGTTCAGAAGAATCATAGGATGTCATTTTTAGTGCATACCTTAAGGCTATGCTAGATGTGAAAGATGTTTCTAGGGATTTTCATCATATAAGAAACCTAGTTTTTCTTTGCATTTATTTTACTACAAGCATGACCACTTACATTGGGAAAAGCCCTATTAGATTTATTAGAGTTTCTAACTACTGTCATGGTAATGATAAGTGGCTGAATCATGTAAAAATCTCAACTCCTATGTACATTAAGCAATTCATTAGAGATTTTGTTTGTATGCTCTGTGGGGTAAGGAATTAATTGAAAGTACTTTGTAAGGTTCAATCAAGTGTAATGCTTTTAAGCAGCACTATATTACAGATAGCAAGTATATAAGTGGTTTTACTTCTAATAAGCTCCTCAAGTATACATTAATTGTTTAACCATTTGTTCCATGTTTAGCCCTACAGACTGTGTGACACAGATATTTGAGTCATGGGTGTGCCTCTTACCAAGTGACTTGCAACATTGTGAACCTGAAAACAGTGAATTCCTGCGCAGAGTAATTGCAATTATTTTGACAGTTCTGTCACGAGAGCAAATGCCTTTTGATATGAGATCAGGACTTCACTGTGCAACCAATCATGTTATAGGTTAGTTTTGTATTTCTTTCACCTTCTTCCTGCTGCTATTTTCTCATTGCCTTTGTTTCATTTAATTTTTAGGTATTATGAGATTTTATTTGATTTCTAACAAGCAGGTTGTGTCTTTTCTTAAAAACTTTGTGACATTCAAATCTATGTTTAGGGGGTGCTCTCTCCTCTTCCTACTCCAAATAGTTCCCTCCATTTAATTTAGTTTATTTCTATATATCATATGTATATTATTTCTTTATATTAGTTGAGTTTTTTGTATTAGTTTGTATTTTTTTATTTGTTTGCATATTTTTACTAAATTGTATGTAGTGAATTTAAAATGAATGAATGAACCAAACTGAACTAAACTATAATTGCTACTGCAGATTTGCTTCACATATTCATGTAAGAATTTTTTACAGCTGAATTGTCTCATTAATTTTTGATAGACATTTTTCAGAATTTTATTTCTGTCTATAGCAACTATGATTAATGATAGCAAATTATCATAAAATAGATGGCTATTTAGCTCAAATTTTGAGTTGCCTAGAAGTTGCTCTCTTGATTCACTACTAATATTTGCCCTTATATTTTGATTGTGATTATATCACAAAATTTACTGATCTATACATTAGCTTTCACTGAGCATCAAAGCTTTTGATTTTCTTTTTTTCCATGCACAGTCCACTTCTTTTCTATTAAAAATGTGACTGACATTATTCTGCAGGTGCTCCAAAGTCAATATTTACAGTTGCTACATGTGAACTATCACTCCAAAGGCAGTTCCTTGAGATGATATATTATCTGCCACAATTAGATATGGATCTTCTGAAAAACCTCTCTTTTTTATGCCATCATAAAGAAACTCCTATGAATACAAAAAGTTACATATTTCATATAGTGTACTACTGGTAGGTATATGTATCTTCAGTTTTTCTCCAAATGTCACAAGTTCAGTTTCTTTATTTTCTATTTGAGTCTGAACACTCCATATAAGATTAACTAAAAGATGGTTCACACTGAACCTGGAAAACTGGGAGAATAGGCCAGTTTTCAAAAGGTCAGGGAAAACCTGGAATAGTCAGCAAAATTTCTGTAATATTTATCTAAGTTAGGAAATGTCAG
The DNA here is from genome assembly GCA_018155075.1 of Cassiopea andromeda. Classification (NCBI taxonomy): domain Eukaryota; kingdom Metazoa; phylum Cnidaria; class Scyphozoa; order Rhizostomeae; family Cassiopeidae; genus Cassiopea; species Cassiopea andromeda. The sequence continues at coordinate 501,814 of WIPJ01000376.1, forward strand.
GGACAGTCAGGGAAAAATTGTTTGGTCTACATATTGCTGTCATTAACTCATGCCTGGTTGTTTGCAAAGTGGTTTATTCCATTTGTTATCAGTAAATGTGAGCTTTGCCACTTAGCATAGTGCTCAAGGAAGTAGATGTAAATTACATATCTATCAGGCTCCATTTTCTTTACCTATTTTTGTATTGCAGGTCAAGGAAAAAATGGGTGTTTTTTGACTATCATTTAGGAAAAATTCAGGGAATAGTCAGGGAATTTTGATTCATATATTGGTTATGAACCCTGTAAAATTGTGATAAATAAATTGTAATTTGCTGTCAGTAAGCATTTTGATGAAAACCGTTTACTTATTTGATTGAAACTGAGGAGGTTTGTAAATAAATTGCACAAAAAGGATGATTTGTTTCCAAGAGACTCATACTTTTTTGATTTTACATTTCTTGATTCAATTGATTAGAACTTTCACCCCACTTGGTGTAGCTTGAATATATTTTCTATTGATTTATCCCTTGTTTGTTACCCAAGTTCCTCTAGTAGATTCTTCTTATCTCTAGCTTTTCTACATAAGACTTGTTCCTTTATTCATTTTTATGCTTATTATGGAACCCAGGCTTGTTCCAAAATGCCTGTTATACCGGTTTGCTGATTTAATTGTCGAGTTTTGTTAATTAATTTGGATTTTCAATGAAAAATATAGTCTTATCCTAAAATATAACCATTAACTTGATATGGATTAGCAATATTATGATTAATAATGGTGTGGAAGAGAGGGCTTGTCTTATGTGCTCCCTTTCTTCTCCACATCCATGTACTTTCTTCCAATATATGTGTGCAGCTGTACCCACTGCAGAATAATATGTAGTGTGATCACCAGATGCATTGTTATGTCCTGTCATTTCTCTGACAACGCCACTTTCCGTGGTCTATTGAATCTAACTTTTTAATGGAAATGAACTTCCCTCCAATGATATTATTTTATGATTGTTATGTTTTATGATTTAAGGTTCGTGCTACTCCTTAAACTCCTTAAAAACTCTTTAAAAACTCTTTAAATGTAATTTACGTTTTAAGGGCGCTTTTAGCTCTTTAAGTTCATGCATTTTGGAAAAAAACTCCTTAAAATCTCCTTGTTTCTTGAGGGAGGGGATTTTCTGCCGAAGATTTATTTAGGAAATGAAATTATTTTTATGGAAACACGCAAAAAAACTCCTTCAAATGACTTTTTTGGTATTTTAAAAACTCCTTAAATCTTATCTACTCACCACAACACAAGCCGTGCAAATATAACTTTGTCAGATGTCATTTCTTCTGTCAGACATAATTACTTGAATTTTTGTTTTACAGCCTACAGAAGAGATCAGTTGATTTGAAACTGTTTCTGATGTTTTTGATGTCAGTTTTAGTTGGTAAGTAGCTGAAAACTGCTCGAAAAATGAGCACCATAGCCTGGGGGGCGATTGCCAGCGGAACTTAGGTTCCCCCTAGTTTTTATAGAATGGCATTCAAACCTTAGCTGGGACTGTGAACAGTTCTCCTCCCGCCTCAAATGGGCTCTCTATCGTTCTTTTCAACAGTTTTTTTGCTGTAGATTGTCGAAGCATTGTAGTAGCGTGATGCTATTGTATACAACTAAGCATGTTGAAGTAGCTAGCAATAGTAATCTTGCAGATTCGCACAAAGTTGGACAGTACTAGTTATATGCGACCCTATGTACTTACTTACTTGTACTTAAGGCACGAGAGCTTGACATCACGTGATGCCTGCTGTGGCCTGCCCCCGCACGATTCTTCGCCATTGAACCCGATCGGATGCCAGATCTTGTATAATAGAAGTGCTATTGTTGTGCCAGTTCACTGATCCATAAGAGCTTTTCAGAAAACCAAGGTCCTTTTGAATGGTACTGTCCCAAGTGCATTTGGAGGCATTGTGTGTGCAGTGCCAACCGCTGGGCTTAGGGTTACGCCAGATTGATCCACACAGACGTCCCGCCGGCATACGGGCAATGTGTCCTAACCAGCGAAGTCGTCGTAGGCGTATGGAATTGTCTATGGTCGGTTGGTGACAGCAGATTTCTCGAATGTCCATGTTACGCAGGCGTTGCAGGCGAGAGACACCAAGGATCGCACGTAGCGCGTACATTTGGAAGGTTTCTAGTGTCATGAGGTCTGCCTTGGTCATTGTCCAAGTCTCTGAGCTATATAATAAGACGGACAGCACTGAGGCGTTGAACACTTTCATTTTCAGACCCAAAGATAAGTCTTGACGTTTGAAGATTCTATGTTTATATGCGACCCTATAGGAAAATGCTAGAAGCCTGATGCAAAATGTACCTTTCTAGGAGAATTAAGGATTTTTGTTCATACTTTAGAACAATTTTCTTATTTTCTTATGTTGATGAAAGTTGGAAGCACCTTAAATCGCTGCTGCTGCTGTTGCTGCTGCTGCTGCGCGGTTTTTACATTCGTCTTATCATGGTTTATTTTCTTGTGAGGATCCTCATTGGAAAGTTTGGAAAACACCCAATCCTTGCAAGAGCAAAGTGAATTTACTGGGATAGAAAGGTATGGCCTATACATAACAGAGAAGTTCATTCATTTGTTTAAGCATTATTTTTCGGAAGTTTCAATTTGTTCTTGGGAAGTGGCATTATCAAGTTAAATGATTGTTTCTTCTATGCATTATAGGAAAGCCATACACATTTTTTTATAAGAAAACCATAATTTTGCTTTAGCCTCAATTTCTTAACTTTTCCCGAAATTGAGCCTGAGATTTTCTTAAATTTGTGTTAACTTTTTCTGAATTAAACTTGCTAAAATCGGTTAATAATTTGTTATAAATATTGTATACTTAAATTTGAATTCCATCTTTAAAGTTTTGAATGCAATAACAACGAAATATCGATTTGTGGCCAATAAAAACACTAAATTTTGGAAATTGAGCATCGTGATTTTCTTAATGTTTTTTAAGATTTTGATCATTTGAGCCTCATTTTCTTATAAACTTTTTTGATATAAAAAAAAACGTTTATTTGATTTGTTGGAAGCATGATACCGTTGTCATTTGGCCAGTTTGGGTTAATTTGGGGCTTTTGCGATATCATTCTATCGGGTGTAGTGAGGTTATGAAGACTGCATCTTTTCATCTATTATAACGATGTAGTATATATGCCATGGGCGAGAAGGCATAATGTTACGTAGATTAGAGCGCGTGCCTCCCCTGCGGAAGGTCTACGGTTCAAGTCCGACTCAATGCCCTGACTGAATCCTCGCTCACTGTTCCCCCAGGAGCAAATGGGCACCCGGTGGCAACACTGGGGAAATAAATGTGGTGAGAAAAGGAACTGGCCCCCCTACCTCACATGGCTCAGGGTAAATGTCCTCTCTAGCAGGCACTCCCTACGTAAGAAAGTATACGTGCCTACCCTTACCTTTTAGTATGCATACCAATGTATACATGGCCCTAAGGAAGGCAGGTTGTTAGGTATTTGATTGGCCGGTTTACTTCTAGTCAGTTGTACAGCTTTTTTTAGTATTCAATGACGGGGAAGGTCTTTGAGCCTATAACAATGCCCCTACAAAGGAAAAACGTAGAAAAGGGAGAAATTTAAGTGTATAGAGAGATAAGAGCAAGTTTGTTGATGTTAGATTTGAAGGAATAGTAAGCTGTAGGATTCGGGGAAAGTTGTGAAAGGCACAGAGACTTATCATATTATCAGTATATATGACTGAAAAGTTTGATTAAAGTATTCTTTGTGAGTATATTCTTTCACTTGATTTAACTATTTATGTTTTTGTAGTTTGAAATACAAAATTAGATGGAATTTCAAGAGCAATGAAGGTCAGTTTTTTATGAGCTTAATTTTGTTTGGTAGTGTATTACTCAAGTAATTAAAATCCAACGTTTTCACGTAGTTTTTCTCCTATAACTATCTCAAAAAATTTGACATAATGTTCAGTAAAATACTGGTTGAATAGCTACAGTTTACCTTGAGCATCACTTTTAGGAAGTTACAATGTGCTCTTCGGAAGTGGTGTTATCAAGTTAAATGATTGTTTCTTCTATGTAGTATAAATGGAGTATAAATCTTACTCTATAAATCTTACCTATACTCTATAAATATATAACTGTACTCTAACTATACTCTATCCCACTCTATAAATCTTGCTCTATCATGTAGTTTGATGTTTATCTTATATTGCAGTAGAAATGGAAAGAAATGTCAACTAGAAATGACACGAAATGACATTCTCACGAAATGTCATGAAAAGTTAAACGCCACGTGAGAATAGCCCAGTAGAAATGCAACGAAATTTTTCATAAGAAAGTCTGATAGGAGTGGTTTTTAAAACCATTGGAAAATAGATCATATTTTGAAGTTGTATTTGTAGGTTTGAATATAGTTCTTTATGATATACTCTTTTACCTGCCTTTGAAAGGTTTTTATTATTTTTCAATTTCCTTTTCACCTAACTTTCAGATGAAGCCCATGTCATTTCTGATCATGTCAAATCATGCAAGGTGGGAAAAGCAATTTTCAAGAAGTACTTCTTGTATTTAGACAGACAGCTATATGTCATGGTAGATACCGAAGACGTTCATAAGAAAATTCATTTGTTATCTTTCTGCAAACTTTTCTGATGTGCTTCAGCATATTTGCAACTCCTGAAAGATTTCATTGGACAGACTCCAACCTGTATGCACTTTCTTTATTATCTCTTGCATTCATTTACTTCATTCATACTTCTTATGCATGTGTGGCATGTGTTGCAGGTAAGCGCTAACAGTTAAATATTTAAAGAAATTGATTTTTAGGAAATTGATATAGCATTAAAAAATTATTTTCTCTCTCATTTGTGTATTTTCAATGAGCTCAATAGCCTTTTTGAGAACAGAAACTTGTTGCAATGTATGGTTTGACTTATAGTTGAGTTATTTTTAGAAAATCCAATTTATAAACCTGTTCTGATCGCCTTTGCTCAGATTGGTAGGTGATTTGCTTAATACTTGGCTTTTTTTGCAGGTTATGTTGGACCTTGTTGAAACCTTAGATTGCAGAGCCGATATTTTATTGATGCTTTTGCCAACTTTGGATCAGCTTTTGGTATGTTTCTATCATTTCTTTCAGTAGGCAATCATAGATCCTCTGCATTAAAAGATGGTATTGAGGATCATGTGTGCAGTGGTGGACATCCCAGGGGGGCGGCCAACCCCCAATATTTTCGGACTTACAAAAATGTGACACAAACTCATTAGTAGCTTTCCCTTTCTTGTTCAAAGTCATTAGAATTCGATGAAAGTAAGTTAGGGGATCAGTTTTTCTTTCTCAACATAATGATCAATGATGGACACAATTTATAGGCTATTTTCTAGAAGGACGTTTTCCGACGTTCTAGAGGACGTGACTTCAACAATTTTTTCCGGTGGCAAGTCCCTAGACCCCAGTCTTCTCATTCCATTTGCATATTTTCATAGGCATAGCCTTCCAACTACTTTGTCTCTTTCAACGTACTAATCATGACATGCGCCTTGCCTGTCATGAGGCTTTCGCACCCCCCTTCCCAAATGTCAAAGTGTCTTCCACTGCCTATGTGATGCTACTTTTAAGGTGAAAATGTACCGACAACTGTTTTCATAACAGAGAAACTAAAATTAGTGTCCAGTATGCCTTCATATGTATGGTAAGTTTCTCTTAGAAAATACACATTTGCTGGGCTATTGCCTAAGCATTAGCTCCTTTCCAAGTCGAACTTTACCTGTATACCAACACGTCATCCTCTGTAAAACACACGCAAACATACACACACACACACACA
>WIPJ01000376.1:509222-529168 GCA_018155075.1 Cassiopea andromeda
ATATATATATATATATATATATATATATAACGTTTCAACATTTTCCGATATTCCCAGCTATTTTTTTATACGCACGCTCAAATATTTGTGATCATTTTGCAAAATGCGAAGCGCTCTGTGTAGTATGAAAAGTATTTTAAAAGAAAATACCTCATTAGTTATATTAATGAGCATTTTGCAAATTTCTCATTGCCTTTTGAAGTTTAAATTTGTTAGTCTTTGTGTTCCACTCTCTTTGAAATGTAGTGATGGTGTAGTATGTATCTTCAATCATCTCCCTTTATCAATAAAACTTGTTCTAATCGATTTACTTGTTTTCGATATGATTATTCTTGTGTTGAAATACAAAAGCTTGCGTTCCATAGCATCCATCCAATATAAGAAATATTTAATTATGTTGTGTAAGCGCACAGTTTACTGTTTGGACTTTTGTGTTTTTCAGCTTGCATATTACTTTGACACTTCAGCTTGCCTATTACTTTGACTTTCAGCTTGCATATTACTGTGATGTCCAGAGTGGAAACTATGCACTACTTTCCTTCTTCTACACAATTTAAAGCTGTACTTTACTAACTCAGCATAATTGGGCAGCTGATTTACCATCATCTATACTTACCAAAGTTCTCATATTTATCAAAGTAGCATAGTAGTAGCCAACTTCCACTCTGGCCTGTCAGTTTGGCAAAATCTTGTTTTTACAAAGCAGACAGTATAAAGTAGAGTTAGCTATTCGTACAGCATGACACACACGTCCAAAGCAATCCTTGATATTTAATGCAGTATTTGCTTTATTTTTAAGGCTAATTTTCGAGTTCTACCAAACGTTACAGTACTTGGTCTATTATTTCTTATTTATCGGTATGTACTATTTTTACTTGAAATCCTATCGCTGATTTTCAGAATTTCATTTTGTTTGCAAGAAGCGAATTCTTACACATGTTTTACGTTTGGATAAGGTGCATCAGGTACAGGTGATGCTGAATGACTGAAAAGTGTTCTTTCCAGAATGAAGTTCATTAGTGCACACTTCTGCAAAAGCATTTTCCCTAGAAAATTGGCTGGTACTGTAATGTAACGTGTTTCGCATTCCAATGGTTGATTTGATCATCTTCACAACCGTCTAGCTCTTTCACAGGATCTTCAAATTCTCCTTGTCTGTGAATGAGTTTTTGATCAGCTATTGGTAGTTCTATCAATAGTTGATCAAAACTCATTTCAAATCAATATGAAATAGCTCATTTGTATATTTTTTCTGGAAACTTTAAATTGTCCAATTTTACATTTCTATGTCTTGCAAAGTGCGTGATATCTATTGTGAGATGAACTTTACTGATCTTGCTGTAAGTATGTTAAAGAGTGAGCACCATGTGCAGTTAGGACCAAAAGCTCAGTTTTTCCCCACTGTATATGGTACCAGCAAAGTATGTTGGACTTTTTTCAAATTCTTATGTGACAACAAAAGAACATTGTTAATATTTCCATGATTCATTGTAGTTGTTGTGCTGAATTTGAGCGACATTGCTTTAAAAGAATTCCCATATTCCAGTTAAATTTTTTCTTTTCCTTAACTTCAAATTGCTGAACCATTCTACCCCATATCCCTTATTTAGATTTACTCTAGCTTTAGACAAAATCAAATGGCTTCGTGATATTATCTGTACTACTCAAGACACGGAATACTTTTGATGTGATTATTTGTAGCCTTATCAGACCTATCTCTTCTGTTGCAGCCTACAAGAATTCACTGACTTAATAAATCAGAGCTATTTCATGAGCTTGTCTGATAAACTTGCAGAACTGTTGTTCTCAGTCGTAATTTACCACGCTGCCATTGATAGTAATGAGATGAAATCTTACCAATGGAATCAAACTGCTTTTAATATAACATGCAAGCTTCTTTGTTTTAATCATCATTTCCTTAATGGATGGGTAACCACAGCTATTGCAGGTAACTTTCTTTAAACTGTTCTTGTTTGTTCTATTATATTAGTTAAAACACATTATTTTGTAAAAGAATGAATTTTATAAGAATGTTAAGGCTCAGAAGCGCTGAAATTTAAAAATAATTTACAAACAATTCAAGGCTCAAGCTTCAAGACAGATTTTTTTATTTTTGAGTTTTAGTACTGCTTTTGGTTTATCTTTTGCACTACCGATACAATATTTATTATTCTGCTCCACAATTAATTTGCTTTATGATAAAGTAAGACATCAACTGAGATTTGAACATATTCCCTTGATAGTCAGGCATAGTTACACCTTTGATATTTAGGAATAATTTAGGAATAATCTAAGGCTCAAAGCCAAGAGCAGCCGTGGCCTAGCGGTAAAGCACTCGACTCAGACCAAGATGGTCCTGGGTTCGAGGCCCAACGCAGGCCATTGGTGACGTCAGGAAGGGCATTTGGTCCTAAATGTTCGTGCCAGTACGTAAGTCCTCTCAGAGGCACCCTCCAAGCCCCAAGGAATTGGGGGAAACGGAGGTAAAATCGAGTACTATAGAACTATCAACGGCTTCAACCAAAAGCGGAAGTGTGACATTCCCGTATCCACTATTTCGGCACGCCACTGGCTAGCTTCATCTCCTCACTTTTAAAGTTTGTATTCCTCACTGTACCAACGGAGATAAATCGAGAATCGAAAAAATCTAAGGCTCAAAGCCAAAAATTTTTACATTTTCAATCACTAGCGCTTCTTGCCAATGTATTGACCAGATCCCGTGCGTTATAGCTCAAATTGTATTAAAAAATTTTAATAACATTGAGACTCAGCGAAAAATTAGGCATTCTTATAGAGAAAGGTGTGTACATCCTTGGTGCTGCGATAGTCATGAAAAGCACTCCATAATCGCTGGCGCCTCAATCAGGCTTATTGCAATGCTGAATGAAGCTTAAATGTTATATTTCTTGATTCAAAACTTTTTTTTATGTGACTCCTCTTTTACACTCTAGCGCGTGGGCTAATCGAAGATGATATCATTGCTAAAAGTTTAAGGTGTTTCAAAGGACAACAGAAGCTAGATTCGAAATTAGAGCACATTTTCAGCACTGAAGAACGAACCGAAAGTCTCAGGAAACTATACTACACATACGCTAATGGCTTGTGAATACTGTTGTTAATGGTAATTAATTTACGAGTTTTCTTGGTATTTTTGCAGTATGTGAAGTCGAGCAACCTTATTCTCCTATGTTAAAGTATTGGAGAATGTAACTGGACTGCTCATGGTACCTACGCGAGAAGTACCAATTATCATCTTGTCAAAATCTTTTATTCGATGTAGTACTCTTTAACTTCAGTTCTACTCGAATTTTGTCTCTTCTTCAAGATGTTTTGCTTATTTATCCTTCACATATGCCTGCCTGTAACTGGGAGATGGCTTTCATGCAAAAGGAGCTCAGTTCAAGACTCCTTAAATTCTCAAAAGCATTTAAGGAGTGTTCAACTGAATTCCTTTTGCATGATCGAAATTTGGTATGGTAGAAGGTAGAAGTCCATATGAAAGCAGTCAAGCTATGGAAGACATCAGCTTGGACAAATTGTGAGACGGTGGAGATGTAGAAATTAATTCATCTTTAGAAAAGTGTAAAACATGTCTCAAAATAGGTCACCAATTTCTTATTAAAACAGTAGTTTATCTCTTCCAAACAATTTTCAAGACAAATTCATCGCTTAATAATTCTGCCTCTAGTTTCACACCCAAGATGTTGGGTTGGACTGACCTTACAAGCAATTCATTTCCAGATGGTGGTGCATTATTTTTCGTGTGTATTTTCCGTACATGTCACCAGAACTCATTTAGAGAAGCTACAAAGATTGATACCGCTGTATATTTGCTACAATTTTATCAGCAATTTCTCAGTGAAATTTGCTTAAAGTAACACATTTCCATCCTTGATCAAACACCATCCGAAAGCAATATAGAAAGATGCTCATGTTCAATATGTTAAGAATCAGCATTTACGTAAGCAAGTAGTTTTATTTTTAGATACCTATATCCCCCTTCATTCTTGCAGCAGGAATAATATATAAAACATACATAATTATTCATCGTCATAATAAGTAAGGTTGTGGTCAACAGACCAGTAAATTGGTAAAAATTCTGGCTTCATTGTGCTAAGAAAATGCTCCCTCCACATCTTAATGAACTCCCTCAACTTTCCATTTTCAATTAGCTTTTTGACAACCCGCTCACCATGAGATCCAATATAAAATTTGTTTTCTTTGGCAGTTCCTATCTCTGCTAATGTCTTTAACTTATCAACATTAATTTCATCCTCTTGCAGAAATTCTTTAACAATATTCTCCAATACACTACGTCTTTCTCTTGGTATTTCATCTGCTCTGGATGCCAGTGCTTTTGCAGCTGAACGTACCTTCTTCAGCTGTTTGTCTTCAATCATTTTTGTGTTGTTTAGTGGGACTACGTATTTCTCCGCAATATCTTCCTTCAATCTTAAATCATGGAGTTCTGAGGTCTGATGACATGGTACACATAGCAACAAGATGTCATGGGAGATATGGTCTTTTAGTGAGGGAGGGAAATGGCGACGATAATCTCGCGGAACAACCTTCTTTTTCACATAATCTTCTTCCTTTCCGCAAACTACACATCTGTTCTCTTTCACGGTCGTGTAATAGTCCCTGTCAACGAATGGCCGTCCTGATGGGTCAAAGTTCAATTGCACAGTAAATGGCTCTGATTTTATAACAGTTCCTAAAATGAAAAGAATTTAAGCTCTAAACATCGCCATTAAATCAATTGTATTGTCTTTTTATTTGTTTTGTTTTTATACAAATCTCTAAGGACCTCGAATTAGTTGAATTCAATGGAAGAATTTGTACTTGAATCTGTTATTAATGACCATCACATAATAATATTCTGAACTGTTTTCACTTGTCTATTGCACCATTGCCACTAATGTGCAAATCTTAGCTGTTTTATTGTGTGAACGAGCTTTGATTTACTGCAAAAGCTGCTCTGTTCATATTGACAATACTGCTATTTGTACACTGCTCGAGAATAACCACAAAATTGTCTGTTTTCCAAGCAATTTTGTATAACGGAACAAATGCTTATATAAACATTTAACAACTATGCAGAATTGCTGATGGTTGAAGAAAAAAGCTGCAAAACAACTGGGTACTGGTATGTCCAAAAAACAAGCCTATTAAAGTTTCAATAAAGACTAGTTTTTTAACATTTACTAATACACGTAGAAATTCAGAAACAGTTTACTGTACAGGAAGTCTACAGACAGCAATTTATTTGAAACTGAATTCTCAAGACAGCAATAGTGAAAATGTCGCTCCGAAAAGCAGGTAAGTTCTAGCTTTTGCAAGTCAAAATAAAGTACAGTATTATCCGGTTATAAAGTATTTCAAGAGACCGGCTGATTTAGTACGTTGTATCCTACGTACGATATAACCGGGGAAAGACCAGATTGCTATACTTTTCTACTGACTATTAGATGATGTATACACCTTCAATAGACAGTAGTACAGTATATATACTTTTAGGCGCTTCTGTAGATATCAGAGGCTGAAACGCTTGAAGCAAAGAAAGATTTCATGACTAGCTACTTCAAAGCTAAATGATGTCCATAGCGTGTTTTTGAATAAGTAATGTCATTAGGTTCTTCCTTTTTCACTCAATAAGTAAAGGTAGTCCCGTATATTTTCGTACGTAGGGGAGTGCCTGCTAGAGAGGACACTTACGATGAGCCATCGGCATGTGAGTTAGGGTGGCCAGTTCCTTTCCTCACCGCCTTTATCTCCCCAGTGTTCCCACTGGGTGCCCATTTGCTGCTGGGTGAACAGTGAGCGAGCGTTCAGTCAGGGCATCGAATCGGGCTGGAACCATAGACCTTCCGCATGGGAGGCATGCGCTCTAACCGCTATGCTACCTCGCTCATTTTTCACTCAATTAAGTGGCCTATATTAAGCTTGAGCAATTCCGCTAACGGTCTGTTAATGCAACTACAAATGTGGGATTGCTATAGCTATTTATGTCTAGCTACAGCACACGGGCATATAGCCACAGCAATCAGTGACCACGTTGCTTGCAAATAAGAGCTACCGTACATCCTCGAATTACCCCCCCCTCACACAAGCTCCCACCCTTGGGCTAAAAATTGTCAATAAGCCCCCCTTGAATAAGCCTCTACCCAAGCAGGTGAATATGTGTATTTGAGACTCTGCTAGTAATTTACACGTATTTTTTTATAAGCAATTTCAACTCGGGCTCAGTACAAAAAATTCCTTAGCTGGAAGGCAAACTTGAGTATTCAAAATTGCTTAGCAATTGCTTAACTTTTTGTTCGTGTTTTTTGAAAATAGATTAGAAAAAGGTAAATATAGGGCCATATAAACTGAAAACGGTTTGATAATTGGTAAGTATTGAAAGTCAACAAGTATTGAGGGCAGATAACGCTTGCACAGGTTATTCCTGTTAATAAGATGGTGTCAGTTCACATTTCCTGTTAAGTACTGAAAATACAATGTTTCAAATTGCTTAGCAGTCTTCAACCCAGTACTAAAATTGCTTAACTTTTTGCCTTGCCCAGTACTGCCTTGCTTATAAACAAAATGCGTCTACAGAGCAACGAAAGAACAATTACACTCTTTTTATAAGAATAACTTTTTTAGAAACACGAGCCTGAAATCTGGTGGAACATTAAAAACAAATTAACAACACAGTTGAGCCCGAAAACTTTGTCGTAAAATGCATTTTTGAAAACGATGAAGAAGCTTTCCACTAACCAATGGACACGAAATGTCCTTTCCTTGCTATCATGTAGAGAATTGACAGCCTTGAGACCTTTTTCATTGATTTTGGCAAATTAGTTGCAACTAGATACTGTGCTAACATTGTCTATTTATAGTTGTTTATAAACTTTTGTCAATAAAACATTAATATGCACGATACATCATCTTGGCTGTAACATTTGGCTCTCAATCAATCAAAGCATCCAGTGTTGTATTGTATAGTATCATTCTATATATTTCTAAATGGCCTATACGCTACTAATTTAAGAACAAATTAAGAACAATTCAACCTTACAATTTGGGGAAAATTAAGAACAGCCAGCCTGAAATTCGATTTTACTGGTTCTTATAAAAAGAGTGTAGTCATTAATTAACGAAAAATCGCATGTCCATCAAAACACATCTCATTGCTTGTGTTTGTAGCATCGAAGAAGTAGCTTATTGGTAGAAAGATTACAACCGGAATATGACCAACGACCAGATAAAGTTTTAAGCCCCTCTCCTCGATTGAGCCCCCATTGAAAAACCCAAACAATGAAAAAGACTCCAGGGGACTAACTGGAGAATGTGAATCATTGCCAAGACAGCACAGATTCACATGACTGACCTGCAAAGGGGCAAAGGACGAGAAAGTGCCCAAAGTAAGTCATAGCTGCTGGAAGTTGTCTCAAGGGTGAGTACGTACCAATCAATCAAAAGAAGTGTACGTACTAACTGAAAGTACGGAGTAACCGAGCACGTTATAACCGGAAAAGAGCTTGTATGAACCTCTGGCCAGGTCCGGTTACCATGGTACGCTATATCCGAAGGCACTTTATAATCGAGTATATTATAACCTTGGTATTTCTTATAAGGGCTTGTATGAACCTATTGCCGGGACCGGCCACTATGACACGTTATATCTGAAGGTATGCTATAACTGATTACGCTCCAACGAGATTATACCAAGGGCGGACTGATACATTTTTATTGCCGGAAACAGTGTGACTAAACTGGCCTATGAATGCTAGACAGCGTAAATTGTTAGGTAGAGATATTGAAAAAGGCTGCAAAATTATGATAAATCCACAGTTTTAATGACAGCTCCTTCATATATTTCATCAGGGGTCGCGGCGCGAGGATTTGAGTGGGGGGGCCAGAAATTCGATAAAATTTGAAATCTGCCCCACTATGCTTGGATGACAGATAAAATTGTGCGTCCCAAAGAGCTTTTGATACCCCCCAAAAGCAGCCCTTTATACCTCAAATTATGAACAAAAATTTATAAATACATACTAACGAAGAACAGTAAAATACACATGCGCAAATTTCATCTTAGCAAAAAGTGGGGGGGCCAAGGCCCCCCGGCCCCCCCGTCGCCGCGACCACTGTTCATGCAGCCATTCCTTCAGGCATTTACCTAAATGGCCCAACCAGCTAATTCACCCCTGGATTATACTGTACTATTGAATGCTTACCTAAATTTTTGTTCACATACCACTCAGCTTTCTTTCTGACACAAGTACACAGCAGGCAACCATCAGCAGCAAGCAGTAAACAGTTATGGTAAAGTGGTGTCTTGCGTGTGGACATAGAACTTTCAGTTACCCTTCTGAGATTGCTATCACTAGATGATTTTTTGTTGAAAAGATTTGACTTATTCTTAAAAGATAGATCAATTATTCCTTGGCAAAGAGAAAGCCCAACTTTTTTAACTTCACTATGTATACAAGTATAACTTGCATAATTCCTCCAAATACTGGTTGATTGAACTGAGAGTCTGCTCTGATTAAGTAAGTAAGTTTTTCCTGATAAAAATGAAATCAGGAGCAGTTGATCATTAGTTGGCTTCTCTCCCACTTTTTTCAAGCATTGTTCAACACCAATAACTCCTTTTGCTCCAACTTTTTCTACGCACAAAGTAAGGAAAACTTGCAATGCAGCTACAGCATCATTTGCTGCATATGAAATCTGTCTGCTTTCCAGAACTTTAGCTTCCCAGTTACTGCATCTTACTTTATAAGATTTATCCATTTGTACATTCACTATTGCATCAGAAAGAGATGCCAAGCTAAGGCCATATATCCTAAAAAGGAAGATCAAATAGTTATAGTTTCTGCTACTTATATCATTTGATATAAGCAGAAGGAAGCAGCAAGCATATGAGATTGTCTGACTAGCAGAAGTAGAGAATAAGAAATATAATTAATAGGTTTGTACAAACTCTTTTTAAAATATTCCAAAACTTTTCCAAAGCCAAATTACCACAGTTCCAAAACCATGAAGGACATTTTTGTTTGCATTTTGAAGCCCCATAAAAATAGAAAATCATTATTTTGAATACTATTTTTTAAAATTTTTGGTGGATTGTGCTTTATACTATAAATTGTAAAATGAAGAAACAAAACATATGTGGTGCTTAATACAACACTAATTTATATCCATTTTAGGGTATTGTCTTTTCCATAGCCACTTTGAAAAACTTTCATCTTCCAAAATTTTCCAGGTCCTGGAGAATGATATTATCAATTTACATAACTTTCCAAAACTTTCCAAAACCTGTACAAATTCTGTACTTAATTATTTTTTGACACAAGGAAGGTAGTAAATGCTAAATGCACAGAAGGGAAAGAAGCTAAATAACATTTCCAATGATTCAAAACTCAAATGTGCAAATACTTCAGTCTGCAAATTGTGGCAGAACTCAGTAAGATCTCACACATGCTGGATGAAGTCTACCATATGCACACTGTACATCTTTCAGAATTAGCCCTGAAGTCAAGACATTGTTTGATTATACAGAACAGCTAACTTATGCTGTTCTATCCTATCTTGCAATTATTACTAGATTCATGCAAAATTTAAATTCATCTCATGAAGGCTGATTTATCCATGCAGTTGCTATAACCTGCAGGTGGACAAATACCAATCATGGGTTAAATAAAACAGCACAGGAATTAACAGGACTTTCAGGTAGTTTCTCTATAGACAGTACAATAACAAGGCTGCATGTAAGAACATATAATGCAGTTGCTTTCACAGTAAGAAGCCAACTTATAGTCAAAAAGTTGTAGTACCGGCAAAAGAAACTTTCATTTCAGTATTATAAAATGATATTTTAAAATATCACTTATAACATTGAAATGGATATCAAAAATATAAATATAGCTTTGATATAAAATAAGCTCTCAGGTTAAAAATTAAAATATCATTATATAGAATATAATTGCACTTTAAGTTTGTGACATTGCTCCTAAATCCAAACCCATGACACTAATAAAATACACACCTTTCTGGACATTTAATGATATCAACTTTATGATAGCATCTTTGAATCAAGTATCTTAGGTCAACAGCTCCACAAACTTGAATGCCAAACATCCGTAAACGCTTGCAATCCTCTTCAATTCCCACACCAAACTTTAAAAAGTGTCTATTTTCAAGTAGATTTTTCAGTTTATTTGGGATAGTCCTTAGGAGACACATTTGGATTAGGATACACTCACTTGGAGTTGAGATTTGTAATAATGCAACTGGTGCATAAGCTCTACCACTTTCTTCGATATTTCCATCCTTACTTATCCATTCGCAGTCTAACCCTAAAAAGTTTACCTTTCCGCCATGCTCTGGGGAAATGATTTTATCATTTATAACTTCATTAATCAGTCTGTCTTCCCATAACAAATAAACAGGAAAATTAGCACACGACTGACGTATGAATTTAGCCACATTATATGAAACAGCTGACCCAGAATGCACTCTCTTCCCTTTTTTAACTGGCTTCTTTTTTGACGCATAAACAGGGCAGCCAAGTAATTGCTTTCGTTTATTGAGAAAAGAAGAAAATCCAAGGGCTATTATGTCTATAGTAAAAATGACGAACATGCATAGGCCTTGCTCTGTTTGACCACCACTTTTGGCAACTTCGAAGATTAACTGTTTTAGTGCTCTCAACAGCATTTTTACATTAAGGAGTGACAAACACACATCCATTGGTCACTGAAGCTACCATTTACTATCAGCCTCGTTTTCCTGATTTATTGCACAAAATAGCGAAACCAGCTTGTGACCTGAAAACCTGTTAATAATTTCTCCAATTTCTCCCCTCAATAGAAATATTGACCTAGATATTAACTTCTCAGAAAGGATTATTGCCCCCCCCCAAATTCATGACCAAGGCAGGTTTTGCGCCTCCAAGACAGCCCAGCTAGGTGCTTGGCTATAGAGTGAGCGAAATGGGCAATATCCCCCGAAGTAACAAACCTGACAGGCTTTTGCTTTCGTATGACTGTTAACCTGAAGTCTATATTAGAAAGGGGTTTGGAACAGTTGCGACCAGAAACAAATAATTTGTGTACATTGTGGATCTGTTATCGCAACAGAGAGGATTCGTATGAAATTCTTTCATGAAGAAAGAGGACGTTGTTAAATAGCTTGGTACTATAGAAGTAAACTGTTTTCACTTTACCCTTATTAAGTGGTTTTAATTTTGTTTAAAATCTAGAGCGTAGGAAGCTGAAAGGGGGCACTTTGCATGTAGTTTTATGAACACGTTTCCCCTTTGCCCCTGGTTTCTTACATCCATGCAGTCAGCTGTGTGTATTTCTTATTCAGCAAATCTATTTGATAACTCTATGAGAATGACACCCGTAGACGCCGACTATTTGGAAACTTGGAATCTCGAGCCACCCTTGGGCAATGCTAAGAGGGGCTGAGCCCCCTTAGAAAATTTGGAGGAAAGACGCTTTTCGGTGGTTCAAGTCACAGAAATCCAGGAACTACCGTGATAATAATAATACATTGACCATACCTAATTTTAAGGAAATATTACCACTGCACATTTCACAAGAAATGAAGCATTCTGAGGGGGTAACACCAACAGGGGGCCTGGTATATTTGTGCCAGCACGTTTTATGGGTTATTTTGAGATATTTTTGCAGTAGCCTAAAAAATATTGTTAAAATTACTAAAAACAGGGATACCGTAAATGAAAAGTCAAGTAAACTGAGCAGTTGCATTTCAAAGTACATTCCGTGATCTGGTAACATTGTTTTTAAGAAATTTAGGTCTATAAGGTATTCTAAGATTTTTGAATATTTTTTGTCATGGTTATGGGGCATTTTCCAAAGGAGATGTTGGACAAGCAGTTACACTTTGCAATATGCACGTACAAAAAAGGTCAGGACTCTTTTCCAAGTATGACCAAAATGGCTAAGCACATTTCATAATTTATCACTGCACGTTTTGAGTTTATCACTGCACAAATTGGTTATCACTGCACACTAAAATTAGGTATGACATTGACGCTTCTTTTATGCATCTATATATCTGTTCTCTTTTTCTGGATTGCTTTTCTTCTGTTATCCTCTATAAAATATATTATATAAAACATAATGACACAGTGTATTCATGGTAGGCAATTTTCTAATTTGAACCCTCTTGAGAAAATCAAAAGTCGGTGCATGTGATGGCACCCTACACATGTTTTGTTCTACTAGCCATGTCACCATACTAGAGGCCTGGGACGCAACCAAAGGGGGTTGCGGGAGCTTTAGTCCACCTGATAAATGTGGATTCTTTCGACGGGGACTATCTACTTTAGCTTTTGAATACGTCTAGTAGGGTTTTGAATCTGTTGCTATACACTCTTTTGTATAAGAATAACGTTAATAGGAATGAACATTAAGGCTAAGAACAGTGGCGGTGCCACAGGGGGATGGGGGACATGTCCCCCACTCCTCACCAAGATCAATTTTCTAATTCGTCCAAATTGAATGAAAACATACTTGGGTGAGGGGCTCTAGCAAGATTTTGAAATGGGTGTGGCAGTTGGATTGCGTAATAATTGTAGGGCGTGGTACCAAAGACTCCCCCAAGTCTGCAATGGTTGGCACCGCCCCTGGCTATGAATCGCTGAAATTCTGAGAATAATGAATGAATAGTTCAAGGCTCAAACTCAATCAAGACTTTGAATTGTTGTGTATTCGAGATGACATCCTGCTTTTACATTAGTTTTTGCCCCGTTGATTCAATATGTATTGTTCTGTCTGGCACTATTATGCTGCAAGATATCAGCGAGCATTTGAATACATTCCATTGATCTTCAAGCGAATTATGCTTTCGGCACTTAAGAGTAATTTAAGAATAATCTTAGACTCAAAAGCAAAAAACGAAGTGAACATATCGAAGTTCGGACAAAAATTAGTTATTCTTGAAAAAGAGTGTAACTCAGAATACGAGTTTCTGATTTTCTGAAAGGGAGCTACGATCTTAGACAAAAATTATGAGACAGACTTCAGCTTTTATAAAAAGATGCATTACTTTTACATGTGTCCCCTCCCCCCTTACTCAATGTAGACCAAATGGCATTGAGTTCTTTCCCTATCATTCAACATTGATCTAAGGGGGAGAGGGGGCTACATTACTCCTTTTCTAAGTTGGAGTTTAGGATTCATTAGTTCTACCTGTATATTTGTCGTTGTCTCAATATATTTTGTCCAAGCTTGTAGCATGCTAGAGAGAGAGAGAGAGAGAGAGAGAGAGAGAGAGAACTACACACTTTCTTGATGAAAGACTACCTAACTTTTCACTGAGCCTCAATTCTCTTAATTTCTTTTAGGTTCTGAGCCTTATATTGTTTCTAAATTATCCTTAAATATTGAAGGCGTATCTGCATCTGAAAACCAAAGGATTATATTCAAATCTTCTTTGATATATTACTCTATCATAAAGCAAAATAAAAGTGGAGCAGAATAACAAATATTCTATCAATAGTAAGAGGTTATCATACAGGTAGCACTATAACTCAAATGCACAAAAATTCTAAAATTGAAACTTGAGCCTTGCATTATTCTGAAAGTGATCTTAAATTTCAGCGATTCTGAGCCGGAATATTCTTATAAACTCTATTCTTATAAAAAGAGCGTATACCTTTTAGGAAACAACATGAAAGCTATTTCCTCAAAGGATGCAGACAATGAATCCATTTGTCTATTCATCGATTCAATCCATCCGTAAAATTGCTATAATTGTCACGTGTGTTGTTGTTGTTGTTGTTGTTGTTCATTTATTATATACTGGATATATACGTTATTAATAAGTTTTTCAAACTTCATCAATATAATATTAAATCTACAAATACAAATCTCACTGACAGGTAATTTGTACTTGGCTGGCTTCAAAGAACATGCATAACTAATACAGAAATCAATACATACAATAGAATGATGATATTAATAGTTTAAGAGCTCAGGCTGGCTCCATGGCTTATTCCTTATACAAAATATGTAATAAGTTGTTCGGATGACTATAGTAGATAACGTTGTAACTAATAAAAATAATAATATAATGTGAAATTATTTAACGTTGGTTTTACTTAGTTTATGAAGAAACTAATTAAGTCCAACTATTTACATCAACATACTCTAAATTTTAAAAAAATTAAAATGAAAGATATAAAAAGGGAGATAACGACGATTACACGATGCATATAACGACTTTACTATTTACAAATTTTACAGTTGCAGTCCTCTTCACTCCAACTTTTCATACATTTCTTAAAAGAGTAGACGGGGGTCGGCCTTTAATTTCATTTGGAAGGTAATTCCATAAGATGCTGCCTCGAAAAACTATACTATCACTTCCATATTTAATAGTATTAGTTGGAGGCAGCATTAGCAGGTTTTTCAATCGTACATTATTTTGGATACTCTTTTCATTGAAAATGTTCCACATAAAAGATGTTCTGCATATAGAGTTCAATTGAAATCTAGAAACAGACAGACAGCGTGTTCCCTTTCGCCTCTCTCTTTCTGAAGAACTCAAAACGCTCCGGTTATAACACATTGATCCATCCAAAACTCATGGACAAACAACTGTAAATATCAATAATCATACAAAGATAATCCCGCACAGCCCTTGTCACAATTCATCAATTGGTAAGCAATATTCCTAAAACAACAAGTCGCTCTCATTACAACATTCATAAAGACATCCATTCTTCTTTCTTATCTCAAAGCAAAATCCTTCATAATTTCGTCAATCCGACAACATCAACTCCGGTTTGTTGACTGTGGACCAGGGCTGATTTCTAGGGGGCTCAGGAGGGCGAAGCCCCCTTGTTAACATTTCTGCTCATTTTGGGGGGGCTCAGCTCCCCTAAAACTCTTGCATTGGCTTGGCTTTTCAGAGTTTATTGGCCTTGCTTCCAATGTGCTATGATCAATTGTGCACTGCTATGTGGCTATTAAGGCATTTCTCATTGTTAACTATACTATATCAGTATTAAACTAAATTATCATGTTTCCATCTTTGAAAACATGGACTTGGTTGTAGCTGGGCCACATCCAAACTGTAGGCGTGGTTGTGCCTAGAGCTCCCTTTGTTAAAACTTTTAGAAATCATCACTGCTGTGGACATTATTGTAACTGACATTAACTACATTCCTTTTAACAACAATAATGTTTATAAGCATTTATAGTTTAACTGTTGAAGAGCACCCAGCATAACGTACATAACATTTTACATATGAATTCATAGACTTTCTTACGTCTCAAAAGCCCATTATTGAGCATTCTGAACTTTTTGAGCAGTCTTTACTACTTTTTTATGATCCACTTTCTTGTAAGAAAAAGCATGTATTCCAAGTTGACGATTAACGGTACTACAGTGTCTAATTTAGCGTGATTTTCCAACACCACTGTTGCTGCAAACCCAATAGTTTATTCCATGCTGATCTTATGCCGGACATTCTTCTCGAGAAATGTAGAGGACAAACAATAAAAGGGGGTCTGGGGCAAAGCCCCCAGAAAATTGTTGCCAACCTCACCCTGCAGACTGTTGGAAAGCGTAGGAAACCGCTTCTGACCATGTTCATCAAGCCCAAATGTCTCGGAAATGGACTTTGATAGATTTTATTAGCTTTTTGAACAAGAAACTCATCAAAATGACTCAGTTCTCCCCACTTATTTTTCTTTCTAAGACCACTACTTGAATTTCCAAGACCACTATTAGTGGCCAAGTCCACTCTAAATTAGCCACTGTGGTACTAACTAAGCGTTTCAACTCCATACTAGAGCCATTACCAACAGGAGAGAGAAGCAGGGCCTACTAGAAATTTACCAAAACCATTCTATGCTTTGATAAAGCTTGACCACACCCTGCTTGAGCTTTTTGGGAACCACACCCTTCAAACAATCCACAACGTTGTGTGGAGCCTAAGGTTGTTTGATGTCACTTGAAACATATGTTGTATTGTTCTCGAATAGAACATAAATAAACCAAGGCACAGAAAGGTTTCTTCGAAAGAAGAAAGAAATGAAGGTGAGAAAGTTGACAATATTTTTAAATTTCCAAGACCACACTCAAGATTTCAAGACCGCAAAGTGTGACCAAGACCACTCTAAAATAGGCCCTGGAGAGAATACAGGATAAAATGATTTTTATTTTACAGTCTTTTTTATAAGAATAAAGTTTGTAAGAATATTGAGGCTCTACTGAAATTTGAGAATAAGGATTTACCTTTAGGATAAAGCATAACTCAAGCCTCATTAACTTAATGATTATGGGTTTAGAAATGCTATGTATCATAGGTATAATTGGTATAGTAATGCTCTTTTTTTGCTTTTGTATTATCGGTACACCATTTATTGTTTTATGCAGCTCTTGCTTTGTGTCATGAAAAGTAAAACATAAACAAAATCATGAATGTATTCCTTTTACTTTCAGTTGAAGTTAAACTTTGGTACTTGAAAATAATTTAGGCTAGGCTTAAAATTAGAAAAAGTTGAGAATATTTAGTATCAGAGAAAAATTAGGTATTCTTAAAAAAAACGTGTCTATTTTTAATGGACTTATCAAATTTATTTTTAATGTGCAACTTAGGTAAAAGGATGTTTTTATTTTGAACCTATACTCCTCTGTTTGAAGCATTTGCTTTGAACAAAGAGTTACTATTTGAATAGATTTTATAGATCTCCAGACTTAACAAATGTAAGATACAACTGTCTCAGTGTCTGTAATTATCTCTGAATTAATGGATCGTGACCTCATTTGAGATAGTTGAAAATGAGCAATCAATAATAAGTAACGCCGGATGGGTGTTGGAACTTGTTATTTGGGTAGTAGGCCGTGCTGTGTGGGCGATACAGAACCCTCGCTGATGAGAACTAATGTTAAGAATGCCAAATTGTTCTAGACAATTGACTTGGAAATATTTTGATTTATGAGTTAGTGAAAAGAAGCTGCAGGGAAAACAAATGGCAAATCGAAGTGTGTTGAATGCCTTTTTGTAAAGTGTAATACGACAACTTGCTTGGCCTAAAGTTACTTAAGAAACTCAAGAAGTTACAACGCCGGGAAAAGAGCAATTACTGAAGTTCATCGTAGATATGACATACGATAGATGGAAATATATGCATATCTGGTAAGAGTTGAGTTAGTCTACTTTGGAAAGGTTACGACATAGCACATATGTCTTCCCTTTCTAAATAATTACAAGGAATAATGACAAGATCCATTTTTAACTTCACAACGGATGTTGTAATCTACTTTTTTGTTCTGAATGAATGGTAGTGACAAAGTTTTGGCTCACGTCTTTAATTTTGATCATTTAGTCAGAAATATGCGGGTCTTTTCATACTACGGATTATATACTTTTTATCTAGCAAAACCTGTTACTTTTGATTTATTTTGACAGCCGAAGAATTGCAGTATTGTTGAAGTCTGCTGTCTTCCTATCTGTAAATTATCATTATCAATTCTCAGTTTACTTGACGTCTTTGGCATATTCTACGTATAGAATCAAACTGAGAGATATGCGGAATAGAAAGTATGTAGGATATGTAACCACGAACTGTATATAGAAGTATGAATTACAATCTCTTCCCTAAGCATTTTACATAACATGTTTATGGAAGAGATTGTAATTCATATTTAGACACATGACATATACTGCTTTTTAAATGGACATCAATATTCTTCATAGTGTCATGCACATTTAATGCATGAGGTTAAGGTAAGGCTCCCCGTTTTTGAATTGATAGTAGGGTCAAGGTAATGACTGGTGGGATATTTGTCCCAGTGGGCAATTTGCTTGTCCCAGCATTATACTTTTACCCCAGTGGACTAAGTCAAAATGGGGCCCTTTTCAATTTCCGTGGTAAACAAACGATTGACTCGTTACTTTTACCCTTCATGGACTTGGCCCAGTAGTCAAATTCCCTCTAAAAATACCATGATTATTTGAAGTGCTTGTCTAGAGGTACTCATCATTTAAATATCCATCACACTCTACTGGAAATGGGAACTGAGTCCTAAGACACCCCCTGTAACTTTTGATTCCAAAGTTGAGGGAAGTGATGAAAAAGAGCTATCATTGTCACATAACTGTTTTTTTGCCTCAATTGTTCCCTCTAACAGTAACAGCAGACAAATATTGGGTACTTGCCCTTAGTATGAAGACACATTGTGAACATTGTCCCATCCTTTAGCAGGGCCTATATTTCACACCATTATACAGATAGATCTCTCTTCCAATCATATTTTGCTCGTTTATATAGCTTAGTTGATCTCCATTGTATCATATCAGTGTCCAAAAAGATTGTATTGCATTTCATAAAAGCACTTTTACTCCCCCTGCTCCCCCAAACAAAAGGCAGGAGGGGCACTTGCTCCCTCCCCCTGCCCCCCTTCTCCAGTGTCCCTGAAGTCAATGTTCACTGCTTGCTATTTCTACTGATTTTTAACACCCAATCCCTTCAGAAACAACTGTGATCAATTGTTTACTGTGTGATAGAACTCTGTATGTACATAGGGCATTTCTTTCAAGCTAGTGTTTCAAAGATCACATGCCACCGCACACAACCACATACCACCACATGCCTGGGTAATTTAAGGTTTGTGATAGCTAGCACTCCAATCATATTTTTCTCACAGAAGCCCATGCATTCCACTATGCTCAAAGTGTGTTATGATGGGACTACTACCATAAAATTTTCACAAATTACATGTTCTTTGAGAGGGTGTAGAAAGCATTCAGGGGTTGCTACTTTTTCAGTCATGAAAATACCTCCCTTGAAGTTACTCTCTCAGCACACTACTGGTTTTGGCTTGAGTATTTGAGATGGAATACTCTCCTTGATGTCATCAATGACTTAGGATTTAAACTAGCCTGAGTTGAATGCATCACACAAGGCCATGACTGCTCTGAAGTAAAACCCATTTTTAGAAAAAAGGATGCTGTGTATGTTTGAATCATGATATATGAAATTGTCTTTATTTCATTTGTCTGCAAAATAGCACTATGCTATTTGCTTTTTTCATCTTTATAGTATTGCACTGCAGAGGCAGATCCAGAGCTAGTTGTAAGGGGGGGGGAATCTGATTCATTTTATTGTCTTTTTCATGCAAAAAGTTTCTTAATGCAGTTGCTTGCTATAGGAAATGTTACCATTTAGGGGGTATACCCCCTGTTACATTTAGGGGGTATACCCCCTGACCTCCCACTGGATCCACCCCTGTTACATTGTGGTCAGCTGTTGTATTGACTAGGCATAGATCCCAACTTTTTGCAATATAAAAGGATGTATTCCATCTTCTAATAATAATGGGTTTAAAATGTGATCCATTGAAAAACAAGTAAGTACAAAATGTTTTTTATTTTGGTAGTAGAGTATGTACATGTACCAGTAGGCAATACATTTATGACATGCACACAAAATTGCTGAAAATCTGACCCCCTCCCTATTACATACACAAATACCAAATAATGCCGAATTGCTGGACCATCCCCCTTTGCATCTCTGAGTTTTTTGTTCACCCCTCCCCTGACTTGATATACTCACACAGAAACAAACATTAAAGAAAACAGTTGGTCTATGGTAAATGCCAAAGGAATGCCACAAATCATAAACTTTTTATGATTTGTGGTATTCCTTTCACAATATGGCACAAAAGACACTGGACCACGCATTTGTTTGAATGCAAGTTTCCAATTTCACAACAAATTTCTTATTCAATTTACTCAACCAATGGCAAATCTTTGCTAGAATGCAAAAAGAAGGTGTAATGGCAAGGAGCGGACTAGCTAACTTTCTCTGCCCAGGCATAGTTTGACCAAACCAGCCCATGAATTTCCATTAAGTTTATTATAAACCCACAGCTTTAATGCCAGTCTTTCATCATATATATATATATATATATAT
>WIPJ01000376.1:540538-556813 GCA_018155075.1 Cassiopea andromeda
GAGAGAGAGAGAGAGAGAGAGCGGGATTCGAAGTGACTTGAAGTAGATTATCGAGTGTTTAGTTTTGAAGTATATTATCAATGATATTAATGCTACTAATTGTTATGTTACCAAGGCCTACCTCTTCCGCTTTTGGTTTTGTACTGGCATTTACTTTTACTTTTGATAAATTCCTTTCACTTTTCATAGTCTTAAACAGATAGTTATTTTTCAAAATTAATAAGTTCTCCAAAGAATTTTTGTATATCCACCGATTACTCATTACTCCGAAGTCATTCATAAAATTATTTCTTTTTAAGTCAAGCTTTTTAGTTTCCTTCTATTTTTTGTGTTATTGTAAAAGCTGTTTTCATATTTTTCAAGATATAGAATTTCATTTTCGAGCACTGGGTGTTGAAGTTCGTAATTAATACTGATAAGGGGGTACATTTTCACCGGATATAGACCTCATGTGCAGAAAATTTAGAATGAAATGCTAGAAGAACTTCCCTATACTATTCCAGCATTTCCTAGGCTATTCCAATATTTTTTGCCATTCCAAAACTGTTCTATGCTTTTCCAGTATTTTTATAGTGATCAAGCTTGCAATTAATAGTCCGTTAGTCCTAAGACGGACTTACACTTTCTTTTTTTATAAGAATATCTAATTTTTCGCTAAGCCTCATTATTCTTAAAATTATGCTTCGAAGTTTAGATGAACCATCGCATCATTACACTTTGATAACTACGTGTTCTGAAAAGGTTTAAAAAACCGCTTTATGACAGTTTTATTGCATAGAAGTAGCCCAAAAACATATCTTGAGGAATCTTGAGCAGTGATGTAGAAGAGGGGGCGGGGGCGCAGCCCCCTAGCTGTGACTTGAAAGGGGCTCAGCCCCCTAGCTTTGTAAATTTTTTCGAAGTAGAAACATAGAAGGATCAATATTCTGCTGTAAAAAGCTATTTTAGATTCAAAGAAATTGTTAGCTTACTGAATGTTAAAAAATATGTTATTTTTTTGGATGACATTATCGTTTTCTTGTGTAACTGGGTGGATTAACTTCAAAGTTTCTTATAAAGATACATTCCAGAAAAGAGCCCCCCTAGCTATCAATAAAGCCCCCTAGCTATCGATTTACTTCTACACCACTGATCTTGAGCCAAACATTATTCTCTGATTATTCCTAAATTTAAACGAATTTGAGTTTTAATATTGTTATAGGGTATATTCCTATGAAAAAAAGTTTATTCCAACATTTTCTAGGCTATTCCAGCATTTCTTATGCCCTTCCAACGTTTTCTTTGCTCTTCCGCCATTTTTCTATAAGGCGTATGAACTTCCTGATGAAAACTGGATGTATCAAATAGGAAATGGTGCATACAACCTTTCTTTGTTGTTCAGCAACTCGTTCATTTTCATGAATTAGGACCTATCTTGTGTCATTGTATTCAGCATTGTGCTTGAAAAATTGCAGCCTAAAAATAGTGTTCGTTGCGAATATCAACTTCCTGTACTAAAATTCCTTTGGCCAGAATCTTACCGATATTCGAAAATTATTGCCGATGCCCACAAGCCCTTGTAGTTGATTATTTCATAGAGAATTTCTTTGTTTTCCTTCTAGACTGTTCTAGGACCGATTTTGACAAACGTGACTGAGGAATTGAAGCATAAAAATGGAGCGAAGGAAGGGTGTTCTGTAACCCTGTCGTTTGAGTACGTTCAAAGCGAGTGAGTACTGTAATTATTAGTGCCTTATAGGTACATATATATGTGTATTATATATTAAAGTGGTTTATAGGATACTAGTGCTATCTGTGTGCATAGGATGATGTTGCAACATGCCCTATTTTTGTGCTATGTATGCATTATTCACTTTTGTTCAACAGTTGATCTTTATTGGCGGTGGTGTAGCTAGCGTGGAATGTGGGCGTGTCACACTCCCCAATCCACCTTTTCGACGCAAAGTCCACGTGTTACATGGGATCACATGACCTTGGAAATAGCGCTATGATTGGTTAAGGTCTTATCTTTGTAAAAGGAAGCGCGAAAACTGGGACAAGTCAGTGGCCGTTTGCTGTGAATGTGAAGAAACCTTTCTGTTAGTTTGAAAACTAGAAAAGTTCGGTGATGTCAACTCTACCAATCCACCGTTGAATGACATAGACAAAGTAGACGTTTATGATTTGCGGATGTTCCTCCTATCAAGAGGGCAAACTTGGAGGTCACACTAGTGAAGGCTTTAATCAATTTAGGCCCTGAAGGTAGCGTTGATTTTCACGAAAATCCTGTTCTTCATTGTATTAGCATTTTATCGCCTGTAGTCGTTGTGGTATTGCTTGTAGTAACAGCGTTTCACCATTTTCAGTAGTTGTAGTTCTTTCCCAAAGACTCTGTCCTAGTTTTCGCGTCTTTGTTTACAAAAATAAGGCTTGTCCAATCATAGCAGACTATTTGAAAGGTCACGTGACCACCACTAGCACGTGGATTTTGCGTCGAAAAGGTGGATTAGAATAAATGACTGTCGTAGCTCCATGACGCATGCATTGCCATGGCATCGTCAAAAGAATGCTGAGAATGCCTTTCCCGCAACAATGCACCCCATAGACACAACCCTTCGGCACATCACCGAATTTCAAGAAATGGTGAATCACATGTGATACGAAAGTGGTTGAGATAAGAAAGTATTACTCTGCTGCTCAAAAAATTCAGAAAGTTCAATACTGGGTTTTTGAGGCTTAAGAAAGTTTTTTTGTGTTTATGTATTTAAAATTCGATTTATCTGTGTACAAAATGCCATGTAGCATTTCAAGTGGACATGGAACTTTTTCACTTTCCATTAATGTGCATGTGTAAAACATATGAACTCAAAAAGTTTTGCTAAGAAGTCTTTAGACAATATTCATATTGGAATCGTGAAAAAGCTACAAAATTTCCAGCACTGGGCCAAGAGAACCTTCGGATAAAAAAGTGTACCGTTAAACGATTGCTGTTTGTTGGTGTCTGCGAGTTGTAATATTTATTCTGGTAAACATGCAGCATTTTACATTTCCTTTATAGCGCATGTACTTACCGTAAATTCTCTTTTTAGCCCCCTTTTGGACCAAGAAATTTGTCAAGTCCCCCTTAGAAAATGTTGAATACTACAAAGCGTAAGTAAGTTGCATAGAAGTAAACTAAGCTAGATCACGCTTTGAAAGCAATATTTCTCATGCTACAAGAATGAAAGTCATTCATTGGCTTTCTGCGGATAAAAACGTTCTATATCGACGGTTACTACACAATTTTTCAATTTTGTTTGTTCTGCAGTGAACTAATGATGGGTAAACAATATGAATTTTTTCTTTATTTTCAAGTAGCAAATATTTAATTAACTTTTGAAAATTTTCAGGAAATTTATTAGATCCCCTCTCTTATAAGTCCCCCTCTCCACTAAGCCACCTCTCTAAAGTGCTTGAAAGTAATAATTCCCCGGGGTGCTTAATAGATACTTTACGGTAGTAAACATCAGAGCCCGAAATTACTGCTTGAAAGGCCATAAGAATATGTTGATGCTAAAAACAATGAAAAAGCTAAGAGAGTTCTAGCACTGGACCAAAAAATCTTTTCTGTAAAAACTTATATTGCTAGATTTTATATATTTTGCTCCAGTCATGTTTTGGTTTCTGTTCGATCCTACATGAAAGTCTTCCAACCCTGCCATATGTCTCAAAGGTGAATTAATATCATATATCATGTTACTATTCAAGTACATCTCATTGGTTAGCGGAGGAGCTTGGAGCGCTTATCTATTATTTGGAATGTGGATGATTCACGGTCAATGATGTTCACGGTATGTTCAAGGCATTGGCTGAATGCTTGCTCTCTGTCCAGTGGGGAACGATGGGGCTCCTGGTGGAAACAATTGGAGATAAAAGGAGCGAAGAAAGGAGCTGGCGATTCTACCTCACATGCTTTTGACCCAGAATAGTTTTCCTTTGCAGCAGGCACCCCCCCTGCGTGCAAAAGTGTATCGGACCCTATACCCTATCTTTCCCTCTTCCTATCATTTAGCACCGTTCGCTGTACATATAACCCTTCCCAGAATTCAGTTTCTACTTGTGGGCAGAAGAAGCTAAATTGTATTTGAACTTCCACGATTTTACATGAATTGCTGTACGGGAAAGTTATGGTGAATTAGCTATTACGTACAAGTATGTGTACGACAGCATTTTACTATTAGAATAAATGACAAGATTTACCCAGACAGTCTTGCCCTAGCGTAGCACAATATGGTGTCATACCTTAAAAGGATTTTATTGATTGTGCAAGTGAGGCTGAAAATTTGTGGATTTTCTGCTATGTTGATAGTCAGTCATGTCAAAAATGAGAACCAGCAAATCTAAACGTATTGCGTGTAAATGTCCTCATCTCCTCGAAATTATTTTTTGTTGATGTCCTATTAAAGTCTATTCGCTCAAGTTTGTGAATGGATGAAATAAAATGGACAACTATTTACTAGGTAGCAATGAATATCATCCATAGTTAGAAAACAGCAGTTCTTTTATATCAGACGGAACAAATGTGAGTTGAACAAAAAGTACAGACAATGAGTTTTTTTATTTATTATTCAAATGAAACTCTTAAAAAACAAATTCCAACACTACTTACAAAACCACTTGACTACATTACAAAGACGATACCACGGGCAATAGTTGTAATGGATATGAAATAATTGTAATGGATATGCAATAATTGTTATGGATATACAATAATTGTAATGGATATGAAATAATTGTAATGGATATGAAATAATTGTAATGGATATGCAATAATTGTAATGGATGTACAATAATTGTAATGGATATGCAATAATTGTAATGGATATGAAATAATTGTAATGGATATGCAATAATTGTAATGGATATGAAATAATTGTAATGGATATGAAATAGTTGCAATGGATATGAAATAATTGTAATGGATATGAAATAATTGTAATGGATATGCAGATTTTGATTAAACGTCGCTTGCTGTAATGCACTTCAACCTTTACCTATGTTATATTTTTAGTAACCCTCCCAAAATCATGTGATGTTTTGAGTTTTGTGTAATATTACAAAAACCTTTATATAACTCATCCACATTCACGAGATTTACGCTTAATTATAGCGGATTATTGAGGAATATAGTGCATTAGATATCAAGTTAATGCTTGCTCAATCTTGAAATACATTTAATACATCATTGCGAGATAATATTTTGTATTTTTTGAAAGTTTTGAGTTTTCACTGCGTATTTGCTCACGGGTAAACAAAATTGTGTTTTGAATTCTTCTAATATGCCTTGTGAGCTTTTTTATTACTTTTGTCATCAAAAGTCCCTTAGCTTGTTATCAAATTTGCTAGCAACGTTCTCTTGCAGCACTATCCGAAGCCTGTCTAGCTATTTTGTATTTTCAGGATTATCAATTGAAATATCATGCCTGTGCATGTCATTTCACTTTTTGTAGTCTAATTCTGGACAATTAAATGCTTTTTATTGCAAATATTTTAGCTTTAGAAACACCCAATAAAAAGCTAGCATTGCATTTGCAAAGATTTCAACAAGTTTATGATGCTTTGTTACATCTAAATTTCGTTAAATGAAACCTAATTGCATATCTGCTTCTTAAGATTTCTTTGTTTTTCTTCGTTGAACTGATTAGAATGTCTGTTTGACACACTATGTAAGATATACAGTGAGGTTTATTGGTCAAATAATATTGGGCAAACTGCCAACAGAAATGTAAACATCGAGCTCTTTGAGAGTTGCCAGATAACATTTAAAGTCAACAAAATGCAAGCATTGCAACTGTAGGATTTCTAAAACTTTTATTTATAAATCAAGGTTTTCATACTTATTATGTATTCCTCATTATAGTTATTTTGTAAAAAGGTGGCCTAAATTAGCTTTGTATTAGCTACTGCAAATTGCCAAAATTTTCTTTACAGAATTTTTAAAGTTTTCTCATCACAATGTCCTAAAATTCATTGTCAAGAAAATCATGAACATTGCGGTAAGGTGCACATACTATATAGTCTGTCCTAGAAACAAGATATGGACAGACCCAGTTTTGCTTCACTTTTTAGAATTTAATTATATTTTGTTTTTTCTTGTTTTTTGTTTTTTATTGCTCATCTTATTTTATATTTTATGTTGCATTTCTATGATGTTGTAGCTTATTTAGTTTATTATTGTAGACAAGCCAATCATACATTGCCTATTACTTAGTGAGGCGTGTAGTTATATTTATTAGTTGTTATTGAATGAAGTGAAGTTTAAGAAATATAATCATTTGTAAAGTTCTTTTTTTATTTTTAGAAGCAAACTTCTTGTTACTCTGACAGAAGCTTCGAACGTCCCAAAAGTAAAGAATGGTTCTTCAGAACCATACGTTGATATTCAAGTCACCCCTTATAAACACAGAACTTATCGACCTCCTGGATTTAGACGTCCATTAAGAGGCTGTTTGAAAAGACCTGTCGACTTCTCATTGGACCAAAGTGATGTAAATATCCACTACTTTGTTCTGTACTTGCTAAGGTACGACCCATTCTCGAGATTAAAAGTTGATGGTGAACTTAAAATACACCTTGAAAGTCTGGAAAATCTTCTTAGTGAAGAGGTTGTGACGATAACCCGTGAACTTTCGGACAGTAACCAGCAGTTTACAGGCTTTATCTTAAGACACGGAAACGAATCTGCTCGATCTTTGAATGGATCCCCTATTGGCTTGCGTCGCTCGTTCGAAGATTCTACACGCTCTTCATCGAGATCATTCAACGGATTTTCGCGAGCACTGGATGAATCCTCGACTCGACGACAAGGCTTTTCAAATGGTTCAAATGAGCTGACTCCATCGCGTAATGATAAATTTCGAGAGTCATCTCGCTCCTTTGGTGGTGTGCCAGCCTCGGATGGAAACGAATTTGGCCCACTTGGATTGACTCGCTCTAAGACTGATAAGCCAAGAAGAAAGAAAAGATCGAAATTGAACGAATCACCGCTTGTACGTTCACCAGAGAAATAATTTAAACTCCAGCATTGATTGTGGCATTGATATAGTATTCCCATTCCATTCCGTAGAATCAGTTTTTTTGAGGATAATTTATTGTATTGTATGCTATTTGATAACATTTACCGTTCATAAAGATATTTTTCATCAAGCGTAGACTGAAGTAGTTGAGTTCTTAGTAACATTCCATAGCTTCCAACATAGCCTCCCAGCACCTGTGATTTCCCCCCAATTTGCTTCATGCATAGATGGCCCCACTGATTGCCTGGGTTAGACATGACCATCCATTTCACTTTTTTGAGAATTGATTTCCTAATTTATCAAAATTAAATGAAAGCGGGTTGGGGTGGGGTGCATTATTTCTTTCGCAGCATAAACCAACGATAAGAACAATTATTTTGCCAGCTAACTGCATTTCTTCATGTTTGTTATTGGAATATACCATATTTATTCGATATTAAGCATTGACTTGTAATTATTGTTCGGACACGTTTTGTTGTAATTTATAATCGATGGCAGTTTTTTCTGGTACTTTTTAACTCAAAAGGCTTGTGAAGTGTAGGGTGCTTCAACCCCAAGCGTTGGGTATATGGTTCGTGCTACTCCTTGAACTTTTAAAAACTATTTAGATTCAATTTGCGTTTTTAAGGGTGTTTAAAAGCTCCTTTAGTACGTGCATTTTAGAAAAAAACTCATTGAAAACTCCTTATTTCTATTAAATTCTTAGGAGAGAGGATTTTAAAGGCAGATTTATGTAGGATCTGATTTGCTTTTTGTTATGGAAACACACAAAAAATAGCCTTAGCGATTATTTTTTACTCCTCAGCAGCTCCCTAAAAAGTCCTTTACTTTTATCTGCTCACCACAGCACGAGTCCAAGCATACCTTATCACACCTTGTCGACTTCACTCACCCAGGTTCCCAGCCAAGTATGTTTGTCTACATGGCCAAGTATTGTGGGAAGGGCTTATAACCGAGGCTGGCTTTTAATAGCATACGCCTAAATACGGTAAATTATTATTTGTTAGTATTGAACCATAGTAGAAGCC
Source organism: Cassiopea andromeda (assembly GCA_018155075.1). Taxonomy (NCBI): domain Eukaryota; kingdom Metazoa; phylum Cnidaria; class Scyphozoa; order Rhizostomeae; family Cassiopeidae; genus Cassiopea; species Cassiopea andromeda. Next base: position 548,601 of record WIPJ01000376.1, read on the forward strand.
TGCCTAGACTTACCTTATGCACTTAATATTTAGCGCGAGTTTTCTCATTATCAACTGTAAATAGCAACTAGTTACGAATTCACGATTTTGTACCTCGAATCAGAGTTATGTATGCTAGGCCATTTCCTCTGTCGTAGTCGCTGTCTATATTAAATTTGATAGATGTATGTTTGATAAATTCGTCCAATCAAAATAGCAATGCATTTTTGCTTAATATTTTTTGGTGTGACCTTAAATCATTTGCTTATGAAGTAATACTTTTTCTAGTGAATTGATCAATAATAGCTTGCAAATAACTGCTATGCAATTAATTTACAATATAAAGGATGGGAAGTTTGAAGAAATATTGAAAACTTGGTCATAAATGCGGATGAAGTAATTTCCTGTACTTGGCTTGGGTCTAATTAGGATTTCTCAGTTTCCCAATAAGCTGGTGTACTTTGCAACTTTTGTAAGGGATCGTTCACATATTGCGTCATCACTTTTTTGACCATTTTAGATCCCCCATGTAATCAAGTGTAATTATTGGCCAGACCCCCTGTCCCCCTGTATAATGACATCAATTTCTTTACCCTCCCCCCATCTTTCCTAAGAAGGACTTATGAGGGAGTACATTGGTAATTTTCGATATGGAAAAAGTCAGTTTCACTAGTGCGCGCTCTAATGTCGTTATACAGCAAAAGCAATGTTTAAAAGTTATCACGCAAAAAAATCAACAAAGGACCAGATTACATGAATATGGCTGCTAACTGAGTTAGAGGAATTCTGGTGAGACTCCTTGTCTGTTGGAAGCACAGTCTATTGCAGTGGACGCCCACTACATAGGGCCAGCAAGGATCCCACTACAGTATAGAAGTGCAGATTCTCGTACCAGAGATGAATATGTGATAATTTTCCCATGTAATTGCAAAACAGGCCTATAGACAGGGCTGAAAGGCAAAATTTTCCATCAAGAAAGTATACACCCCTTCCAAATCAAACTATGTTTCTTTTGCCTCATGTTCTTTCTCATTTGAAAGTGGCTCGTTTGCGTTGCACTTTCAGATGCATTTTTGGCTGCATAACACGAAGTAATTCTGAGATTGCAATAGTTTGCTTGAAGTACGAAATGAGGAGAAAAGTTGAATTGCAGGATAAAAAGAAGCACATTTTACAGACAGGGTTTATGCATATTGTTTGACAAAAATTTCCCTGACTTTTAGCTAAAAAGTACAAATGTTCTATAACATTGTTCGCGACAACCTACATTTTCCCCTTATCTTCTTGGAAATAGCCTTTCCCACCTGACCTTTGGGGTCTAGATTCCATCCTTGACCGCTGACTGCAGGTTATTTTGGGCACGGTGTAAGGAATTCTTCGACTAAGGACTGTAAATGACAAAAAATAATCAACGTTCTTCTCAAATTGATCAAATTACAAAGTTAAAGATAAAACTTAGGAAATATTAAACTTCAAATGTAAGCTAAAAGAGTGAAATACTTCTGTGATAATCACAAATTGAAATATTTCCTGACCTACAGTACAAGAATGGTATTTTCTTGTACTCAATAGTATTTCCCTGAACACTGCAACTTTCTCTCACAAGTGAAACGCACCCTTTTCTCCCAAATATTCCTTGACTACATAAACCCTGACAGAGAAATCAGAGAAACCTACTCGTGGCTCGTTGATTGCAATTCGCCATATTCAGACCTTCCAACTTTCATGACTTAGCCTTGAGACTCACAGTTTCCGATCCTATCTCAAGGTCTCACATTGTAACTCTAAAACAGGGGTCGGGAACCTTTTTGGCTGAGAGAGCCACCGAAGCCTCATATTTAGAAAGGGGTTTCCATGAGAGCCATACAATCGGGCATTGGTGTCGCACGGGAACACAAAACTTTCTAATTCGACACTAATTTGGCCAATCGGGCTATAAGACAACTGAAGCCAACAGTAGTGGTAACTTTGGAAGGCCTTCTTTGAAGTATTCACTGTTTTGCAATGCTTTTAAGAAAGCTGCTAAGATCTGTATGCGAGCCAGAGAGCCAGGTACAGTCTTGAAAAGAGCCACATGTGGCTCGCGCGCCATAGGTTCCCGACCTCTGCTCTAAAATCTCGGGTTTGTCCCCAGTAAATGCAACTTGATTTCTTTTTCATCTCAACACACATTCAAGTATGTTGGCATCGAAGCTCAATTTAACAGAGACTGTAACTCCTTACAAAAAGGAGGTCCAGAAGAGACAATGCCAAACAGGCAGCCAAAGACTACAATGATGAACTCATAAATGTGCGACCATGGTGCCACCTTCACAAGCTTGATCATTGTTTTCTGCGCGCATCATCAAAATGAAGTATGAGGGATTGTTCTAGAATTTGAAACCCGCAAGGGTTAAAACCTAAATCTCAAAGTTTTCTGAACTTATTTTTCGACCTCTCTACGTGGAGATAACTACTCAGTCATGGGTGAAACTTGTTATGCAATCAAAAACAAAGTCCTATTTAGATAGCAGACCCATCCTTACTCTTGTACTCAGACCTTTACAGAGTCATGATCAACAGCTTGAGATAACATAGGTCATGACTAATGGTCAGTAGCTATAAGTATGGAACTACAAAGAACTGAATGAGCTGTAAAAGTATGAAAATATGAGTAAAAACATTGGTTGCCATTGTCATCAAATCAACTTCCCCCTACCCCTCCCCTATAATCAAGCATAAGCACTTCCAACAACTCCCCTACACCCCTTCCTTGACGACGTAATATGTGAACGGTCCCTAACGGAATCAATGCATGCTTTTTGTTATATTTTTGTGCCAGTTTGTTCTACATTACAGGAAGACAAGTGCTTGCCTGTCAAGCACTTACCTGGAGGACTTGCCCTGGGGGGAGCAAAATCTGCCTGTGCAAGCACTTTGGAGGAGCAAAGCCTTATTTGCCTATGTAAATCTCCAGGCTAATAGTTCTGTCCAGGGGGGGGGCAAAACCATGCAAAATTTTTCATTTAGGGGCATTGCTTCATTAAGCTATTGCTTTATGAAAGAAGGCTCTTGCTTTCGTAATTACATTGAGAATACCCCTTCTTGGTTCTTTAGAGCCAATGTTGTAAATGTAGGGTTTGCTCCTCTTAGGACAGAGTCAAGGCATTGTTACAGTGTTACAAGGAAATGAGGCAAGAAATACCAATATCTCACGCAATCTTTAGAATTGTATTACAAAGAAACTAGAACGATTTGAAACGAGCCCTTTAGCACGAATGCTCCACATATGTTCTAGTATTTTAACATATTTTTACCTTACACCTAAAATTACCTAGAAGTTTTGTTTTTACCATTTGCGAGTAGCAACTTTTTGCGAAATTTGCTGCAAAAAATAAGCATAAAAACAGTGTCCACCAACCTATGATCCTACACGCAACATAACAATATTTTTACTAATAGTAAGCACTCCTTGATTGCCTACTATTTGGTGCAACAATAATGAAAATCACTCTTTCATGGGCTGACTTATGATTCTTTAAAGTTGGCTCAAAACGGTACGTTGTAACGGAAATTCTGATGTAAACAACTACTTCAAGTTTTGACAAACTTCAAAATTCCACTTCTCATCATTGGATTTCCCGATTTGAAAATTTTTGCTTCCTTTTATATCAAGGGATATCCTCGTTAACGGTGCTGTAAAGATTTGTATATTTTTCGATACTTCATATTTTCGTATTTATTCCATGCTCTTGTTCACTGTGAATCAGTTCCTTGAAAAATAATTCCAATGCAATAAGCGAGAATATCCACTCTATTATATCAGATGCTTTCCTCTTTTATAAGGAAGGAATCACTATTGTCGTTTGCTTGCCTTTACAAAGATAATTCTACTTCCTCGAGTCTGAGAAGGATTTTCGGCTTCCTTGAACACAGCCTCCTATATATTCGTTTTAAACGCAAGTTACCGCAAGAGGCTCTGGGGGATGCCAAAGGTCTATAGCCAGTGGTGTAGAGCTGGGAGGGCTCAGCCCCCTAGTTACTTTTTGGAGCTCTGTTAGGGATTCAAGCCGCCCCTAGTTAGTATGAAACGCATTGCAGAAAATGGCAAAGCACGGCAGTAAAACAAGCTTTTTAACAAGTTAGAATGTTCACACAGTACAAACTATGATTTCACTTCAAAAGTAGCAAAGAGCGAAGCGAACAGAAAATATTCAGGGTCTAGAAATTACTGTGGAAAGTTGCTGCCGGTTTACTTTGTGAGGCCCCTAGCCTTTGAACCATTGGGTGGCATGAGGCCTCTTGGGTCTTGAGGCCTTGGGACAAGTTGTCCCCTGCCTCCATCTCGGCGGCTCTGCTGCAGGGCAAAAAACCTCTGAATCCCCCCCCCCAATGCAAGTATGCTATTTACGCCCCTGCATACAAGAGAACGAAGATCCCACGGAGTTTCTTTTCGTTTATAAAATAATATCATTTTCAGTTTCTCTCAGAAATCGTAATCATTCTTGGCCATGTAGGCCTTAACATGCCCCGTGCAGCATTTGACATCCGGGTTCTACCTGCTGCCCAGGTTTATGATTGACCTTCCTGTGGTTTAATTTGCTACAGGTATCTGCCGGTATCCACTGATTTCAATTTGATTCATGCTAAGTTGTTCATTCTACCTATAAGTATCACCTCGAGGGCATTTATTACATCTGCTTTTTCGTTATATTGTGTATCCCTACCTTTCACCTTATTCGCTCGTGCATTTTTTGTTGTTGATTCTAATTACCGCCGCTAAAAGTGATCAAAACTACACATTTCTTCACGTTCGGTATTTCGTACCATTTTTGTGATCAAACGATCAAGCTTACAAGTAGCATCTCGTTAGTCCCAGATCGGGCCTAGAGTATTTACACTATTTCTTTGATTGACGGTTTTTACGTAATGACAGGTAGCTAAATGCGCCTCGCCCTAGAGCTGTTGCTTTAGTTTTGCTTCCTTTGCAGGTGTTGTACCCTGTTATATAGCTCTTTAAGTACATAAGTAAGGTGTGGCCTATTCTCACAGTGTTTTTGTATTAGCCAATATCAGCTGTATAAGCGCTAAGTAAGTGGCCTAGCAAATCTAGAGATGTTCTTATACAATTCTCACGGCGTTGGTGGTCTTCGCAGTCATCATGGGTTGCCACACGAATGCTTTTATACAGCAGCCTATATTTGCTTGCCATTCTCCACATCACAGACGTTCGAACGTGCAATCGACAGCATTTAGGATCATTCACCCGTTACGCAACGCCTCCAGGGGGGGGAGGAGGGTGCCTTGATTTGTTACGCTGTTGTTTAATTCATATGGTGTCCTACGGCTACGGAGCATTACGAGAGGGGAGGGAGAGTCTCAAAAACGGTAAAATTCCGCAGCCGCCGTTGGAAAGTAAAGGCCCGGTTTACATCATGCTAGGGCTACTGTGAGTGTCTGGTAATACCTACTTGCTATTTCCCTACATAAAAGCAAGCTTTAATCCGCTAGATTAGCGTTTCCATGCAAATTCACAACGAAAGCGTCACTAGGAACATTCCTATTCTTTCGCACACAGTTCCATTCATTCATACTTAATTATCCAACACAGCAACATGCCATGTTACATCAAGATTTAATTCATATGCTCTCGATACTGACTTGTCTACTGCTGCATTTCTATAAAATACACTTTATTCCACATCTGTGAAACAAGTATTCATACAAAGCGAAGAAGAAAGAATTTCATTTCTAGTCAGCCGCTCGCCTTTCAAAACATGTGGCCACCAGGTATGAGGATTTTCAGCAGTATGCAATGTCAAAAGCACATGAGTCTTGGGCCGGCACAGGTTCTAAGATGGGAGCAATTCTTTCTTGGGGAAAGGCATATTCGCAGGCATACGGCCTTTCCGAACGTTGTGCACTACTTCTCAGTTGTGAAAGAGTTTCAAAGTTTTCGTTTCGCATTCTCATTTTGTGCGGCCCATCCTCTTTAGGATAGCAAGGTCTGAATTTCGAATGCTTTAACACTACCCTCCATACTAAACCAATTTTGAAGCCTTCATAAAAATTGTCTAGCAAGCTTGCTATACTAGATTCATTAGCGCGAATAGTAAATATGGAATAGGCCCAAAGAGAAGCCAATATGGCTTACTACAGTCCTGCATTTTGTGGGGAATCAAAGATCTCAGGCACCGTAATCTGACTTGCGCTAAGAGCGAGCATTTCAATCAATATCGAAAGAAGTCATCACTAGTAAATAATGGCTGGTAACTTTGTAAAAATTTAAAAGGTATATTGTAAGAAGATAAGATTTTTATGCAAAAACAAAAATTGAAGAACGAATGTGTAAATCAAGAGCATGTAGAATCATTGCTATAATCAGATGTTTTTTAAAATGCTGACATTCCGATCTTGAAAAGAATGTAGCTTTGATATTGATTGTCAATTATATATCCGTAGGCAAGGCTTGTTTTACTGTGGTAGATTTTGACTGACACATTCACATGTCATCGTTTTAGAGCAATGCAATAAACCAATTCCATTGAATTAGCACCTTTTTCACAAATGCCTACGGAATGTTTACAGAGATGCTGAACGCAATAGCACGCTTCAATATACTTGAGTACGAAATTCGCTGCTCGAACTTCAATAGCAGACCCCCCGTTTTAAAAATTCCTCTTGGGAAAACTACGGAGAACGATTTAAGTGATTAAAATTGATGAGCTTAGGATCACGTGTGGTGGATGGATGGATGCGAGGCCAGTTATTTTCCCAGAACTTTACCAGACACTTCAGGTGATTGCGGTACCACGGAGGTATATACTGCTTAATAAAGCACGAAATAACGAACTGTTTCGATCAAGATATTCAAGCCAACGTCCCAAAATTTTTAGACTATCCAATAAATACCTTTTCTCCAAATGCACAGTTGCTTAGAAAAATATTCTACTGATAATTTGTTTTCTGAGGTAACATGCTATAAGCCACAAAATATCAATAGATACTTTGTACAAAACCGATTAGGTATACAGCATTACAAAATTTGCTTCTAGGTATTATTACTACAGTACATACTGTAAAGATAGCCTAAATATACAATAAATTGCTTCCATAATCTGCAATGCGCATATAATCATACTTTGCATGGAAATGCTAAGGCATCCCCCCGGCTTGAAATGTGCTCTGAGGCGAGACACTTCCCAATGGATGAATGTATTAGGTTTTGTGAATTAACTACATGGTTCAGTTACGTAGAAGAATCTAGCGTAAGAAGAGTGCATGTCCAGACGAGTTGTAAGAAGATAACTTGAAAACTTTAAGTATTATATGCGCAAGAAGTGCTGAAAAGAAACAAAAAAGCTAATCTTAACAGGTAGAATTTCATGCGAAGAGTTTCTTTAAGAGCAGCACTGAGAGTGTTGTTCTCATTCCCCGTCAGCGCACAGGATCGTGAGATCAACGTGGTCTTGTAAACACGTGTTTCGATAGAGTTCAAAAACTGCATAAGTAAATTTACTCGAAAGGTTTCAGTACAGTTAAAAGTCAACATCGTTGGAGGAAGCTATTTTTTAAGCAGAAAGGCGTACCAAGAGCTGTAAGGTTTGTAGAAGAGGAATATACAAGGGAAGATGACTACAACAATTGTCATGAACAATCAAAAACCCGCCAAAGTGGAGAAGTCCGTTGTATCAGCGAAGGCAAAATGTTGCACAGTCAAAGGGAAATTTTGCTTCATTCATTTTAATTTCAACCCGGTCGTTACCGTGTTGTCAGCTATCATCATTTGGGCGATGGTTGTTCTATGTATTATCTACCCAGAAAGTTCCCTGAAGCAGATGTCTGTCTGGAAAGACTGGATAACTCGGACTTGGACTTGGTTCTATATTGGAACGCAGAATGTATGGATTGTATTTGTCTTGGTACTTTATTTCTCAAAATATTCAAAGTTGAAACTTGGCAGGGACGATGAAAAACCGGAATACAGCGATGCAACCTATTTCACTATGCTTTTTGCTGCAGGAGTTGGAATTGGTTTGTTCTATTTTGGAGTAGCGGAGCCTATTTATCATTATGCACCTGGCAAAAAAGGAAACCGTTATATGGGAAGGTAGGCTAGTTAATTAAAATATAGATGTTCTACTAGTTTTTGCTTTGAGAGAATAATAAATTAGAGAGAATAGTCAGCATGCAAAATATAGTCTTACCAAACGCTGACGGCCTTGACGGCCTTGGCTGTAAATGTGGGGGGGGGG
>WIPJ01000376.1:556952-571953 GCA_018155075.1 Cassiopea andromeda
GGGGGGGGGGGGTGGATGCAGTGATAATGGAAAGTATAACTTTCTTAGAAGAAAATCAGAATGTGCTGATACTGCTCAATCTGCAGTGGAAAGGCATTTCAAGCGGGAATATGTTACGCAAATTCAAAATTGCTTTGAGGCACCAAATGAATTCGCTTTGTCTGGTGCTTTTGTTTTTTATGCGTAGTTCGTTATATAGCATTAAAGAGCTTTGCCAAATGCCAAAGACGTCTTTCCGCTTGTTAACCACTACTTTGCGAACATGCATCAATACTTAATGCTATTAACATTCTTCACTGCTCCTGTGTATTGGTAGTTTCAGCTCTCTTACCGCCATGAGGAAAGCAAATATTTGTACAGCGTCCCTGGTCAGAAGATCAGGAAATGCTTCCTCATGCCTGCAGTTCATAGATGGGAAAAGAATTTGTTTCATAGATGGGAAAAGAAATTGTCAGCCTCTACAGTAGTTTCAAAGTTTAAGATACTAGTATGAAGTAATAAGTAGTTTCATACTTCAATATAAAAGTACTTTTCCAATGCTTAGGGAGTTTTCATAAAAGTTATTCAGTTTCATGCATTTCTGGTGTTTATTTCTGATTCTTAAAGTAAGTTACATCGGTACATGGTGCACTTCTTAAAAAGATTTGAATCCTTATAAACGGAACACTTTCCTAACAATCTCACATTCCCATGGAGAACTGAGCATATTGCATTCACTGCCGTGACTACAACATTGAATAGCCAAGGGGATTTTGACCAAGGCAACAATGACGCAGTTGGCGCGTGGTTTCTGTTTGGCCGGCCGTTTTCAGTTTGAGCTGCCACAGAAAATTTGCTGTCTACTACCCTATTTGCGAAGTAGTATTGTAAACTAAATGCCTACAAAACAATCAGGGCAGGTGTGCTGTGATTCATATAGAATGAATCAAATCAACTACGTGATCGTTTGGCGGTTCGATAAAAGTTGGCGCCACACATGTATCCCCATAAAAGTGAGGAAATATGAGACTTCACATATTGTATTTTACAAAGTGAAGCATAGGCTTATTGGAAGTGCAAACTAAGGAGTAATTAATGAATGTCAATCACTTTTTCAAGAGGTTAATGAATGAACCGCGTTGCTTTCCCACGCGCTACCAGTACGGTGAATTATTCAGTGATGTTGCGGTTGTTCACTCCCAGTGAATTTACTCAATGTCCCTCTGCTGTATGACCTGCTGCTACGCTGTGCGAAGCGGATTTTGATTGGGCAGACCTTCATTTGATTCGTTTCCATCGCGAGATGAAATATGCATGACCACTGGCAGCCATGTTTAATATATTAATGGAAATACTAGTAAATTTCTTTGAAGTTTAAATGGATCCAGTCATCCATAGCAACGAATTGTTTTCTACATTGGATAAGTACTTTCCATACCAGTAAAAATCATAGTTAAACCCGGTTTATTCGCATCAAAACACAGTTCTTTTTCAGGCATCATAGGCCTTCAAATCCGCTCTATGCCCGAAGTCGTGCGCATCTATGTGTCTATAAAATACTGGGGTACTTCCAAATAATGCAGTTACCCTTGATTGGGCATAAAAAGAGTTGCCCACTCCCCCAGTACACTCCACGTTGCCCACGCCGAATAAATTCAGCGTAGACTTTACTTTTCCTTCGGGGTACTGGCGTGAGATTGTTTAATTTTTAGAGTTGGCGAGATCAACAAGGAAAGGTTGGCGCTAATTTTCTGTTCCCGTTCTAGTCTTCAAATTTCATTGAAACCAGATTAAAGGATCAGTTTTCCCTTCTCAGCATAAAGGATCAGAACCTCTCTCAAGCCTCTTGAGAATAGCCTCTTGTCTCAGCGTAGCAAACCGCTTTGGTCTACCAACGTCTGATTCGTCAGTGATTGGGTTTTCACAGTTCCTCTGCGGAAAAGCCTTTTTACACACAGCGAAAACTTCACCTTGAAAATTGAAAACGGCCGACAAGATTTAACATGGAAACTGCCTCTTGTATTTCTACAAAATTGAATGAACCATCTGATTGACTTACATTTAGCGAGAAAGTAGTAAAGCGGCGTTATCCATAATTTCTTACATAAGCAACCTTCGAACGTTCAAATGTGAACCGATACTTATTGAAAGTTGATATGAAACAGGAGTGAGGAGCCTTTTGGCCGAGAAATCCATGAAATTCTTACATTTTAAAATGGATTTTCAAGACAGCCAAACAATTGGATATTGGTGTCAAGTGAAACTTATAGAAAGTAGTCTGATTCGAAACTGACTTGGCTAATGTTCTGTCAAGCTAATATGGCACCTGAAACGGCACCAGCAATTACTTTGGAAAACTGGTCTGCAGGTATTCGCTGTTTAGCAACACTTTAAAGAAAAGCCTGTTAAGATTTCTCTGCGAGACAGAGAGCTAGTTGCAGTTGCAAAAAGAGCCACATCTGACTCGTGAGCCACAGGTTCCCGACCCCTGGTATACAATATGCTCATATGAACAATCAGTTCTTATTGTTTCAATCCATCTTATACAGAATCGTCATTCGACTATGGTAATTGACGACCATGCCAAAGACACCTTTAGGAGTTTAAGTGGTGCTAGTAGAAAGTGAAGTGCCTAATTTGCTAGTAGAGAATCAATAGAACATGTACTGTTTTCAAAAGCTCTTATTGATTTCCATTAATAGCAGTTACATAAAAATATTGTAAGCTGTACTACGTATGTGTTTTAGATCCTAATTAAAATCTGCTGGTACAAAGTTCACTAGGAACCAAAGTCCATGTGAAAACAAAGAATAACTAAAACTTGGCGGATTGACTACCATTCACATGACTTAAGTTCTTTTTCCCTGTGATTCTTTATTATGTAACTAATGTACGTAGGAGTAGGAAGTGGGAAGACCAGGGACACCTACCCCCACTTTCACAAATTTATATGTACAGCGTTGCCATTGTTTGCAAGGGTGCCCCAGAATGCATTGTGCCCCTCACTTTTGAATACTTTTCCCCAGAATAACATAGTGCCCCAACTTTTTGAAAGATTCCTAGTCTCCAGTCCGGAATAGACGCCCCCGGCTAATTCCTTTCAAAAAATGTATACCAGGACATTCTTATTGCAACCCAACCGCGCGCTCATTAATTTTGAATCAAGATATAACTGTCCAGCCCGTACTTAGAACTTGCATCGCTTGATGAGCGCTTAGAAGGAGGAATTGCCTTCAAAGTCACTGGCAATGTGGCTTGAAGTGGCACCAATGATGACGACATTAAGAGAGGGTAATGGAACACTTTTGGTATGTTAAAATATGCATTACTAGGACATCTTGCCATTCCCCCCTTTTATTGCAACCACCGGCTATTTAGCGTTAGACTTATTCCAACCCTCCAACCTATAACCACCCCCTTCTTTTCCGGACTGGAGGGTACGTCCCTGAACATATTGACTGTGTAGTCGCTCGTAAGCAATTAAATAACGTAGCCATTCAAGTATATTACGCAAATTGGAACTGTTTCAACAAATTCCCGATCATTGCAGGGGCTCACTCAATCATTCACTCACTCATTCATTCATTCATTTACTCAGCCTAAACTTGCTAATTATTCTACTATTACTGTCAAAGGGGTTAACGGACCTCTTCATATAAATTAATTTCAGCTTTGGCTGATTTGGTGGTTTGATGTCAGCTATTAAGTTTACAAATCTTTCACGCCTTCGTAGGCACAACGATAACCTCCGCAGTCAAGATGCGATCAATGTGACGTTCTTCCACTGGGGCCTTCATGCATGGATTGTGTATACCATAATTGCACTGTTATTGGCCTTCCTTGGGTATCGCAAAGGCTTGCCTATGACAATGAGAACATGTTTCCAGCCTCTACTTGGGGATAAAGTCTTTGGTTTTCTGGGTGACTGCATAGATGTATTGTCAGTAGTTGCTACCATGTTTGGAGTTTGCACCAGTTTGGGGCTTGGAGTTATACAACTTAATACTGGAATCAACAGAATTAATAGAAACATTGAAATTTCTATCAAAAATCAAATCATCATTATCTGGGGTGTTACAGCTATTGCTACAATGTCTGTAGTCAGTGGAGTGAAGCTTGGTATAAGAAGACTCAGTGAAATATGCTTTGCTGTTGGTAAGCATTTGTTTTTCTTCATAATTCCTTCCTTTGACTTATATTTCTGCTTAATTGGGTGAACTAGAGGTCCTCCCGAGGGAGTAATAATGATCTACTAGCTTGAAGTCATGCGCATTGCTGTGTGGTTGCCGTCGTTCTAGTAGCAATTTTTCAAAGCAGAGTAAAATGAGTGTTTGTTGCTAGTAAGTTTTATTTCTTCCAAACTGGATGGCTTCTAGTTCTACATTTTTATGTTCTGGCTACATGCTAGCTTTCTTTTTGGTTAATTATTTACTGGTGCTTTAACGCCTAAGGAAGTAATTTCAGTACAAGCACTGTATGTTTTTGTAAAAACTTAAAGCCGGTTGTAGGGTTGTTTTATAAATTGCTTCATCAAGTTTTGTTCATTTGAGTGAAACCTCTATTAACTGCCAATTAAAGAAGAAACATCCCCAAGATTTTATGGGAGAGTATTGATTTGTTGTTAATGATAAGGGCACATAGGCCTTGACACTGTAGAATGAGCATGATATTCATGCATGACGTAAAGAAGCACAACAGCGGTAGACTGAACTGCCACGCTCCTGTAGCAGCTTCTGTGAGTAAAATCAGCACAGATTTTTCTACTAATTCATTGACATCCACCCGCTTTGGAACTATCTTATAATGAACTGGAGTATTGAATTGGGTTCATGCAGGTCCTTGAACTCCTTGAAATGTGCTGGACTTCTAAATTTCTTTTCGAAAGCCCTAGAAATTCCTTGAAAATGAGATTTTTCCTTGAATATTGATCACACCATTTGAATTTTGGGAGTGTTTACTGTTTGCTTCCTTCACAGGAATCAAAAATTCAAAGAATAATTGAAAGAAGTATCTAAAAAAGTAGTTCAAGGATACTTGAATTTGGGGCTTCTTTTGCATTCAATTTCTGTTAATTTACAGCTCCTTGACAATTTTTATTTTAGTCCATGAATTCCTTGAAAACTCCATGAATTTGCTTGTTAAAATCATGTGCAAGCCCTGATTGAAAAGAAAGCTGCTATATTGGTGTTGTTACATAGAGGTTTTACTGTAATGAATAGAGCAGTAAACATGCCTTGGATTTGAATTTTATTTGATATGACTTGTCTTTATCGTATTCAGTTCAATTTTACTGCAATCTTGTAAGATAGATTGTATCCTCTTGTCCATCCATGATATAAAAATCGATCTATACATTGATAGTTTGCAACCTTTTCTCTTCATGTTAAAGGAGCTGGGCTTTTTCCTGCGAACAAACATTTTCTCGAGTTTTGTAGCGTTGTAAAATGCCAAATATAGTGACAAAATTCTTTACAATAAGTTTTTTCATGGCAGACTTCTTGAAAGTTCTGATTTCTAATATTCAGATCCTCTTTCATTTCGCGATTGCGTGGGAAGTTTTAAAATGAATACGTTTTAGCATGCAACCTACCAATGGAAACTTGTTATTGAAAGGTTTCATGATAGGGCCAATTTTACCACCTATTTGAAAAGATTTTATCATTTGCTACCAAACTCCCACAGTCCCAGTTAACGTGAAGCAAGTGTTGTAAAGTCATTTGTATAAGTCTGTTGAAATCGATTTTTATTCATGGATGCCTGCTAGTACTTTTCTTCCGATCAGTATTTTTGCATTGCAGAGCTTTGTGCCATTCGGGTAGTGATATGGCTGTGAAGTAGCTGCGTAGAGCAACAACGCCTCTGAAGAGCGGACACTAAGCCATTGAAGCTCAGTGCTGTTGTCCGTGATAAAGAGGTCAGCTATCCATAAGAGCCGCATTTTTTCATTTTCAGTTGGCAACTGAATAGGAAAATGAGAAAGCAATATTTCAGCACTTGTCTATTTCTGAAAGTTGATATGATGCTCGTTTTGGTGGTCCTCTTCAAACTTGATTAGTTAATAGGTAATTTACACCATAGGCCAAGGACAACTATCTGAGCTTTGTACTTTGCAAGCTAACGACTCAGTGCAAGCAATTTGAATAGCTCCTTCACAGTTTGCCCTCAAAACCTTCTATAAGCCAGGCCAAGTAGTGTAGGATCCAAGTGCAGTGTACTTGCTGGAATGCTTACCTTGCCAACGTCAATCCAAGTGCTTGTTGTTTTTATAAAGCCATTTTGAATTGTTACTGCAATTTTTCTAGAAATGTTCTGTTGTGTACTCTGCTAGTCGTGAAGTCGTTCTGCAAATCATCCATTAACATATAATATATACTTGTGATAGATCCTGGTTGTCACTAAATTTATGAACTTGGGGAAGATCCTGGCTTTTAATATTCACTAAATGATGGTGGTACTTAATAGAATTTCCTTCCAAGCATTTTTGTTTCGTAAGGACCGGCTTACAGAGATGCCCTGAAAAATCTATATACCTTTGCTTTGTATATAGCTTAGACCACTGAAAAGTCCCATAAGTTGATCGAAGATCTGGATTGTACCATAGCATTTTCATATAGAATGGTCATTCTGACTACCAGAAGAACAAAGTGGAAAACATTATGTATTGCAATTTACGAGGTGTAGCTGGACTTTAAGTAAGACTAGAAACCATAAGTAGCTATGGAACCACTCGATTGTGGAATTCAGGGAACCTTTTGTCAAAGGTGGTATTAATTCAGTCATAGATGCAGTGCCTTTGGGAGGTCACCTTAAGGACTTTGGATTCTTTGCATGGGTTTTGAATTTGAGTTGAAAAGCCTTTAATGTGCAAAAGAGTAGTTAGGCATTTTCTTGAGAGAAATCCGAAAAGATATGCTGAAAAGTATAATGTCGCCCTTGTGAATTTTTTGTTGGGTCGTTGGGATTGTGATCGTGGCCTTGAATGTTTTGTGCAACTCTAGTGTGTTGGGTCAGATCTCGCTTCAATCCACTACCTTTGTTTCGTTTTTAGCGGCAGTTAAGTGGTTTACTTTGAGGTCCAGAATGGCTGGAAAACGGTATTTTTTGTATTTCGCGATATGTTTGTCATGTATGTCCTATGTCCACAGTCTGAATCAGCCAAGAGCTTTCAAGCTTAATACATGACTAGCAGAGGTCGGGATTTTTGCCAATATGTGTCAAGTAGGGACAATAGTTGACTACTTTAGCTACAATTTCAAGTGAAATCAACCATTAATTGCAATACCTGTAGAACGTGTTTGTTACACAGAGTACTATCAACTCACAACGTTCACTCATGTAGATAGTTATTCTGCTTGAAGGCTTTGGCTCATGAAGTGTGTTGAGTCTTGTTGTCTTGTTTACAGGTCCCGGTTTGAATGTACTTTAACGTGGCACTCCTTTTTTTCTTTATAGTAATTCGTTGTTTTTGTTGAAATGGCACTTCTCATTACTTGCTGGTCCTGTAATCGTAGCTTTTCTTTGATTAGCTAGTAGTCATTCCATTATTTTCAACTCAGTTGAATGCAGAGTCGCCAAGAGAGAGCAGGGGCAAATTGCCTCAAGACCTCAAACCCCCAGCGGCCTCATACAGTAATGTCAGCAGCAATTTTTCGGTGTTGATTCTAGACCCTTTATTTTTTTGCTCGCTTCTCTCGTAGTGGGTTTCATGTGTCTCTTTTCCTGGGGCCTCTGAAATCTCTCGGCGGCCCTAGCTGAAGTGAGTAATCAAATTACGTACGCTGTTTGCTTACCTCGAACAACTAAATATTGTATATAAGAAACATTTTTTTCATTACTTAAATATACTATAAATGGTCATCGTGTCTGGCTAGCTTTCCCTGAATGCTGAGTTGCATGTTTGAACAATGGCTGGTTCTCTGAATGCCATGAAAAATTTCCTCACTATTTTTTATTTACATGTTTCTCTTTCGTAGATTTGCACAAATTTCTCTACGTTTGTCTCATTCTTCAATGAGCATTTTTTGCAAATCTTCCCAAGGCAAATATCACACGTTGAAAGAGAGTGAAACATTTTGAGTGGTGCATTTAGGGGTGTTTTTTTAGAAAACTAAATTAGAAGCCGATTTCAGGGTTTTGTTGCTTTACGATAAGCAACTGGCCTACAATTTCTTTTTACGACCACCCTTCTCTACGTGTGTATTTGGCAATGGAATATGTTGCACTGTGAAGCCTTAATGAATGATATCTTCATAGGTGTAAGAGGGTTTAAATCCAGGGGGCTGTAAATGTTTTGCGCGAAAGAAAATGAAAATTTGGTAGGAGATCAGTGCTATCTTCCTTTCGAAAAACGTTGCCCAAATGAAATAGATTTCTGACAGCTACAGCCCCCTAACGCTCCCTCATACGCGCGTGGATATTTTGATGATAGAAGGCAAATTAATTCTTCTTTATTTGTATAAAACTTCATCAGTGGCTCGCATTCCTGTTCTGACCTCATAGTAGATGAATGCAACAACTTGTTTTCTAGGTGTATTTATCATGCTCGTTGTTATCTTCCACGGGAACACCTGGTACTTGTTTAATCTCTATGTGCAGAGCACTGGTTACTACATCCAGAACCTAGTTCAACTCGGATTTCATACTGATGCTTTTGCTCAACTTGGAAATGCATTGGATGGAAAAGAAAATCCAGGATGGATGGACGGTTGGACCATCTTCTATTGGGGATGGTGGATCGCGTGGTCACCATTTGTCGGAATGTTCATTGCCAAGATTTCCCGTGGACGTACTATCAAGGATTTCATTACATACACTCTGACTGTCCCAATTTTGTATACGTTCCTTTGGCTAACAGTGTTTGGTGGGAGCGGTCTTTTAATGGAAAGAACTGCTGCCAAATTGGGTATCAACTGCTCATCGCCTCTCGGTGGAACAAACGCAACAGAGGGATTAAATGGAATCTACAGGTAGGCTTAAGTTTTAGGCGACCGATTCTTTCATAGTATGGAATTCAGACCTGCATTGCTATGGCAGATCTAAGCCTAAATTAGTTTCATTAGAGTTGAATCAGGGAGGGATTGGGGGAAGCTTTAGCTACCTCTAATAGACCAATAAAAGAATATTTTGATCAATTTGCTACGGTACATGCGCAGTAGAAAACAGAATCGTCAATGAGATAGTCAAGCACGCGACTTAAATATAGACTGGTTTCAACTTTTTCTTGAATGCTAGAACTCTTTCTGCGTAAATGAATTTTTACAAAAATAGGCCATTTTTTCACTCTGTTCAAAATATTGCCTCTTTCCCACCAATTCACTTTTCTCCTCCTTGTAAAATCCACATTCATAATTTATACGAATACACAAACGTCCTCGCTGAATGTCGAGTAAAATAAATGAACACTGCCAAATTCGCCTCATATTTCATCAGATTTTCAGAATGAAATAAAGTCAAACTGATTTTGCTCTACATTTTTTCCCTTCATGTTTTTAGGAAAATCTTAGGACTATCTTTTGTCACCTTGCACAATAGGACATCCAAAAGATAGTTAACGTTTCTAATCTTGTAGTAGGTCAAAGTATAAGCACGTTATATTTCCATAGTGTTTTTATAAGGTGTATCATTTGTAGTCACAACCAGCGTTATGTAAAAAAGACTGCAGGATTCTCTTTTCAATAGTAATATTCGTGCACACGATGTAGTTAGGTAATGGTGCAGACGATGCACTAAGTGTTGTAATCACCCTTCAGCCCAGATACTAATGAAGTGATTGCTCTATGGGCAGTTCAGCTATGTCAGATGTGTACTAAAAGCTGGTCTCTTTTATCATCAGGCTTTCCTGCCGATCCAAAGAAGACATGTGGTTTGACGTAATGGGCCAGTACGGAGATTTGGGTGGATTCCTTTCGATAATGTCTCTCTGTGGTGTCATACTTTACTTTGTGACAAGCTCCGATAGTGGTTCACTGGTCATCGACTGTTTATCTGCCAATGGGAACCCAGATCCTCCAATCCCACAGAGGATCTTTTGGGCTCTTACCGAAGGTGCATGTGCTACTGCCTTACTTTTGGCTGGTGGAAAGAGTGCATTGACAGCATTACAAACTGCGGCTATTATTGCCGGTTTGCCGTATACTGTTGTGATGAACTTCCTTTGCGTTGCCATATGGCGAGCCGTGAAAGAAGATGTCGGTGATTATGACCCGAAAAATGCCCAGTTCACAATGAGCATCTTCGATATCGACTCGGCAAAGCGTTTCAGAAAAATGATTACAGCCACAATAGCTCCTTGGTACCACTTGGGTAAAACATCTGCTAAACTACACAATGGAAGCTCAACAGGACACATGATCTTCTTGGGCCTCATTTTCAACCTGTGGATTGCACTATTGGCTGTGGAAGTTGAAGTTAAGGGAATATCACACGTTGCTTGGGCTTTGTTTATCGTATTTGTCGGTTACGCAGCATGTCTCCGTATTAACGTCAGGGAGAAGTTTGAAATTGATGGCAATATGGCAGAAGACTTCTTTTCAGGTGGGTTTGCAGTGTGTTTTTTAGTAGTCCATTTCCCTTCATGTGTTGAGAGATTTCTTAATGATTGGAAAAGAGCGGTTTTCCAGCTGTCGCCCTTTATGTTGATCAAGCCCCATGAATGCTGATCAATCATCGAAGCAAGCTTTTCTATTCCTTTTAAATACAAAATTTACCCCATTGTACAATACTCTTCAGCAAACTGTCAGACTTGTTTCTTCGTGCTTGTCTCACATTAAGTTGCGTTGCCTGTGTGGATTTTCTGTTTCCATTTCATTTTGTCATTAGCATCTTCCTCCGTTACTCGCACCGCTTCCAAATCTGCCCTTGTGCAGGCAAATGGACTTTTGTAGATTTCATTAATTTTTTGGACAAGAAATGTATCGAAGGACTTGTGAACAAGAAATTTTTCAATTGTCCCATTTCTTCCCACTAATGTTTCTTTCCAAGACCACTATTTGAATTTCCAAGGCCACTCTAAGTTAGGCATTGCTCTCCATTCATCTCTCACCAACCTGCATTTTCCTCACACATTTCCCCATGTATCTTTCGTCTCTGTTCTCTACATGTCGAAACCTCCTCAATCTCTTTTCTCTCAGCTTGATATTTAGTTTCCAGCCCCCAGCCTCTCGTTCGCCATCCCATTCACAGAACTTTCTAGCATCTTACCCAATTGATATTGTAAAATGTGGAAAGTGTTGCTACTTTATATGGAATTCTTGAAATGTACGTTAAAATAGTTATTTGTGTTATGTGCAGCAGTAGAGATAGATGATGGTTAATTATTTTTTGCAGTTCTACTATTATATCCGTTGGCAACCGTTCAAATGGAAGATCAAGCTTTTAATGGCAGACTTCCTTACAAAAATGGGCTAATAAGGAGCAGAGATGACATGAATGACGATGACATTGAATCGGGATCATCGGAATCTGAAAGTAACACAGTATCAAATGACGATGATTGCTGTATGCATAAATGCACTATCACTACTCTGTAGATACAAGCTTGTTTTTAGGAATAATATAGAGAAACTCAGCAGACAGTGTCTTGCACTATTTGATGACAATGTCACAAATATTTACCGATCCGATGTTTCATGTTATACTTGATTTGGTGTATCGAACTCAAAACACTGGACATTGATTGAACAGTGATAGAAAAGATCAAAACTATCAGGTGTTGAACCCTATAATTGCATCATTGCGTCATCAGTGCATCATCAAAACATCATGATACTTCAAGCCATTTTATGTCGAATGTAATGTTGCTTCATAAAAGATTTTGCCAATCCTAGCGCTTCAGATCACTGTAAAGGTGTTCTCCAAACTTCAACCGATCACAGGACTTATAGCCAATACAGGAAATGAATCTCCCTGACGTTTACCTTACTGATAGTTAAAAACAACTACTTTCACCCCGACCCCCATTTCACATATTTACAGTAACAGCTAAATAATATAGTAGATTGACTTTAAGAAAAGGTACCAAAAAGCAACTTTATAGACAGATATGTACAATTTGTTGCTATAACACTATGCAAAGCTCTAAAACTCATAGTTGTCGACAGCAAATGGAACAGTCACTTTGTTAAAAGCCATGCATAAGTTAATGTGGAGTAATAAATTTGTTTTCACTCACTCTGATAAATATCAAGCTTCCTTGAATGTTTCAGGTTTTCGCAGAATTATTAATGGTTCATTTCCCAGTTTCACTATGAGCCCGTTATCATACGCTATTCGATTCAGATGTGGAAAGTTCACTGAGCCAATTCTTCCGATATGATTAATCCTTGTGCGGCCAACCATGTTTCAGAATCAATCAAATCAGGCTTAGTTTAGTGTGCAATTTATCAATCAAGCGCAAATTCAACGAAGCTTGGTAGATTGCCATAGTACATTACAGGCACGCAACTAAGGAAAGGGTGCTGGGGGGTCTAGACCCCTTTCCTTTTCAGCAAAAGAACGGCAGTGCTCACTTTGTTCAAGAAGGGCGTTTCCTTAAGATAGAATGGCTTGGTCCCAAACATTTTCCCTCACACAGCATTTCCTCCACTTATGAATATGAAAAACGGTATTCGCAAGGCTGTATCATCTTTAAGAAGCTTGGTGTGGCATTTTTCGTGGATTGGACCCATGACCTCCGAAATGCCTAGTTGCGCGCCTGCATCACATACCATGTAACTCCCTACCAGAATTAGTTGCAACTTTCCTTGACACAATGGTTTTTTTCGACATAGAATTCTCATAAAGGCTTCGTTACTGTCTAAACATGAGTAATGTTATTTAGACTATGAAAGAGTAGTCTTCATAATATTTTTGAGATTATTTCCCCTATACAGATTCATCAAATTATCATTTTTGCTTCAATTTAACATCACACTGTATTTCATAATTGCATTGAGAGATATCTACCTATATCGAGCGTATGAAGCGCAGTATTGAAGATCTTTACGATGCAATAAAGCCGAAGTAGTTCTCTATTTAAATTGAAGTGTAGATATAGTAGTTTTCAACAAATTGGTTAAGGATTATTTAGCTGGATTTTTGACTTAAATCCAAATAAATTAAAGCCGAATTGTGCTTCTTCAGATCTCTGTTGTTACCAAGTGCTGGATTTGAGTATTGGGGTCATTTAATTAGTACGCACGCACCAAAGTGGCGATAATTTGACCCATCCCTCCCCGATCGAACGCACATGTGCGCTTGCTGCGAACCCCCTTTGTGTACCTACTCTTACCCATGTGACCTCCCCCCCCAATTTCAAACGGGAATGTTTCTAAATATCCAATCAATACTTCCATAAAGAGAAAGAAGGTAAAACAGTTCAGAGACAGGAAGGCAATCAAATGTTTTATAAAGCAGTAATGAAAGTCGTCACCAAAGACAACAAAATATAATAAAAGTGCCTTGCATACGAAAATGTAACAAAAAGGTTGCAAAATGGGTAATTTTTACGTACGTACTTAGATGTGTCAACCCTCTCCCCCTCGTACGCATAGCGTACGCTTTTGCTTGACCCCCATCCCCCTTGTGCGTACGTACTAAATAAATGACCCCTATGTTATTTATTGTTGATTCTGTCCGCAGTTTTCATTCTTGCTGTGAATATACTAATGGTAATGGTCTACTTAGTTACTATTAATATTATATTCATTCTCTACGTTTGCTAATTTTTTTAGTTTACTTTTTAATGTCTTGCATTAAAATATCGTATGGTATTGCGTTTTTACTTCATTAATCTGATAAAAGCACTCTGAGTGATCAAGATCTTTCTGTTTAGCATTTCTGAGACAACAGGCAGGAGGATGGTCTCCAGAACATTATTTTGAGAAGCCTCTGGTGTAAATAGCAACATTTGCTACTCGGCAGATGTAGGCTTATCAGTTTTATGGTACCGCACTTACACTTAGGATGCCTACTTTAAAAGTAAGGATGAGTGCACTCCAGCAGAGGTGGTACCAGAAAAGAAATGCTAGGGGCTAGTGCTTTGAAAGTGCCGCCAGCGAGCGGTGTCAACGAATTTTAACGGATAGCACCTTTCCTATACGCTAAAAAAAGAGTCATGGACATTATAGTCAGAAATGTATGTGCTGATGGGGGGCTCGCGAAAATTCTAGCGGGGCTACAGCCCCCCACCACTAGTGCCATCCCAGCACTTGAGGACAGTTTGCTGGTCTCTTCCAATTTTGATTTTATGCACGCACGAGGCTTACCTTGGATAGCGTACTTTCATCGAGAGTTAAAACTGTAACCCAGTAGTAATCATGGTACAGTATTGAGTGAAATGCACCACCTGCTATTCATTGCAAAATCAATTGCTATGGATTTCTGTATCAGAGCACTTGAATGAACGGTCTTATGACGGTGGAAGGGTACGGTGCAACTCGAAGAATAGGAACAAATCATGTTTTACAGAATTACTATGCCAGGCGCAGTGAAGTCAATATTATGAAAATTGAAAAAGGCATTTTTTTATGTTGTCTAGGGTCAGCTAAAATGAATAGACCAACTTTGGCATCCAAATTTGAAGCAAGTTTTGCACCACAGCCATTCAAAATATGACCTTGACAAAAATTTTGTGCGAAGGACTTGAGACGTAAGACTAGTAGTAAGACGGGTAGTAGTTCTTTATTTAGTCCTTTATTGATATATTCCTCACATAAATCTGGGCCAATGTATGAGTCATCATGAATTTAGGGCCTTCTATAGTGGAAACCTGAAAATACAGTATTGTTCGCCAATAATTTCATATTGCAAAGACCAGTCTACGTCACACGGGTAGAAGTTGTTGTGAAATTTAATAAAAAAAAATAGAATGAAAAGATGTAGAGATCGAGAGAGAAATGTCTTCATCATAATCATCATGATTGTCGTAGTCGTAGGATTCTTGGATTCACTTCTTCTTCGGTGGGCTACTTTATCTTTGGTCAGGATGCCTTGAATGCACGAGCGGTCTTTAGAAGCGTAATAGAGAGAGTAGACATTTTAATAG
>WIPJ01000376.1:603937-671126 GCA_018155075.1 Cassiopea andromeda
ATATATATATATATAATATATATCTATATAATGCTATATTTTATCAAATTATATTATATTATGTTATATAATAATATTATATTATGGTATATTACATTATCTAAATTATATTATGTGATACATATTGTATTATATTATATCATATTATATTATACTATACTATATTATATTATTTTGTCATATTGTAGTATATTAATATAATCTGATCGACGTACTACATATTCTATTGTAGAATCTAAGTAAGGCTAGTTGAATCCAGAACTGTTGATTTTGTAAGATGGTTGTTTATCATCATCCCTATACGTGCAGACTTGTGATATTCGGGCAAGCCATTTGCAAACTGCCTAGCTGAGAGGTTTACATTTGTATGTTAAATGTGCTCGAAAATAAGAAGCTTTTAAAAATACTATATTATTTTGTTCGTAGAAATATGCTGACTGCTTTCCTCGATAATCGAGGAAAAGAGAAGAATTTGGAACCCAGGCTTGGTGGAAAAGAGGCAGACAC
Source organism: Cassiopea andromeda (assembly GCA_018155075.1). Lineage (NCBI taxonomy): Eukaryota > Metazoa > Cnidaria > Scyphozoa > Rhizostomeae > Cassiopeidae > Cassiopea > Cassiopea andromeda. Next base: position 604,445 of record WIPJ01000376.1, read on the forward strand.
TAAGACGCTAGGGCAGCAGAAGTTACTTTTTGGAAAAAGCATGGAAGAGCTATTGGAAATATTTGGCTTACTCAATAACAGGGTCAATGCTGGAGCAATTCTATTGATGGTGTTGAGATTAAGACAGTGCTGCGGTCATTTGAGCTTATTGTGTGAGGTGAGGTTTATGCACAGCTTAGTTTTGAAGTGGAAAGTCATTTGCTTACTGCACCTGCTTTCAATGGGAAAGAGCCTTTCATTCACCGGTTGTTTAGCAAAGAAAGCTCAAGATTATGTTGAATTACGGCCATAGGGGGTGCCAGGGAAGAAATGCTGGGGAAGGGGGTTCAAATGCTAACAAAGTGTAGACAGTGTGCGACGCGAGAAAATTTTACCATGCTACACCCTTCAGATGGGCTTAAAATATTGAGGAGCAGGTTATGAAGATGCCGAGAGACCTTAGAAACCTTCAAACAGTAAGGTGCCGATGAGGAGCTCAGTAAAATTGTGTGGGGCTCCAGCCTCTTCAAGCACCCCGGTAGTTCTATCCCTGAGTAAGATTAGTATCATGACTATGGGCTGGAATATTGTTTTTGTTCCTTTGTAAAACGAATCGTACCCACCAAGCATGGAAATTACCGGACACCGGTGATTTCGGAGATCTTCCCAGAATCCACCGCCACAAAACCCTTAACAGTAGAGAAATTTCCGACAGAGAAATAATTTCCTATATGTATTTTTAAACACTTCTATAAATGCCCCACATTTCAGAGTTTCATTATTTCCTTTCCTAGTCCACGGTTGTCTTACCAGGCTTTCATCTTGTTTTTAAGGGCGCTTAGAACTCTCTAAGGGCGCTTAGAATTTAGGCATTTTAGAAGAGACTCCTTAGAAACTCAATGTTTCTAATCAATTCTTGAGGGAGAAGATTTTCAGTGGCAAAGTTAATTAGGAAAGGATTTGCTTTTTGTCGAGGTAAAGGAAATGCACATAAACTATTCTTTGAAAATTATCTTTTAGTCCTCAAGATCTCCTCAAAATCTCCTTAAGAAATTCTTAAATTTTTTCTACCCACCAGAGCAGGAACTCTGCTTGAAGTTGATCTTATTTTTCCTAGCATGCATTCTAAACTGTTTTCAAATAAGTACTTTCATTTATAAGGTTATAATATGAAGGTTTGTTCCAAATGCATACATTTTCATAAGAATACCTAATTTGTCGCTGAGTTTCAATATTTAAAAATTTTTTTGCTTTTAGTCCTTGGACTATTCTTAAATTATAATTTAATGATAATTATTATTTAGTGCGAAAGGCATAGCTTGGCCTGAAAATCAAGCAAATATATATAAATATCTGCTGATGTCTTACTTCATCATAAAACATAGAAATGAAACAGAACAACAAGTGCTGTAATGAAAGTACGAAAGTTAATCTAAAAATAGGATTAAAGCTCAAATACACAAAAATTCAAAGTATTGATGAAGCTTGAGTCTTGCATCACTCTTAAATTAGCCCAAACTTTCAGCAATCCTGAGCCATGATATTCTTATAAGCTTTGCTCTTACAAAAAGTGTGTATTTTTAGCTTTGCCAACATCTGTCCTCATTGGCCTGCGGAGATCGTTTGCTTATCTGAAATCGCTCCTGAATTATAAGCTTCTTTCAACAGATTTTGTTTTAAATATGGGCTTACGTTTCGACTTTGTAAATTTCAAAATTAATTCGCAGCTGCTTTCTAAAGCTTATCTTGCGACCATCCTAATTTGGTAATAATTAGTAAGTTGTCTTCACATAGTTTCATAACATGAAAATCTGATTAAGTTTCATTGCAGCTATATGTGACTCATACTTATGTTTAGCTTTGGTTTCGCTACTGCACTTCAAACCAATACAGTTAACGAACTCTGTTAGGAAGCATCTGGTCTTTGTTATGTTTGTCTCAAGTTGAGAATTCCTTCACTTTTTGAAGCAATAATTGTACATGAAATGGAACTTTTGAAGAGCTGAAGACAAAACTGAAAATAGAGTAGAACTGAAAGTAGAACTGAAAATTGAACTAAAATAGAGAGTCCGTATGATTGTTTTTCAAATGAAGTATATTTTCAGATTGAAAATTTTAAGTGATTCTAGATTTTCTCAAAGCTTAAGATGCTTCTAAAAATATTTTGATAATAAGAGCCATCTGTTGCAGATGTTGCGTCCATTTCTTTTTTCAATCTGCATTTGTCTACTATAAAATCGCAATTAAAGACAAGAAGATTTGTAGCGCATTCTGCTCCCTCTAATGGGAACCCCTTAGGGGTACCCGAAGTCAGCCCCACTAAGTAGGAGTTAAAGCAAGTTGAGTATTTCAACACCCAGCATTTGCAGATGGAGTATGATTGTAGTCTCACCTAAGGGGAGAACATTTTGCTACTGCATGATCACTGTTAACCCCTTGAATACACGCTCACTGAAATATGTCCCTTTTCTTATCAATTTTTCCACGAAAAGCAGGTTTCTTCCTTCCCTACAATCTTTTCATTTTAACTGACCCTTTGAAATTTTAGAAAATCTGCAATCGTTCTCTCTTTCAAGTTTCATTCTTCAGCTACGTCAGCCATGGTAGCCATTGATAAATAGCATTTGATAATACAGTACAACCATTCAATTTCATGTAGCAAAGCAAACTTCAGCAAAGCAGCTTTCTCATTCAAGTGGATAGTAAATCAAACTTCGATATAATCCCAGTTAAACAGAGCTATTTTGTTCATACCCTAAAAAGTGCCTCACTTTATGGGGAACCGGTTATATTGAAAAGAAAGAAATGTACCAAATTTTTCACTTCGTGGTCCTATGTACCTAAAACAGAACATATGATGAAAATGAGCAATGTACTTATTTGATTCAGTTTGATTTCAATTTGTATCGATACAAATGTAATTGGTTTCCATCTGTATATGGTCTGAATGCTATTGTATTATTGGATGCATTCTCGTTTAATAGCATAGGATGGCATTTTAATGGAAGGCGATTCTAACAACCGTGTTATTTTTGCAGGTTCCCAATGAAGCTGAATGGAAAGAAGAGTGCACTGGAGCTCCCCTTGAAGATCAAATGATGAATTTATCAATTGTTGAAGAGCCATTTAAGGTATGCAATTCAGCATCAATGATCTCGTATTTTATCTGTCATTTTTAGTTTGTTGTGTGATTGATTAATTTCTTCCATGTTAATTCTCATCAATTCCTTATGGACGGTCACCCTTCAGCTCAGCCTGGTTTTCAAGGAGCCTTCCATTTACATTACTACAAAGTAAAAAGTAGTTACTAAAGACCATTTACAAAGTTATCTAGTTACATAGTTATAAACATAAATAAATTAGAAGAGAAGACCTACGCTCCTAATTTCTGATTTCTACATAGCTATTTTGAATTGCCATAATAAGGATGCCAATTTTGCTTCGGTAGTTGGCATATTTCATATTCTGGTACCACGAAACGTTGGAATTCTAGCTAAATTACGTTACAACGGTTTTCATAGTTCAGTTCCATGTTTTTGAATGCTTTCCTCCTTTGGATCAAGATAATTTTTTCTGTTTAAAGTTTTATTCTCATGAAGTCACTTTCCATGCAGTATGATTTAATATTTTAATTGAAGAGCGTTGTCATTGGTATGAAAATTAGATTTTCAGTTGAAATTTGAATCGTATGATCATTTTGTAGGCTTCATGGAACCCTGAAGAATTTATGCAGAGTTTCGTCAGCTCAAAAGTATGGGGGTATTCCTATTCATCTTAAAACATTTCAATTTAGAGTCTTGTCTCACGAATGTGTTTTCATTACTTGTTTGTCCGTTAATCCTGTTCCTTAAGTATTTTATTTTTCATTTTGCCACAGTTCAACAAATAGAATGACTAGCTTTCCTATAGTACACGTTTTTTTTATAAGAAAAAAGTTTATAAGAAAGCGAGGCTCAAATCGTCAAAATCTTAAGAAAATCGTAAGAAAATCACTAGGCTCAATTTCCAGAATAAGTATTTTTATAGGCCAAAAATCGGTAATTTCGTCGTTTATTGCATTCAAGATGTTAAAGATGGAATTCATATTCAAGTATACAATATTATCAACGAAAGTGTAAACCACTCTAGCCAGTTTATTTCAGTAAAAGTTAAGAAAAAGTTAAGAAAATCTGAGGCTCAATTTCTGGAAAAGTTAAGAAAATTGAGGCTCAGGCAAAGTAATGATTTTCTTATGAAAAAAAACGTATGTGCTAATTATTTTAATAAATTACTTAGCTATCTTTTTATTATATTTTAGTATTCATAAATCTCTGTTTTGCAGCTTTGCTGTTTGATGGAAGAACTTCAAAAACTCAGGAGTATTTCAAAAACTGGCAAGCAGATTAAAAGGTAGTTATTTTAGTTCATTTTTCGTAATAATGCTTGTAAATAATTTTCAAGTTGATGTTTAAAGGTTTAGAGGCAAAAGAGTGCTATCAACTGTAGATATGATTTTTCTGTTATGATTCTTTTTGTTAATTTGTAGTGTGAACCGTTTAGCCTAATCTCGTCAGAGGCATTATTGACCGCGCGCCCACAGCGCTCAAGAGCAAAAGAGTTCAGCAATTGAGTACTTGGGAGTAGCAGCTAGACTTACTCTCAAACGCGTGCGAGCGAACATGAAACTGGCCGCAGCGACCACGATTATTTCTCGTGTTTGCGTGCAAACTTTGAGCGCTTCGAGCGCACGCTGGAGAATGTCACTGGCGAGATTAGGCTTAGTTTCTGATCGAAGCATCCCATGATTTGATAGTACATTGAATTAAGTGTTTTCTGAGCTACAATATAATTGCTTTGCTTTTCCACACTGAGTGCTATTATCATTCAACGTTATAAAAATTTTTTCGCATATATTCATAATCAGAACCCGATAAGATTTTCCTTCTTGCCGAAAAATTCCAAATTTGGAAATATTCTGGCATTTATGTTGTAATAGAATTATGCTGCATGCGATATATAAATAATTACTTTCTCATTTTAGTGTTGTTGTATCTCAATGGACAAAAATGTTGGATATCATTGCCCTGCATCTTCAAAGAAATGGTTTTAAGTTCGATTTTATTACAGGAAGGCAAGTATATTCCTTCTAATATTTGATGCCTTGAGTTTGGAAGTGTGAACTATGATAACTTTGTTTGCAAGATTGATTTAAAACTCTTGAAAGATTTTGTAATGATACCTTGCAATCAACATAAGAAAAGGTATATACAGATTTCACAAAATTTGATCGTAAACATAGGGATATATTTCCCATCATCATTTGGCTGATCCATTTTGAATGGATGTATGACTTGACTATGGTTGAAGAAAAAACTCCAATGCTGTTCAAAATTTGACTGCTTTACAAATTTGGCAATTCCCTTTTTCTTTTTTTGCAGAGTATCTTTGAAGAAGCGTAGTGAGATAGTTGATGACTTTAACACAAACCCGAACGGCGTACAGGTTGGAATCTTACTTATGTTGTTATCTCACGGGATGTGCCGATGTGGGTGGGGGGCGTCGCGCCCGCTAGTATTTTTAAATTTGCAAGAAAGTTGCTCAAAAGTTAGCCAGGCAGCAAGAGGGTTGGCCACAGTATCTTCTGTGACTTTTTTTAGTAACAATTTAGGAACAATAGTTGGTCAATTGGTCAGAACGGCCCCCCCCCCAACAGAAGGTGTCTCGGCACATCACTGGTTATCTCTGATACTCTTGTACCTCTGTAAAACCATATGAAATTCGCCAACTCTGATGATCAGTATCAACTTGTGTATGCGCTTGCAAACTTTAAGCTATACAAACTACAAATAATGCAAAGATTGTTTAAGTTGTTCGTTTACTGTTTTGAAAGAAATAAAACTCTGTATTTCTTTTCAGCGTACTCTATAATATCAACATATTTGCCTGCTATTAAATTCAGTTTTTGAATTCCTGTGTTATAAATTATGGGAGGCAGCTTTGGGTTATTCTTTCCCCCGCTTAGTGGCCCACATGACCTAAAAATAAAGTTTTTTTGCTCGCAGTAATTCTCCAATTATCATTACTTGACTTGTGAGGTTTTAAAAGACATTATTTCTGCTGTTGCCTGTTAGATTCATACCAATCCTAACAAGACTTCATTTTGTTAAAATTAGCCATTTTTCTTAATTCCAATAAAAAACTTCTTTGGTCGACGTATTGCTTTTGCTGAATTGGCTGTGGATTTTCAGAGATTACCTTAGGAGTTCTGATTTTCTCCTACCCTTTATTTAGCTTAGCAAAGCGCTTTCCAGCATCTAATAACCTGAAGAAGGCGTAAAAGCGGTAGGAGCTTTTGGCAATTATATATGGTAGCACACATGAATTAGCATATGCTTTGATTAGTGTGTCTCCAAAGGCCTTGTTAATAATCAACTACCAATAGACGTATAGTTGGTGATTTTCAAATTTCTTTGAAGTACATGAAAGCTACTCTTTGCATGAAGATAGATTGATAGAAGATAGACTGGTTATTTTGTACAAAATTTTAGTAGGGACATCTTACTGTATTGTTTTTGTGAGTAAATATAATTTCTTCTTCCAGGTGATTCTCTTATCACTGCGTGCTGGTGGAGTTGGACTGAATCTCATTGGTGGAAGTAATCTATTCTTGTTTGACCAGCATTGGTAAGTAGAGCTAAGATATCTAATTTGAAAGATTCTGTGGTACTAGTATTGATACGTCATTGTTTATAGTGTATGCTCTCCTTAGAAAACCAGCTTGGAGTTATAACAGTCATTTCAACCTTAAGGCTGTTTTTAATACTCAAAGTGTTGGTAATTTGTTTGAAGATGCAGCTCTTGAAGAAACATCTTTGCATCATGAAACATCATGTTGCAAAGATGTTCTTGAAGAAACATCTTTGCAACATGATGTTTCATGTTGAAAATGACAAGTGTGAGAAATGACATGTTTCTTTGTCCCAACAAGACAGTAACTGCACACAGCATCCTAATCTAGAAATTTATAGTTACAAAAAAAACCTACTATAAAAGTTAAGAATCTGCCCTAGATGCTCTTTGAGGAATTATGAAGTTTAAATAACTCGAGATAATCCTAATTCATTATCTCTTAGACAATTTACCCCTATTTAGTCCATTGCTCTATAATTGCACCTCTTTTTTTGAGGAATCCTGCATTGGAATCACAGGCATGTGACAGGATCTATCGTGTGGGACAAGAGAATGACGTCATAATTCATCGGTAAATTGTCATTGAAAACAATCATTTACATCACTTTGTTACTACTACTCAGACCTTTTCGTGGAAAAAATGTCAACCGGGCGTTACATTACCTGCGTAGGGTGTCCACTCTGGTTGGAAAAGCTGGAAATGCAGGAAAAGCTGGAAATGCAGGAAAAGCTGGAAGATGAGCCTTTTTTCAGAATTTGCCTGGAAAGGCTGGAAAATCACAGGTTTTTCTCCTGCTTTGGCTGGAAAAGCTGGAATTTTATTTTTTGGGCCTAATCATAATTATCGGCATAATTAGATGAAAAAGGATTTTATCGAGAAACAGGATTAAAGAAGAAAAGATTGTTAAAAGTCACATGGGACAGGCCTTGTTTCACCAAGTCGACCCAAAATTGGAAGTTTTCCCTATGTTTTGCCAGGGTGGTTGGTAGATGCTTACCCTCTGGGGATGGTTTACCGGAAGACATTAAATTTATATAGGAAATTCAAATTTATTGGAAATTTTAAGGCCACACTTAGTGACAATAGTCGGACCACATTCTCAATGGCTGGAACCTCATATCAAAATGCATGGTGTAGCTGAAAAACAATGTGTTTTTCTGCCCAAAAGGCTGGAAAAAGGTCACATTTTCTGAAACGTTGGCTGGAATTCAAGTTTAGCTAGTGGACACCATGCCGCGCAAATCAGCCAAGTAAGGCGATTGAGCGATAAAAGTTCTTGTTTCCTAGGCATCCCCCATAGACATCCCCCAGAAGCGTCAAAGCGTGGGTCTGGCAACAAATTAAGTCACAATGTTTGGGGCTAAATCAGGCTTTTCCGAGAGTGGTCAATCTTCCGTGTAAATTGATGTGTGAGGGCGTTTACGAAGGCGAAAGCTATCGCCTGCACAAGACGAAAAGGACTAGTTACTACCACTTTTAATTTGCAAACATTTGGTATTCATTGCAAAGATGATTTTAAAGTATAGTATAAAAGCCATCCATTTTTCATTCATGTATAGCAAGCAAGAACCCGTATCCAAGATTTAAATTATTATATTCATGACAAAGTGGATGCGTTAAAGACTATTGCCATATGACCTTCACTGCACCATGGAGTTGATAAGATCTTTTTCTTCTTAGATTCCTGTGTACAGATACAATTGAAGAAAAAATTGCAGCATTGCAAGAAAAGAAGAAAACGCTTGCAGAAAGTGTACTTCAGGGGTAAGACTACCGACTCTTTTTTACGTTATGATGGTCACCCATGCTGTTAGTCATATAAAAAACTTCTTCGTAAGGGCTTGTATTAAAATGAACGGAAGCATTAAAAGAAACAAGTAAGAAATGGCTATGGCCGGCAATCTTTGTGAAGTGTTTATGGATTGCCTAATTCCATCTTTTTCATTCATATATATGACATAGTGATGGCAAAACTGAAAGATTTTCATGAATATTGAATCCCAGCCAATTTACCGTTTGTGGTTCCAGAAAATTTGATGTCAGGCTTCGGAAATGAAACTGTAACTGATTAGCTCTTGTTTTGAATTGCTGTTCTGTGCTTATCTGACACATTTTGTGATAAAAATAGGTGGAATGAGATGTTTGCTTAATTGTAAAATATCTCATTGGCATTCCACAGCGTCGAATCACTTTTAAGTTTCCTTGCTCATTGTATATTTTGATGAGTTTAGGTCCCCTTATCAACCAAAATACTATGCATCACAGATTATGCGTTGCGTCTCATTTGATAATAATTTCAATTTTGTCTTTTAGTGGAAAACAAACTGGTAACAATTTAACATTGCAAGATCTAAGACTGCTGTTTGGTGTTTAGAGAAGAACATCTGTTTATTTGGTAGTATTTTTTCATGTTTCAATCGCAGACATTTAACTATATTTACAATTCTTTTATAAGATTAATACTTTATTTTTAAAATGCAGAACACACGCGTGCAGACGAGAGATTTTGTATTACATTAAATTCTATCTTTGAAAGACAGTGTTTGAAGTCAAGCATTTTCATCTAAGATGCTGTCTTTTTAAAGGACAGAAATATTGGTATTTGAGAACTGCACTCTTGAGATATTTTTCTTTTCAACAGTCTCTAAGACAAAGCTCTCCTGTGTGCACTGAGCTTGATTAGTTCTGAACTAACAATTAGCTTTCATAAAAAAGAAACAAAAATTGATAGCATATGTAATTGTTGTAGTAATTATATTTTATGAATGTTGGATTTAGTTGAGTAAATTGGAGGGAAATGGATTGAATGTTCTTGTTGAATCATTTAAAATGTGTCATATTGCTGACTTATGGACGAGTTGAGAGCCAGCTATTTAAATATTTCTAACATATAGTGAACCATCTTTGGATTCCTGCTATTTTCACCCTCTAAAATATGGAAATTAGTATCTTTTACAATGCTAGATTGTTTTTGAGCTTCGAACGCTATCGTTATGGTGGAGTAGAGTTGTAAACTTGGTAAAAGGTTATTAGACAGCAAAAAGTAGACAACTTTCATTGCTTGTTTGGGAGGATATCAGACTTGACAATATTTGAAAAGCTCGATATCTCACAAGTAATACTAATTTTTTGTAATACCAGCTTCTAACTTATTATAGAATAAAGTTTATGCAGAGGAATTTAAATACTTAGTAGTTTGTTTTTGACATTGATGTAAAATAAAATTAAACAACTAACTAACACTCAAATGATTGAAGACAAACCTTGGATCTGATAAGAATAGAGACACTGAGCAGAATGAAACTAGCTAATACTAGTGTAAGCTATTCCTGAGAACCATCTTGGTGGCTTTGTTCAGTAAATTAGCATTGAGATACCTTGAATAAAAGCAGTTGATGTCACAGTACATATGTAAGTAAAGTTGCTGAAGATCACATCATATTGTTAGTAAAAAGCTCGAAATTATTTCTTTTTGTAATGAGTGAAATATTCTTGTTTGTCATAGATCGATAAGTATTGAAATTTGTCTTGGCTTTTTTATTTCAATTCCCAAGTACTGCCATGTGCAGCAATTCCTCCTCTTGTATTCCTGGCTTATATAATGCTGATAAAGTGAGAAAGTATTAGAATTGATTATTTCTTCCACATTACTACGGCTATGCTCTTTATATTTCAAATCATTGTTGATCTCAACGGGAAACTGGGAATTCATTACTTTATGGCAATTAATAACACTATACTGTTAGTATTTTACATTATTTTCGATATAAATGGAAAATACGAAAATTTCTTCATTTTCTGGAAAATATTAAAGCTATACTCTTGGTCTACTTCATGGTTTTGGCTTCAAAGGCAAAGTACAACAGTTTATTATTTTCTGGCAGCTACCAACGCTATATTCTGGGCAATGAAAATTTATCATTTTCTGGCTAATATTAAGGCTATACTATTGGTAGTTTACTTGATTTTCATCTCAATGAGAAAGTACAAAAATTCATCATTTTCTGGCTAATATTAATGCTATACTCTTGGTATTTTTCATTATGTTGATCTCAACGAGAAAGTAAAAAATATTCATCATTTTCGGCCAAATAGTAAGGCTATACTGTTGGTATTTTACATGATTTTCACCTCAATGGGAAAGCATAAAAATTTATCATTTTCTACCCAGTAGTAAGGCTGGATCTTTTTCTACTCTTGGTTCTTAACATGATTTTGATCTCATCATGTAAAATAGCAAGATTATAACATTACTATTTCCCAGAAAACGATGAATTTGTGTACTTTCCCTTTGAGATGAAAATCATGTGATATACCACGAGTATAGCCTTACTACTTAGCTGGAAATGATGAATTTAGATTTCAATGGGAAAGTAAAAAAAACGTCTTTTCTGCCAAATAGTAAGGCTATACTGTTGGCATTTTACATGATTTTCATCTGAATAGGAAAGCACATAAATTTGTCATTTACTGCCCAGTAGTAAGGCTATGCTCTTGGTATGGTTCTTTGCATGATTTTGATCTCATCATGTAAAATGATTTTACCCTCAATTGGAAAGTACAAATAATAATAATTTTCTGGCAAATGGCTAGGCTATACCTTTGGTATTTTATATGATTTTGTTCTCAATGAGAAAGTACAAAAATTTATCACTTTCTGGCAGATGGTTAGACTATACTCTTGGTATTGTACATGATTTTGATCTCAATGGAAAAATACAAAATTTCATCATTTCTGGCAAATAATAAGTCTATCATCTTGTTACTTTATGACTTTAATCTCAATGGGAAAGTATAAATTTCATCATTTTTTGGCAAGTAGTAAGACTATACTATTGGGTTATAAGATGATTTTGATAAAAGTGGGTGGCTTTCTTGCCATCTCTCAAGATATAGTTATACCCCTTGCTATATAACGATTGATGGACAACATGGATGCAGGTCAGAGAACAATGATACACGTCGAAGGGCAACATGAAAAAAGGAGGCTATGAAGTGCAAACTGTCAAATGAACAAATAGCACAATTAAAATGCAGGGGAAAATATTCTGTTCTACTTCCATTTCATCCCAATTGTGTATCGGTGATGGCTAGTACTAGGCTGGCATCTGCGTCTTGTTCGTACCTAATTATGTTCCATCACTATTACTTGAGTTTGATGATGCATGCTAGCAGATCCACTTCACACTGCACAAAAACTTCTTCAACGTCAGGATCACAAGTTGGTAATACACATTTCAGGTCAGGTCAGGTAACGTACGCTAGCAGGTCTCTTTTACACTACAACCAAGAACTTCTGCAAACTCAGGGCCACTAGTTAACGTTCCACTTTGGAATGGGTAAATCTATTACTAAAGAACGTGCAACAAACAGCTTTTTAAAAGCTGGAACTTAGATTTGTCAACAGCTCCTCAAAAAATGCAGGGCTGCAAATAAAACTATTTTATATGCTAAAGCTCTCAGTAATAGCAACACAATTCTGGTCTGAGCTTCAAGTGCAAAAGAAAGTGAAACTATCAAATAAGCATGATAGAAAGTCATTTCCATGTTGCCTTTGGCTTTTCTCTTCCTCTAACTTGATTCGATTTTGATCTATTCGCATCCTTTTCACTACTTTCCATCGCAGCTAATTCCTCATCATATCTAAGAGTTAGAAAAGATTTTATGTGACAAAAGTTCTATGAATAGATCTACTTCTTTCGAAACGAAGTAATACAATGAGAAGCCAATCGTATAACTTTAAAAAAATTACCCAAAATTGCGATATTTACGCTCTTGCGACAAAAATAACAAACAAAACGAAACAGAAATAAAAAACTATTCCGCAAAATGTGATCGAAAATTGCTTTCGATTTCAACAAAATACCAAACTATGAAAAAGTCTACTCATATGATGATCAAACACTAAATAATGATTGATTAAATGCTTAGTTTTACTCACAAAACGTCAAAGTTTCCAAGAGCTTCTTTAGTTGGCAACTTTTCTCTTCGAACACTAGAAACACACAGACATCATTTATATTTGAAACGACTCACACTACAATATTGAATGAAAAGTTGAGGATCTTCGTTCAAGTATATTGCCGAACAGCTTTCAGAATCAGAAAGCCAATTTACTCTGTTCCTCATCCAGCTCTCATGATTTGAATTAGAACAGGGAATCCCGACTAGGGGTGAAAGACATCATTCATGGGGTGGGAGAAGCCCCAGCATCATTGCTGGAAAATTGATCCAATTTAATACCTTCTTGAAGCTTTGAGCAAAGTATTTCATGTAAGGGGTGTGAGGTAAGAGCACACTGACCTGTAGGGTGCAGGAGTATAAAAGACTGGGAAATACTGGATTAGAGCATTCCATTGCCTTAAAGAACGTTGCATTTGCACTACAGGAAGGTAAAATTTCACGCTATCTAAGAAATAACTCTCCTCAGAGTAAAAAAACTCCCAACTTGCCCCCTAGTGTCCCATCCCACCCAACAGAAGAAGTAAAACCACTCAAAAATGAATAACACTTATCGCTTTTTCTCGTGTACTGAAAGTAACAGTCAAGCCTATTTATTGTCATCAATACCCAACCAGAATCAGACTGTAGTCATGTCACAAATTGCAACTCCATAATAATAATCAAGAGTACATTTGGGAGTACCAAATCAGCTTCCCAAAAGGACATTTAACCAACAAACACTTCCCTAGGATATTTCCCGACGTACAGAAGCCTAAAAGACTTTCTATGACTTGCATATTAAGGTTCCAATCATCAAGTAAGCTGGTCACGTTGCATTTCATTCAAGTTTCCTTCCTGGAATCGAACTGTAGACAATAATGTAAAATGCAATCAGACTTACTCGGGTGGTTCTCCATTGGGCATTACTATATTGATGATGTCATTGATCAATGAAAATTTCATTATTCTGTCAGCTGCTGTTGTTGACGACAACGATGGGGATGCATTCACCTTCAAAGAGCAAAATGTAAAATAAAGAAAAAGAATGAAATAAAATTGTTACTAAAAGAAAACTAATGAATAACTGCAAAAATGAATTTAAAATTTATTGACTTAATATTTACTAAATGTAATAATAGAGCTAAATAACTTTTTGTAAGTATGCTTCGATTCCAGCCAATAGCAAGTCAAAATATACAGTGTTTGCCAAAAGTGTATGGGACCAATAGCGGATATTAGGGGGACAAGGAGGACAGAGTGTCCCCTCCAGGTGCCATCGAGTCAGCAAATTCTTGACAAAAGTAGTGAAACCAAAGGCCAAATACTCGATTTTTTGATTAATAAATTATTTTTTGCTTGAGCCTCCATTTTCTTGTACACCTTTTCTCTTGAAAAACACTTGCAATCAATAAACATTGCCCACATCTTGGTTGTGAGCCGAAGCCCATAGCTATGGAATAAGGCACCATTTCAACCCCTAGATCTGCTCATGTTTCCTTTACAAACACCAACGCCTGCAAAGTAACACTTGACTATTTTCTCCAATGTCATTATCTATCCCCATTATAATGTTTACTCAATGCTATGCAACTTCCATTTAAATCATTTTTCAGCCCCCCCCACCCCCACATAAGACGTTTTGAAATTGTCTATATCTACAGTGATCCTAATTCCCCGGCAGCTATGAGTAGAAGCACTCATGATGTCTGGAATTATTCTATCCATTATATTTTATTAAATGGTTATACCATTTTGGGAAAACTACAAATCTTTAACTGTTGAATCAATTGCTACAATAAAACATAGTCAATATCCCATTGATATCAAAACAAGAGTGAAATCCATTCATAAAAACATTTAACATGATTACAGATTTATGGTAAGTTAAAATTCAGGCTTTAATCAAAAGTCATGAAGCATGAAGCAAAACTCTATAAAATTCATATATTGACCAAAAAGACTCATGTGATAGACAAAACATCATCTTGGTTGGCAATAAATTCGGCTTGAGACTAAAACGCGGCATGCAAGCTCAAAAATATTGATAGTGGTTTTACTAAATACAGTTAACAATTCTTCCTTTATGCGTAAGTGCAGACTGCCCACACGCAGAAGTAACAGCTGCAAAAACGATTAAAAAGTCATTGCTAATCCTGCAGGCATGAGTTTGAACCTGATGGCTTTTTCACAATAACGACCGACAGGTACCAGTCCTGAAGCTGACACCCTACTAAGGCAGCGTTTACACGGGGCTGGCTAACCGACCCTAAATTAGGTCACTTAGGCGTGCAAATATTCGGCCGCTTGGGAAAGCAACTTTAGGCAGCGTTTACACGGGGCCGACCTAATTTCTGGCCGCTCAAATATTCGGCCGGCCCAGTGCAAATGTAGCCTAATGAAATTCATAAAAGCATAATAGAGGGCCTTCAACGGGAAAAGTCAGTTACAGCGAATTTGCTATGAAGGGACGGTGGCTTCCTCTGATAAATAAGCAACGAGCTATTCTGACAAGAATACATAGAAGATATTTGCCTAAAAATATTCAATCAGTATCAAATGATATGAAAAAGCACACAAACCATGGGCTGGTTGCAATGCAGAAAAATCAGCTAACGTATTTTGCTAAATACTGAAAAGATTTCAAATGCAAGTACCTCTATCAGCCATGGCTTGAGATTATCATCAATAATGATATCATATCTGAAAAAAATATTAAAAAGTTGTTCTCAAACAAACAAAACTATTTAAAGATAAGACGGATTCGGTCGGTAAACAGGATGAATCATGCAACGTTGAAAAAATCGTAATGAATTGGGCTCAATGTCAGTCAGAAAAATCAGAGCTTATAAAATGGCTCAATACAAAAAATAGAAACGCCTTATTCTCAAAAAAGGCCCATTATAAAATAACTTGAGGAGTCTACTGGGAATTTCCCGGTGCCCTTGAAGGACAGCACGCCCCTAGCTCTGCATGACTGAACCAATCTTCCCTCCTACAAGTCCTTGCTACTCTACACAATTCTACTACTTTCCTAGAGAACTATCTCCGTTTTGAATTTATGATTGTGCAATCTACAGTGCTGGATTGAAATTGGGTTAATATATTATACCTCTCCTTATTCATTCCAAGTATTATAACATTTTCAAATATAAAAAATTTCGAAATATGTAATCAAGATAGTAAAGCCAAAAGCTTTTCTATCGCAAGTATATTTTGCAAGGTACCCTGTTGCTCAATAGTCGTTGGAAACAATGGGGTGAATTAAATTACAAATTTAAGAAATGAGAAGAAGGCAAGTGAATTTGTATTCAAGTAATCCTCTTACAATCAAAATGCTCTTTCTACATAGGGGAAGGGGGGAAGGCGTTTGAAATTTTATGATCGTTTCTTATTATCACCTTACAGCAAAGTTGGATTACATAATACAAGTTCACCTCCCTGATTCGTGCATGGAGCAACGCTCCCGGTCTTGAGTCTTAAGACAAAAGTAATGCAGTTAGGAAGACAATGAATATTCGCAATCAAGATATCTAGCTTTTTGTTCTAATACCATAGAGGGTATAAGAACGGAATGCATTCAGAGAAGGGAATAACAATGACGGATAAATTTTCATGTCAATTCTAAGTAACTGAAGTATGCTAAAGCACATTTATGCGTTAGAGATTGAATATTGAGGATTTTGCTAGCCTTCGCCATCAACCTCAATTGAGGGATTGGGATCAAAGCCAAGAGTTCCTCTGTTACGATTTTACTCGTAGTGCAAGAAAGGATATTTAAAAATAAAAAGATAAAAAGAAGAGAGGCACTAAAGATATCAAGGAAAAGAAGGAAAAAGAAAGTTTCAGTTTTCTATCTTATGTTTTTTCTGCTTCTCAAGGTGGTAGTCTGCATTCTCAAATTGTTTTGCGTTCTCACACACAAAAGAAGATTAATGCAAAAGTGTCAAAAAACCCTTATAAAGGTAAATCTACAAATCTATTAATTAGATCATTATCAGCATCCCAAATGTCGAGCGTAGACTTGATATTTTCCCATATGTTTAGGAGCATGCTCTAAATGTTGCAATTCCGTAAGACGATCGGGAAAATCTTTTAGATAACTTAAAACTAAATTTATTTTGAAGGAAGGATGTAAAGGGAGAGACAGCAGCAGTTTGTGCCTTGGCCTCTAAGCATTACCCCTATAATTCATTTGCTATTTGCAGTAGCTGACCATGGCCGTAAATCAAATGAAAAGTGATGGAAACATACATAGCTTCCTTGTGACAGTCTTCTGGTTATATACTACGCAAACATAGTTACTTGCAAACCTCTTCTGCCAGGTTACCCACTAAAGAGCCATTTTTGATTCATTGTTGGCCAGCATAGTGGGCGTATAAGATCAAATACAACGTGGCTATGCTTATCTAGGAATTATTCAGGAGCATATACTCTGGACAGTGAGAGATGAAATGCAATGAGCATTGTACTAAGTTGACATAATATGATTACATAATACTATTAACTACGACAATAAAGTATAAAATAAGGGTAAAATATTTATCCTGTAGCCCGATTCGTAATGCACTGGTAAAGTAAAACAGATTGAGTTACCATAAGAATGTAGGAAACAATAATAAGGTGGAAGCGTTGAGGGATACCATCACAAAAACGAAAAGAGTGACTCTGTAAGAAAGGAACAGTATCTTTTAGTTTCATTTACATGCACATATTAATCTTCCAGTTTCAGGATTTAGTACTCTCCGAATAGTTGTGCATGTAAATTGAATCCTCCTTTTTGTCCAGATTAAATTCTTAAATGTTGGTCCGAATCAGTCAGTTATAGTGGGTGTAGGTTTGCAAGGACCTACATCGAATCTACTTATAGTTGTAGCTGCTCTTTAGAAAACCGATGAAAGAACACGTTTTTTCTGCCATAGCACTCCTGTTCTGTATGCTATAAAGACAAGAATATGTTTTCCAACCAAAAAATGACAAGAAATGTAAGTCTCCTCTTCTGTGGAAATCCTAATTTCTGAGCCTAGAAACCACACAGCCAATTTCATCACGTGATGAGAGATGATATCAGAACAATGTCATGACGCTATAATCGTTGCGTGGAAACGAGGTCTATTTGCGAATCTATGAAAAGAAGCGGCCATAGGGGTAGCGGCCAAGAGCAGGTAGACGCTACTGGGTTGCGCAGTGCTGTTGTCGTTATCAAATAAAGCTGCCAGTACGAAAAAGCGAAATAGATCGAGTTAGGCCAGTCGAAAGAGAGGATAATAGACGCTGCAACAGGTAGTTTTACCAAGATGGCTGGACCATGGAAGCATTTGATGATGTGCTACCCCCGCTATTTCAATGTGAAACATTTGTTATTGAATGCCCATATGCAGATGAAGAAGCCAGTGTCAATCAACTTGGCTATTTCTCAGTGGAATAATTTATTCAACGCTCTGAAAGAAAATGGAGTGAAGATTGAGCTTATCGAAGAACAGCCTGATCTGGTTGATATGGTTTTTAGTGCAAATGCCGCCATCATACATGGGAATAAGGCGGTGATAGCAAATTTTGGTGCAGAGCCACGTGTGCCTGAGTCAGTGCATTACAAGAAATTCTTTGCAGAAAGGGACTTCGAAGTAATTGATCCCAGTGAGGAAGGGGTGCATATTGAGGGTTGTGGGGATTTCATGTCATTATACGATAAATCTCACTATTTTGTTGCCCATGGCTTTAGAAGTGATGAAGCTGCCTACCCATATCTTCGAGATGTGCTTCAAATTTCAAAAGGTGACTTATCTCCGATGCAGTTGGTGAATAAATTCTTCTACCACATTGACACGTGCTTGACCAGCCTCTCACGGGGCCATTTGATGTATTTCCCCAACGCTTTTAGCGAGGAGGGGAATCGCCGCATTCAAGAGGTTGGCGGGAACAAGTGCATCCCCATTTCAGAAGAAGATGCTTTCAATTTCGCTTGCAACTCTGTCAACTTTGAGCATGAGAAGCAACACGTTATTGTAGGCAATAAATTTTCAAAGGCATTGACCAGTTTGCTCAAGGATCTTGGATACAAATTAATCGAAACTCCATTCGATCAGTTTCTGCTGTCTGGAGGCAGCACTAGATGTAGTGTCTTGGATATTGGGCGATACTAATATGAGTCATAGACCATAGTTTGAAATTTGAGTGCACAATACCATGATTGATATTTTGATAAATGAAGGTCTGTTAACACAGCCCCCGTTTTGCAATTCATTATTGCCTGGCTTAACGCCAAAGCTTATAGGATTCGTTTCCTTTGAAACTCCATGCAGTCATTTCGCTGCAACATTTATGAACTTAAGTGGTATGGTAGGTATTTAGTTTAGTGTGACTCAGTGCCAACTAGCTTATCGGTACATTATAGCTACAACATAGCGTCTGAGATTGCCTATTCATGGGTGCACATAGAGGGACACTGCAAAAGAATGGCATTCTGCCCCTTTTAAAGCCGGATTTTAGGGACCGTTCATTGCTTATGCCTCAGGTTGGGTCTGAAGAGAATTGATTATTTGGTTAGCTTTTTTGCTACTGTGCACTATAAGATTAATAGTTACCCAACCAATGCAGAGCCATCAAAAATTTGCTACCCTACCTTCATAAAACAAAAAATGATATACCCAACTTTAAAGCTGTCTCAAAACTCATTTATCCAACCCATTTCTCTTCGGTCCCAACCTGACGCATAAATAGTGAGTGTCCTCTTAGACAGAAAGTCTGCCAAGGGCAAGTTGCAATAAACGATCATACAGCATCGCAGTGGCTGTTAGTTGGGGGGAGGGCGCGAGTACGGTGCCCCCATGAGCCATAGAGTCTGCAAATAGTGGGGAAATTTAGCTTCATACTTGGGGAATTACTCGCTCACAATTATGCATGCAATTGATGCTGAATCGTTCCCAATCATTCTTCAGAGACAGTTTGCAATAAGTAAATTATATTTGGTAAATGCGTTGTACAGCATAATATTTACGTGTAAATGGTTCCGAGGGTCATGTCAGATTTGTTATTTCTCTCGTCGTACTTTTATTTCTCACGTCAGATTTCACGTCAATGCCACGTCAGATTGTAATTTGCAATTATATGCACTCGCTTCCCGCTTTAATTTTTTTGTATTGAAATAATTGAATTATTCATTAGATTAGATTCATTGGCTTATTGTTGCTCTTGTCTTTGGGGCTTCTGCATCCTACCTACACTGTAAGGGACCTATGTAACATTTTAAAAATTTGTCTCAAAATAAATTTTACACTATAGACCTATACATGCACCTATACATTTGACATAGAAGAGCTCTAACACAGGAAAATAATACGAACGAAGTAGGAAATCTACTTTGTACCCCAGTCATACACGTTTTTCTATAAGAGAACCATAGTTTTGCCTGAGCCTCAATTTTCTTAACTTTTCCCGAAATTGAGCCTGAGATTTTCTGAAATGTTTTTTAAACTTTTGCTAAACTAAACTGGCCAAAATGGGTTACAATTTCGTTATTAATATTGTATACTTGAACTTGTATTTTTAACATTTTGAATGCAATAATGACGAAATCTTGATTTCCAGCCAATAAAAACACTTAATTTTGGACATTGAGCTTCGTGATTGTCTTAGGATTTTGACCACTTGAGCCTCGTTTCCTTACGAACTTTTTTCTTATAAAAACACTTGCACTAAGTTCAACAAAAATCACATGAAATAAAAGTAGTTCTCTTTGGAATGATGGGATAAAGTGAAAGAGTTAGACATTCTATTGTTTTGCTTTGGGGTATTCCTTCCCATTTTCGCTGTTGTTGTTGTTGTTGAGAACCACGCTTTTGCCTTACAAGTTATTTTTATAAGAAAATGAGGATCAAATGGCCAACAAATCGTAAGAAAATCACGAGGCTCAATTTCCAAAATGTAGAGCTTTCATTAGCCAAAAATCGATATTGCGTCATTATTACATTCAAAATGTTAAAGATGAAATTCAAATTCAGGTATACAAGATTAATAACTACAGCGTACACCATTTTAGCCAGTTTATTTCAGTTAAAGTTAAGAAAAGTTAAGAAAATCTCAGGCTCTATTTCGGGAAAAGTTAAGAAAATCAAGGGTCAGGCAAAATAACGGTTTTCTTATAAAAAAAACGTGTACTTAAGGTTGCACCAACCGTGGATTACTGCAGCACCTAAGTTGGTTTCCACAGATTTCTCGTTGCTGATGAAACTAAATCATATATAGGTTGTTGGTGCTGTTAATGTAAATTTATAGTTCATTTATATTAATGCTTGGAAGTAATGCTGTATGCAACTCGTTGTAGGCTTTTTATTCTGAATAAAAAAAATTGATAGAAAGAAAAGAAATCTAAACAACCAACAGAGTAGAAAAAATGACTATAAATAATGATAAACATCGAAGGTAAGGAATGAGGTTAACCTACCCATAATTTTCAAAGCAATGGCGATCACTGGTCATGATGTTCTAAGTAATAAAGAGAGAGTTGAAAACAAAGACTTAGGGTAATGAAATATCCGATCATAAAATTATATTTTGAAGACTGCTCTTCTGCACCAAAGCAAAAAGTGTCAACTCAGACCCAAAGTCATTTGGCTGTTTTAAATTCTTACAAAAACTTCTATGAAAGCTTTTCGGAGAAGGTAAATATGTCTTATTTACAATTGATAAGAAAAATCTTTGAAAAGAAATGGCAGGGGTGCAGACAAAGGAAACAAAAACAAAGATTCCATTTACGGTTCTGGACTACTTCTCCTTTGCAACAGCAAGTTATGGATTAGCTTCACCATAAAAAGCTCTGTGCATTTCAGACCACATTGGAATCATTCTCTTACGATGTATGTGACATTGAGAGAGAAAAGGCTGAGGCAAAAAGGCCAAAATGATGGTGAATAAATCTGAAAACTAACTTTAAATGTTTTTGTCATTAAAAGGGACTGCAGAGGATCTAAACATTCGTAAACCAAAATTACATCCAACATAGACTATCTTTAGCGGAGGTATTTACAGTTGTGTGACGTATATGAAATCGTACAAGATATACCATATAATGTTGCAAGAATGTATTTTGTTGCTTGCGATCGCTATAGCTTGTGGCTATCAATAACACTGGCCTGCGAAGTTTTAAAGTCAAGCATGTGGTAGCTGATTTTTGGGTAGTTTACTATGCAAAATCCAAAAATAATACTCATTTTTTCCAACCAGGTCAAGTTTCTAAGATAAGAGGTTGGAAGACAATTGTTAGTAACACCCTCTAGGGCTATTTATTACTTTTAAGTTTTGATAAAGTGCTTCACAAAAGCAAGAACTTTATCTAAAAGATTTCAGAAAATACAGATTGTGCATCATACAATAGCTAATTGTGGGTCAAGGGCCTTTTTAGTGACGTTCTCCTGTGATGAGTAGCCACGATGTCTCGGTATCCTGGTGGAAATGATCTCTCTGTTCCTCAATTAAGTCCTCACAGCTCTGAGGGAGATGCATGTAAACAGGTGCACTCAGCGTATGATCAAACGTTTAGTCCTTCATGAGTTCCCGTATCTGAGGCTCATTAAAAACGCCAGTTTTAAGCTTAAGGCATCAGCACTTCTGCTGAAGGAAAGCAAACCTTCTGTCTTCTCTGTCTATTGCATTTATAAAGTTTTTGTAAGTCCCATTTTGATATGCAGGGGTGGAGTTAATATCTTGTTTGGTTCAAAACGAGGGACAGACTGGCTAATGAGTAAACCAGGTTCAAAGCCTTGTCTTGGTGGCCATTGCTGTCTGAAATAATGTTGGATATCAGCTCGACTCTCTCCCTCTCTCTCTCTCTCTCTCTCTCTCTCTCTCTCTCTCTCTCTCTCTCTCTCTCAAACATAGAAAACATGAATGCCTTTCTATACTCTCCATGTAGTTCTAAAACCAATCGAGCAAGGTTAACATCACCATAAGCCGTTGACTGGGTTATACTTCATCTCATCTTATAAAAATATAGAGAGGTAGCCCTTCAGCTGTAGCTGATTTTCAGGGGGCATCTCATTTTACAAGTAATTAAATTAAAAAGCAAAATATTACAGAATCATATAGACAATTGCTAAAATCACATTTAGAAAATATACATACTAGAAAAAGAAAACTCAAATACTAAACTAATTACATGTTGCATAAGATGGATCACCACCATGATTCACGTTGTCGTGGACTAGAATTTAGCTCTGCTAAAGAATAGATGACGATTCCGGTGTAAATATAAACAGTTTCAGTTTCAGATTCTTAATGCTAAAGACAGACAGTTGATTTTAAGCTTGAAGCTGCTCCAGTTTCGTTTTCTATATGAAAACAAAGATTGGGCTAGCTATAGCCCTTTTTTCCTAATTGCCACATTTTCAGGGAAACATGGCAGAATGTCTGGTAAGAGAGTGGTCATTAAACATCTGCCATGGGGGGCGGAGGCTTTTTCAAAGGGGTATGAAGCAAAAATCAATTTTGAGGGGGTTTCAAACAAATTACAAAAATATGGAGGAGGTATGAAACAGAAACTAGTTATATATCAAACTTTTATGAACAATTCAACAAGTCAAATAGTTAAAACTGTCAGTCATCATCTGATGATTATACTGCAATGTCAATACCTGTAGCAAGTTTTTCTCCATCATGAAAACAGTCAAATAAATTTTTCTGACATCTTTCAGCTGCAAACTTGGAAGGGGGGTATGAAGTGCTTTTCAGATCTTTTTGAGAGGCGTCAAATAAACTTTTGAGCTGTAAGATGGGGTACCAAATTCTATTTGAAGATTAAGAGAAGCCTCCACCCACCATGATAGATATTTAATAATCACTCCCTAACGTTTGCAGTCAAAATTACAACCAAGCAGAAACTTCCTATTTTCAAAAAATATTTGCCAGCTGTGGCTTTCACTTCTAACATTTTGTAGTTTCACCGATAGTCTGACGATGTCACCTAAGTTAGGACTGCAGCTAGAACTTTTTTTTATCCATACTGGTTGGCGTTTTATGGGAACGGCCCATTAGATAAATTCGTTCATCAAAAAAAGAGCTATCTGTATACCTGGACTCCTTTCAGTGAATTAACAATTAACCAGTCCATCTCATCGAAAAGTTTCTCAGATACCTAGTCATCAAATTAAAAGAATGATAAAAAATTATAAGAAAACTTCAAAACATCACATAGGAAAAATACTAGATGCTGAAAGTGTCTAAAAGATGAAATGATAAATAAATGTAGAACAGTGAACGTAAAATATACATGACAAATATTCCATTGTGAAAATATATGAAGCGAATAATGTAAGGCAGTGGTTTTCAACCTTTCTGCTGGGGCGGAACCTCAATGAAACATTCTAGTGGACCGAGGACCCACTGCTCATATTTCTGCGCAGGAGTATTAAAAGGTACTGTTGATCATAGCATTTGTGTTTCTTCTGGTGGAACCCCCTGGGCTGTACTGGCGGAGCCCCCGGTTGAAAATAACTGGTGTGAGGCATGCCATCACGTAAGAAATGAGTCGTATAGGGTGAGTTGTTTAGTGTTAGCTATGTAAGTCACGTAGGTTACGCTTTTTATGGTGACTTGTGTTAGGTGAGTCACTTGTGGTGAGTCATGTAAGGTGAGTCAGAAAAGCAATCACTTTAGTGGTTCACATGTACTGATGAAGAAGAAGAGAACTAGATATATAATACGGTATGTTTAAAGTAACACGTCACTTTTGAAATTAATTAAAGTCAAATAAAACAAATTACAACGTCAAATTCAGAAATTTGGAATGAGTAATAAATCACAAATTCAAAACAGCTAAATCGTTTTTTTGGGAAGCAACTACCACAAATGTTAAAAAAGTCCTTTTGCTTGGTTTGTTGATAAAGGATCAAAACGATAGCACTGTTAATGGTTCTAAGTAATAATAACTGGAAAATAACCTCTTTTCCTCTTGTTCCCTCGAGGTAAACTCGAAGATTGTGCACAGTCCATTTACCACCATGGCTTGAGTTGTATTCATCCTAAAACGAAATACATATTAGCAATGTCTATATGTGATAGCTTAAACTGCATTGCTCTTTGGCACCGAACAGTAGATGAGTGTAAAAAGGAGGGGGTTAACACTATGGCTAAAAAAGCATAAATGGGGAGATTGTTAATAGATAGGGTTCAATGTTCAATAGACAGTATAGGGACCCAAACTTTTCAAAATTATTGCAATTACTTGTTAACATTGCATATGTACTGCATGTGAAGTCGAGTTTATTTTGATTTCCTTAGTAGTTTACATTGATTTGGGTTCACGAACCCAATGTATTTTACTGACTTATCCTTACTTACTTAGCTTAACGCAAACTATATTAGAAAGTATGATTGATGGCAAAAGGGGTAAGGGTAGACCAAGCCTGTAGCCAGGCCTGTATTTCAGGGGTGGCAAGATTGTCCTCGAGGACTTACGAGGCACAAAATCTGAGAGCTTATTTCATGCTTTATGTTATTACAATCAAATGGACAATGTGTTTGCAGAAAAAGATTGAACTTTCTAGAATGTGACGAAGACCAAGATTGAGGTCATCTAAAATTTCAGGGGATCTCTACTTTGCTGCAAAGATAAAGCAACATCAAAAATTGTAAAAGAATTCCCAGGGGGTGGCAAGAAGCTGGCATCCTACTGCACAAGGGTGGTATTTGCCACCCCATGCCACCCCATGGCTACGGGCCTGGGGTAAACCTGAGAAAAGCTGGGTGACTAGCATTACTGAATGATCAAGGATGGAGGTGGTTGCATTGGCAAAACGGCTCGAGGCAAGAGGCTATGGTGATGATCAGCGTCCAGATAAAGTGACGGCTCCACAGCTCTAAGCCGGAGGAAGGTTTTTATGTTTACGTCAATTTTGAGGAAGGCTCAGTAATGTTATAGAAAATCTGGCTTGAGGAAAATTCTGGTGCATGCAAACGAGGCGATTTAGCGTGGGGGGAAATAGAGGGACAACATTGGACGCGTCACTTTGACGTAAAGTAGTGGCGACCAGAGGAAGGCTTGCTCTTTTCCAGACTCTCGTAATGATGAAATGATGACGAGATGTTTATAACATACAGCAAGCGTGCAAATTAGGTGCAATCAAAGTATGAAGAAAACAGGATGACTGGTGATGAATAATGACTGGAACAGTACTACAAGTTAAAGGAAATATGATCATGCTATCAGAACTCTATGATGAAATGCAACTTACCCCATGTTTTTGAATCGATACATTAGTAAGATGCACAAACATGTTATCTAGTTCGCTGACATCAGCATTGTACTTCACGGTGCAGAAACGACAAAACCCAAGTTTATATCTGATAAATGAAGCGTTATCTCGTAAAAATAATGACAAATCCTAAGAAATTTCATCTGTTCTACAATCTATACGCACAAAACCTCCGCAATAGGGTAAAGATAATACTACAGGTAAAGAACTAGAAGAATTTAATTTTCTAAGTACTTTTGTAAATCCCATACAGTAAAATGTTTATGCAAATTTCAACTGAGTTTCAATTTAAATTTTTAGCTAGATGTACTCCAAGATACCTTTAGAATTGGAATGCTGGAAAAGACCAGCAAGAATAATCTCTAAAGAGCTGTAACTTACAAATAGCACTTCAGTGGTCGATATGAAGTAACAAGGACGTAAAGTCGAAGGTCAAACTTCTTCCCACCAATCAACAAAGGGTTCTCAATGTATCTCGAAATGACATATGAATCACGTGATGAATTATGGAGGAAGCTGCAAAATAAGAGAAATGTGTCATAGTACATGCATCATAATTATGCCATCCACTTTCAAAAGAGGCACAGAAATATAAGATTTACTAATTGATTAGGCAAACATGCTATTGAATTTCCTCAAATGAAATCAATATAACGATGGTGAATTGCACTTCATTCTTCTTAAATTCAACTTGGCTTTTCAAAATTTATGAATTTTCTAATTGCAAAGCATAAATCAACTTCATGATACTAAAATGAAGAACTCTTCGGCAGCTAGAGATTAGTCAGCAATGACATACTTGTATCCTTAAAAACGGTTGAATACTTCATACTACTTAAGTTGCTCAAAAAGATTCCTTGGAGTGAGGGGACCTCTGGCAAGACTTTGAAATGGGTGTGACAACCACACTTCGTAATAGTTTTAGGGCGAAGCACCCAAAGGCCCCCAGTCTGCGATGGCTCACCACCCCAGGAGGGGGCAAAGGAGAGCAAGCGTCCCTCTTGCCTCTTGTTGTTGTTGTTTACTAAATTTTGAGTAGGCTGTTATACATAGCTTTTTCAGCTCATTAAAGCCTACTATGCATGCTGCATCCCGGCATGGGATCCCTAGTTTAACGTTCCTTCCGAAGGACGGCGGAGTAAGCTGTTTTGGTCGTTCAGCTGGAGATCGCCCATCCAGTCAGGGGATAAAGCAAGGGCGGACTGGCCAGTCGGGCCATTTGGGTAAATGCCCGAAAGGCCTGCTACATATACTGGAGAAAATGTTCAATTCTGAAAAGTGAGAGCAGTGTATAAATGAAAATTGAGATTAAAATAGAAGATATATCAACAGTTCGCAGCCTTTTTGACCATATCTGGCCACTGATTTACGTTTTCATACTCAACAGCCCCATGATACACTTGAATCTTTAAATGTGCTGGTACTTACGTCCCTCCTTTTCCATCTCTGGACCATTTTTTTATTTGTGACAAACGATTGATTAGAAATATGCCGACACCTTGTGCTGCGAAAATTAATGCAAAACGCTTAATCACAAAATAATCGGCATACTGGGTGATTTTTTGTTTGAAGCTATTTCTACTTATTCCTATAAAATACTAAGGTCTCACAACAGGGCAA
This sequence comes from Cassiopea andromeda, assembly GCA_018155075.1. Taxonomy (NCBI): domain Eukaryota; kingdom Metazoa; phylum Cnidaria; class Scyphozoa; order Rhizostomeae; family Cassiopeidae; genus Cassiopea; species Cassiopea andromeda. The sequence continues at coordinate 631,901 of WIPJ01000376.1, forward strand.
AATTTGTAATTGGCCAATTAGAGAATTTGTTCCAATAAAATTATTAACTAATGAAATGCTTCCGTTCTGACCTTCTTTCTTCATCTCGCTATTCCGAAAAGGAATTTCTTGAAAAAGTCACATCTCACATATTTTTCATGGAAAAAAATCTATTTTCCTTTCAGATTGTGCCTCCGTTGTTTCTTCGGAAAAGAAAATTTACAGAATGCAGCTATTAATAGCCAATATGAAAATGAATAAACCATCTATCTGAAGCTCTGCATAAACAGAATGTATACAAATGCAGTTAGGAAAAATTACTAACATTTTGCTGCTGGCTTCATGATCCATGTTGATGATGGATTTTTTCGAAATTCCTCGACGAATAAGTTGTAGTCTCCAGGCAGTAAAAATGTGGTTGGGATAAAATCTGCAAAACAACCATATCAAGAAATTAAGAAATTATAGAATTAAGAATTATATTAATTAATTAAGACTTAAGAAGCATATTTTAAAACTTGCTGTGCGATTAATCATCGGTAGTACGCAAAGTCAATTTACTATTGCAATTGGATGATTAATGCTAATATACTAATCATTCTCCTTCGCCAACTGCACAAATAAACAATACGTTAAAGATGCCTAGGAAATAAGAGAAAGTAGCTTGTGGTATTACAAAGTCATGAACTAAAACTCTGAGATTTTTAGAGGTTGCTGCCTAAAATCTGTATCCCAACATTTCTACAATGCTTCCTCGATATTTGCTGTTAAGTGTATCTGTATGTTAGTTAATAGTTGTGTTTTTCTTTTTGAATTTAGAAAAAAGATATTTGCTCTAGCTTCTGGCAGTTGCTCCAAAACATATACTGAAGAGTGATGCCAACTGCTGGCTACCATAAGAACTGCTTTTGAAATCAGTCACTAAGTGCCACAAGAAAGGCATCAATCAGAGTTGATACCAATGTGTCCTACAATAGTCGCAACTCCAGATAGAGTGGCAGATACTCAAAGTAGTCAACAAAGGAAACAGAAACAAAAGATATTATTTCCTAACTAATAACATGGGTAACTGCAAGGGCGGATCTAGGGTGAGTTCCAAGAGTTCTAGAACTCAGTCAGAAGTTATGAGTCATAAGAAAAAAATCAATAAAGAATTCTTTTTTGTTTCAGAGAAAATATAATGAGCTGCACCTTTTTATTGTGCGTCTGTTCTTTCTAAAATATGCACCTAAAAAGTCATATACCTCTTGCTTCAGCGACCAGGCTACATCCCCTTGGAAATATTGAAAATTCTACCCGCTGTGCTCAGTGGCCGATAGTTGTTTCCTCTTTCTTGAATCCTGTCGGCTTAGAATTCTTCGAAACTGTGTTCGGAACTGAAACATATGTGTTCTCGATTGTGTTTGGAACTGAGACATCTCTATTGTAATCATGTTTAGAACTTACACCTATGGGTCACAAGTGACTGATATCTATTGTTCTCAGCGTTTAGAACTGCGACATACGGGATTCAAATTATGTTTAGAACTGCGACATACGGGATTCAAATTGTGTTTAGAACTGAGACATATGTGCTCTCTTGAAAACGAGGGCAAAAGTGCAAGTAATAATTTTCGCCGACATTTACCAAATGGACGAAATCAGGAACTCACTCAAAATTTTGTCTAGATCCGCCCCTGAACTGTAAAAAGGTGCAGTATCAATTAAAAATGAGGTAATTCCTTTGCCTCAATTAATTTCTATTCAGTGTATACAAAATGAAAACCAATAATCTTGATGACAACAGTGCATCTAATTTCATTATTTTTAAGCAGCCTCTTCCAAATTCTGTCCATTTACTTCATGTAGAAACTAACTCAACTACTGCATGCATCAGATGTGTTGCAATGCTAATCCTGGCAAGAAGCTTTTTGTGGCACCTTTTACAGGCATGGGTGAGTTATTTACAATGAGAATACAGATACATGAATAATATCCAATGCTTTGAAGCATGTCGAGAACTTCGGCATTTGTAAAAGAAGTAGACAAAGCAAGTCTGATAAAATCAAGTGGAGTGGCAAAACAGAATATCTGTTATAATTAACAAGGATATAATTTCATGAAAAAATTTCACTGCTGCTGTTTTAAATATACCAGTTATCGAAAACAAAACCAGGATGCATATTGTGCTACATTCTAAAGAAACTGGTAATTGCATTGAAATCCAGAAAAATTTGTCAATGATTTATTGGCTGGCTCTATCTGATCATACTGCAAAACCTATCAAATTGCTATAGCATTTTGATCACAGTATGATAAAATCTACATTGTAAAACAAAAGCACTTGTTTGACATGAGCTAAACTGTGTAAAATTTACTTAACGCACCTGCTGAATACATTATTCTTTAACAAACCATGTTAGATAAGTGTAAGCTATCCCCAAATACTTGGCAATAACTGACACCTTCACTCAAGAATGTAATGAAGACTAAAGTTTATATATTTTCAGGTGAATATTTTTTACTTTTCTACATTTTTCATAAATAAAGACTCTATCTACTTTGTGCATGTAGAATTTCTTGCATACCAATCTAAAAGGCTATCTTAATACAGGGTTCATACCCTATACATCAATCAAAATTCCCTGAATATTCCCTGACCTTTCCCTGACTGATAGTCAAAAACACCCACTTTTTCCCTGGCCCCATTTTCACATATTTATAAAAATAGGTTAGGAAAATGAAGCCTAATATATAGGTAATGTACATATATTTGCTATAGCACTATGCAAAGTGATAACATTCACATTGACTGACAACAAATTGAACAGCCACTTTATAAACAAACCATGCAAAGAAATAATGAAAATTGTATGTGAACTAAATAATCTGTTTTCCCTGATTTTCCCCTGACTTGAATAAAAATTTTACAAAATTCCCTGACTATTCCAAATTTTCCCTGACTTTTTGTCAAAATGGCCTATTTTCCAGGTTTTCCAGGTTCAGTATGAACCCTGTTAGTAGTATAAACACAACAATAACAAATGTAAAGTTCATTCAATTTATGAACCAAATATAGCAAAACCTTTGGGAAAATGACAATTCTAATTCATTAAAACCAATATCATAGGGAAATAATAGTTTCATATAGCTACAGTCATATAAAAGAGGATAGACTCATTGAAACAAACAAATATACTGTACCTAAGAAAGAGAACATAGACATAAGAAAAGAATTTTTCTAATGGGGAGAGGCATAACTAAATTCAAAATCAAAAATACTCATTGACGCTCACCTAAATATATGTATTTACCATTCTCATCTTTTTCTGCAAAGGGGCTGCCTTCTTTCTCTAAATCTTTCCTATATCTCTTTATATTTTTTAGCATGAGATCTTTTCTTGTCAGCTCATAATGATTTGGGAAATGGTTTGTGATCCTAGAAACAGAGAACACATATGATTATGAGCAATCTTTTGTACTTCATTTACATAGTACTATCAAATATTGAATCTTTAACCTATCCAATCAGCATGGATTGAAAATTCACTTCAATTTTTCTATCAAAAGCTAAATAAAATTGTCACTAGATCTTTAGGAACTGTATCACTTCAAGGGAGATTCCCCACAAAAATAATATGAAACTTTAAAACAAGAATACTATGAATTAGAAAATAAATTTTGCTTGCTAATCAAAATATAGGGCATGACACATTGTTTTACTGATGTTTATAATGGCAACTAAAACCAATCATAAAATACTAACTGATCATCTCCCATTCTGTAACCACTCTCAATATTAAATAACTGCCGGACTGTCTGTACACTTGCCCTAAAAGTAAACAAACCATGTAAATGGCCATACATATATATCAATAGCTATCTTCATCATACTCCTATCCAGGCACATACCTGGGGGCAAAAGGGGGCAATATCTCCATATGAAAAATTTTGCATGGTTTCGCTCCCCCCAACAGAACTATTAAGCTGGAGATTTACATAAAAAATAAAGCTCTTGCCTCACCACAGTGATTGTACAGGCAGGTTTTGCCCTTCTAGGGATTGTTCCTATACCTATTTCCCTCCACCAAACAAGAACCATTATCTTTGGAGCTGAAGGCAGACCCATGAAAAGAGGAGATCCTATCTCAGGAAGCAACAAATGCATGCTCTATTTTATGCACTGCTATGCATAGAACAATTTGGTAATCATTTGTTTTGGAACCAATAGCTACTACCAGAGAATGCTGTATCTCAGCCCCTGCCTGTTTGAGTCCAATTTCAGCAAACTCAGGGTGCATTCTATGAAAGCTGCACACTGTAGATGTGCCAGGAAATGTGTAGCATGCCGAACTACTCTAAACTACACAGAATGTACCTTGGCAGCAAACTGATTCCAAAATGCTGTATGCCAGGGTTTTTTTGAGAAAAAGTCATAACTGCACATAAAGTCCAGAGATACTGCGCTGAAGAGTCAATCTTAATTTTAGTTTGCAGATGGGGTTGAGCAGCCTGCTTTTGGCGAAAAAGGGCAGATAGATGCTACCATCACTTATAATTCCATTTTTGGTTGTTTTTCCACTCATTTCATACCTAAATCTACCATTTTTACTGCTATTTTTGTTTATAAACCCTTAGGTCACAATATAATTGCTTTCAAATTGCATAGTCTTTTCATTAGAACTGCACACAGTTTTTTAGAAGTGCGCATTTTCTGTGGAACTGCAAGTTAAAAAGAGCCCTTGTGTATGTCATGCATAATGGTGTCTTGCTTGAATTTTAACCAGAAGCTATGATTTTGGAGGTAGAATTGATGAGTTTCCTTATTTACATCTGATTATATGCACTGTTGGAGATAACATACTTGTAGGAAACATCTAGGTAATACATTATCTAGTACAAAAAGCAAAGAAGGACCACCAGTTATGTACTCAAGAACAACAAAAGTCCATTCCCAAACGAAAAATGTTGAGTTACCAGTAAAAGTTCCAGTCTTCATCAGGAGAACATGGAGTCCATCCTCTCTTCTCAAAATTGTTGACAAGAACAGACTTCTCAAAGTCAGTGCAATAGCGTATTCTGGGTGAAGTCATTTCTGAGCTACGCTGTTGAATAAGAATGATATGACTACTGCAGAAGCACTTTCCCTACACTTTACAACAGTCTAAACTGTCACTACAGTGAAAGATCATTTTCCCTTAAAGTATTTTCATAATATAGCAAATTTCTTCTGGATATGACCGCCATTGAAGATAATTTGAGTTGTTGTAGTTGTTTAATTGCGGCAGTGCTTGTCCGTCGCTATGATACAAATACAGTTGAACCTCGATAAATCGACTACCGGTTAAGTCGAACTCCTCCGATTACGAAAAGTTTCTCATGTCCCTTGGTTTTGGTATGCCCATAGGCAAAGGAGAGGGGGTGACAGGGGGCTTTAGCCCCTTCAGTCGCACAGAAATCTGCTCCATTCGTGCAATTTTCCTGAAAATACAATAGGAAATTCGCAAAAATTTTCTGACTGCTCTCCAGATCACCTTGCTCATTCGGGCAGAAATGTTACAGCCCCCTAAATTTGAAGTCTGCCTACGCCTAAAGGTATGCTTCACGTACAGAAAATACCCCGGATAAGTCGAACTCCGGATATGTCGAATAATTTGATAGGTCGAACAAATTGCTAGCTCCTTTCAAGAAATAACTCCGCTTATGTCGAACAAAATCGGCAAATTCCTTACAAATGCAGAGATGTGATATGCTTGATTAGTGAATATCATTTCAGATATCCCATATACACGTTTCCTTCTGTAGGAGAGACATTTCGGCCCAGTACTGAAACTGTCTTATCATCTTCACAATTCCAGTATCAAAACTTTCTTAAGACATTCTTAGCAAAACTTTTTAGGCTCCAATGTTTGCGCATGCGCATTAACGCAAAGTGAAAAAGTTCCACATAAACTTGAAATGATGATTAATATTAGTAAATAACAGAAGTTGAACTGTTATTTGGCAGCCAACATAACATATATAACATTTTTTACACAATTGCATCGAATTGTGAATAAATAAACAGTTATAAACTTCCTTGGGTCTCAAAAACCCATTACTGAACTTTCTAACTTTTTGAGCAGCTGAGTACTGCTTTCTTGTAAGCAATTTTCTTGTAGAAAAAACGTGTATTCTAAAAATTAAGTACAGATTTCCCATAAAGCTCATCCTATTGGTGAATAATGTTTAATGTGCACGCATGTGTGCAGATGTTACTTATGTTTACTAACCATTACAGTTAGATAGGAGAGATAGCATTGCACGTGTTTTGAGACAAAATGATTTGTGAGAACCCTCATCAAGCTATTGATTAACTTCCTTATCTATGTTATGTCCATAATGATAGTAGATTTGAAAGTTTTGCAGGTGATTTTTCGATCATCTACTTATCAAGATGCCAGATTCTTCTTCACTGTTGATTTTTCGGTTGATCGTAATTACTTTCTTCTTTGTTTTATCGCAAAATTTATTCCAACAGATATGAAAATCTAATAAAAATCGCGAAGGTTTCACTGAAGTAAAAAAACTACACTTGGGACTTTGATTGGTTTATTTAATGAAGCGATGCATTGGATTAACAATGCAAAACTCATGAAGTTGGAAACAGAGGTCAACAGCATTCTAGAGTATGGAGTCTTGGTGAGGTATTGTAAAAAGCTCTTGATTTTCATTGCAAGCTATGATAATAATTGCTCAAGATTAGATGATGGTCAAGTTTTTTAATAAAACTGTGACCTCTATTATGCATGGGCCTGTCCATATTATATTGTTTGAATAGGATTGAGAAGACTTTGGTGCGACTGAGTTCATTTGAATTCATAAAGGGCTATTTTTTCCTCCAGATTTGGACTTGAGTCATCACGTTGTTTGAATATCAAAAGAGATACCAGTTCCTTTGAAGGATTACAAAAACTACCCAATCAACCTGTTCTAAATTGCATAGCTAATATAACACCGGCAGGTAGTTTTGCCTTGGCAACCTAATTTAATATGTTATTAGGCAGCTTAGAAATATGTTCTGTCGATTCTTAATATAATCTACAAAAAATCTACACAAGAACCTATAAGCTTAGACTAATATTCATCCAGCTGCAGTTGTTAACTTGTATTCTTCATTATTCTAAGACTTCGTTTATAAGTTGCTACTACGAAAGTCTGAAAGTAGCAAAACAAGACTCGAAGCTCTGTTCAGGTGACAAGATGCAAAAAGTAATGTGCACAACATTAAATATCGATGAGGTTCGTATCTCCTGTGGTTAACAATGGAAAGCTATTCATCTCGCGGTTAGAGTTCAGAGGTAGAGCACTTGCAACGCATAGTAACTTCATTTTATCAGAGCTAATCCAGCAAGCAAGTGGATGAAAATCACGCGAAAAGGGATTGGACGAAGGTATCATTAATCATTTCATCATTTGACTATAACATAATTACTGCACCAGTTAGCTGCTGAAAATCATGCATCACGCATCCTGTTAAGGAAGGATTCCTTGACTTCACTATGCATTAACTAAAGGCCAAATTTCATTGCAAAGCTATCTTCATTGAAAATAGAAATGCTGAACACTCTTAAATCAAGCTGATTAATCAAGTCAGCAAAAATATGCATAATTCTGGAGAAAAGCTAGTTGAAACATAATGCCTATGGGCAAACAATTTATCAACATACTAACGCTAAAGCACCAAGGAAGATAGACAGACGTATACTAATCTTTAGTGCTTATAAAAAAGGTTGTAGATTAGAGAAACATACGTACAGGCAGTAAGCGACAGGCCTATGAAGAATTTACACTTATGAAGACAGTCATGAAGGTTTAGATTTCACAAATAAATTTCGCAACTAATTTCTGCTTAGAAGGATTGATATAAGAAGAGACAGATTTGAAATAGACAGTTGCCTGAAAATCAGCTGGTATCAAAATCTTGAATGTGTTTTATCGCTGGGACTTGTAATGATACTCTTATTCCCTGCCTTCTCTCTTCCCTCAAGGAACTCGTCACTTGCTTAGTAGGCGATAAACTCAATAACGTCTAAAGTAGAAAACTATAAACAAATCGTTGTTAAATTGATGAGCAAATACCATGATACATATAGACTCTTAATTCAAATACAGCACTTTTTGACGAAAAAAGGGCGCAAGCAAAAAAGCCATAGCTGTATTTCAAATTTCAGTGACCAAGAAATAATATCGCTGGATTCTTGTACGTAATTTTACTTTTTATTTGAGCAAAGTTCAACGTTAGAGACACAATGGAGCTGGTAGCTATGTTAGATATAGGGCACCGCAACACTATGTAGATATTGATAAAAAGACTAGCTTGCAGAGAAAGATTGGAAAAGATAGCACTGTCTGTAGGGTGTGACGATTCAGTATCAGGCATAAAAAGATATCACTCCGTAAGTTCGATTTTTAGAAACTTGTGAACATAGAGCAGTTGAAAAAGATTTAGTACATTGGTTTTACCACACTGAAACAAAACACGGATTGAGCAACTTAAGCTTATTCAAATTTTTCTGATACTCGCCAGGGCACAGGCAATCAGAATTAAGTATTAATAAACTCTGTCTTCCTTCCAAGCTTCTCGCTCAATCATATTTTGCCAAAAGTTGTGTTTTGCTTCCCCTCGAACATCATAGGAGTAAGTTCATGAGAGTATTTAAGCAGTTGTACTACTTGACTTATTCCCTAAGATATGTTTGAAATATTCTTTCTGCTGAGAAGGTGAAGCTAGCATTACAGCTAGAAGCTATAGAGCAACCAACAATCGATCAACTGAATTATGAATAAGCTATAGATAAAAACTGAATAGAGGAACGTGCGAGATGAATCTAATGCTTGAAATACTCATTGACTACTTTAGAGTCTGAAGAAAGGTAACATAAAACCATCACAGGTTTATTATCTTTCTGCAATTAACTCCCTGTTTGAATACCTGAAAAGCGTGTCTTAATAATTTATGCCCTTCTGCCAGAGAAAGATATGTCACAGTGCACATCACTCCAGGTGAAAACAAGTACTCAATAACGCTATAGAAAACGAACATGATCCGGTAGCCGAATAATCAACAATTTGAATAAAGCTATATAGCACATTGTCATCAAGGCGATAGGTTAAATATATAATCTAGAAGAGATAGAAAACAGCCCTGCTTGTGAATTCACACAGCTGACTGCATGCCTTCAAAGTGTTCTGCTTGCTATGAAGAGCTAGTGTTCAACTGCGAACAGTGGCGTCTAGTGACATTTTATCCTCGGGGAGGGAAAATGTCCAAAAGTTGGGCGTGGCCCAAAAATTTCTGAGCCACACCCTAAACACTGTCATGGGGAAGGAGGGATATTGCAATCATCCTTTCTCCCTATTATTTAAACCGGATCAACGAATAACATGTTAATAATCTGCATTTTCATTTCTGGTGGTTAGAGGAAAAAATCTGGCAAGATACCACTGGTGAAACTGCATTTGAAATTGATGGCATTCATTCTCAAGGGTGTTATAAATAAAAAAACTAACACGTAAGCATCTTCCATGATAACACTTTAAAGAAAATGCTGTTAATGTAAGCAGAGAAAGGAAGTATAAAAGTTTGTTTTACCAATGTTTCAATTTTCTTTCAATTTTAGAGATATTTGATCCAGTAAAATAGGGGCTTGGCTCTGCTATTTCTGAGTTGGGAAAACAAATCAATTACATTTTGGTTGAAGTCTAATCTAGAGCAAGTTTGGCTAAAATATTGAGTTTGTCATCAGACATAGGATTTCCCAGTTTAACTGTTCACTCTCAAAGGACTGAAAAACCCTGTTTCTGAAAGGGTGTCAATCGAATTGCGATAATGTCCCTTAGCAACAGTCCAGTCTCAGAGAAATAACAAGTTTGACTGGCTTTTACAAGTTGGGGGTAATGGAACTGCTATATGCCATAGAGGGATTTGCATGTAGAAAGGCAGCATCAAGGAAAGGAAATTATTTCACAGCATTTTCTACAAATTTGGCGGAGATGCACACCTAAAAACTTGAAAAGAATCACTCTCCAAAGGTGGTTGAATTAAGATGTCCAGTGAATTCAACCCTGAGAAATACTCTGAGAAAACAACATCAAAATCTTCAATGTCACAGATATTTCCTCTCAAAGATTTCAAAATACTCTCAAGTGCCAAATAAACGGGGGGTCCTAATAAACAGGGGGTCGGAGAAAATTCCGAGATTTAATAAAGGGGGGATCAAAATATACGGGCGAGTTGAAATTTGAGTAACGACTTTACATGATTGTACAAGGATGGAAAGAACAAAAAAAAGTTGTCATTAAACATAAAACTAAAATATATACAAAAGCACGCTATTTTGCCATGAAAATTGGGCGTAAATAGTACCAACAAGCAAAGGAAATGAAATGACGAGTTAGTAGAAAAAGTCAATTTCCTTAAAATTAATAAACGGGGAGTCCTAATAAGGTGTGGGGGGGTTGGAAAAAAATCGAAAAATTAATAAGCGGGGGGGCGTTTATTTGGAACCTGAGAGTAAAGTTAAGAATACTATCCAAATAACTAACCAACTTGATGGATATAGATTTTGCATCAACTTGTGACTTGCTGCAGACTAACTACAACCCTTCAATAACATTTAAGACAAAATACTCCAATGCACTAGAATACTCTACAAACGTTCTTCGAAACAAAATTTGAGTTATAAAATCAAGCTGTGCACCTAAATTGCAAACTTCGCCGAGAATTGCTGAGTACTGCTATTTAAGCAGCACCAAAGAACTTGATGTAGACAATCGCCATTGATGGCATTAGGGCCTAGATACTTCTCCAATACTCCTTTTAATGACACAGGCGAAGAACTATAACTACCTTCAACAACGCAGATTGCAGTATTGACCAGTGAGTTTAGTGATCAGCAAGTATTACTGCAGACTGCGAGTAGTTTGATTGAGGTCTTTTGCGCTAGTATGCTTGGAGAGAACGTCCCTTGTATGTAGTTTACATTTCAGAGCTGGTAGTTGCTGTTGTTGTACTAGAGAGGGCAAATGTTTCTTGCCCAAATTTTGTCAATTTCAGCCAATCAGGTGCCTCTTTTGTCGGAATTGGGCTGTTGACCCTTGTTATTGCGCATGTCAGGTAGCCAATTCCAAGGGTAGAATCTAGTTTGCCTGGAAAGTGACATCATTTTTTATGCGTACGTACGAGGCTCAAGTCAAGAAAATGAGAAGAAATCGAATCTCGTGCCCCTGAATGCCTGTTGAAACATGCTGGGATATGACGATTTACATTTTTCTCACTGTTAAGCATTAGTCGTATAGTTTTTCTTTTAATTTATTTTTCGGTGGGGAGGGCGGCATTGCCCATAATGCCCAACAGCACGAGCCGTCACTGACTGCGAATGACATCAAACGAAAGAAAATGGGCGTGGCAAACACTGGTGATTGCCAAGGATATGGATTCGTTGTAATTTTTAGCTAAAAGTGAAGTATTGTGAGAAAGAAAGCTTTTTAATCACTGCATTTCACCAGCTCTAAATATGCTAAATTGGCTCCACCATTTTATAGGAGTGCGCCATTATGCATTAATATCAATCATCATGCATAGTGGTGGTTGTGTTGTTAGGCACATGAACGTGGTGTTTATCTTTGGTGTCGTCTTCTTGATTCACTTTACGGCCATTATTGATTGCGATGTGCAAAAGAACTATGATAATGCATGAACATAATACAGGCACGTAATGCTTCGAAATAATGCCTATAGGCAAACAATTTATCAACAAATTACCCCAAAAGCACCACGAATAAAGGCCCCCTTCTATAAAAGACCTCCTTTGAATGAATGTTCCATTCTATCCATTATTCTACATAAAGGACGCCCTCTATTAGATTCCCACCTTTATATAAACATCACCTGTTGGTAACGTCAATTAATGAAGATTGAATGGACTATGATCTATAGTCTTGGACAAAGCACATTGAGAAAGCTAAAAAAACTTCAAGTAGAGCTAAAAATTCAAAGTTTCTGTCATATTTTAGACCAAGACTGTAGATGTCTTGTATTTTTTTCTTTATTCATAACTTGCAAAAGAGGCAAACATTGAAAAATATTACCAGGCTCCCTCTTTTAAATGTCCTCTCAAATAGAAGCCCCCTAAAAATTTGTTAAAGGCCCTAGACTTTTATTCAAAGTATTACAGTAGCCTACTGCCTTATACTTTGCTCGGGTTTTACTAATCGGTCACGCAGTAGTCGAGGAATGGAAGCAGCAGAAGTCCTACATGTATTAATTCTATATCAAGGACGCTACGGAAAGATACCACTGAAGCTGCTCGTTTGTTTTTAAAATAATTTTCATCATAGCCACCGCCACAAAAATTTTTACTTTGACTTGGATAAATGCAATATAATAGCTTTGGACTAACACAGCTTCTCTCATCTCTCATCTCTCACTTCTAGAGCTTCTTTACTTATCATTTGCAATAGTTCCAGGAGCTAATGATGTCTATTTTTGTAGGACAAGGTGAAGAGAAGCAGCAGCGTATCTTTCAAGTGCATCACAAGCTGTCAATGAAGAATGCTGCCAATCACATTGTTATCACTCCTTTGCTTTGCAACCAGAGCTACTTCTGCCAAATCGTAAGTCCGTGTTTGATACACTTTTGAAAGCGAAGATACCTGAGCTGCCTTGTTGCTGAATTTGTCTAATTGCCAGCAAAGGAAAATAACAGCTTAGAGAATCCTGCTTTAGTTTCCAAACGTCTGTGACAGCACATTACATTCGTACCAACTGTTACATTACACATTACACATTACATTACTGCAGCTACAACACTAATTTCAGAGCTGCTGTTGTAACTCTGACAAAATGTCATTATCTTCCGACGGGGACTAGCGTGTTCCAACGGGGGGCTATAATATTCTATCCCTCCCTTGACGCCATTGTGTTTCTACTATAGATGTGATAGAGTTCATTATTGTGACGTCACGAAATTTCTATTTTTAGACTATTTTAATTTTGGATTTAAATTCAGAAAAGCACTTAGAAATAGCTACTATTGACAAATTTCAGCTCATTCTTAAGAATAATGACCGAGATATAGGAAATTGAATGCTGACATAGTTCCTATCAAATCACTGTATTTTGAGTCTTGTTCTAAACGTTAAGAATCAGGAGAAAAGTACAGTGCATTCTATGGCAAGTTTTCGATTGTCAAATGGCCGTATTTCATCCGATTTTCACAATATTCGTCTAAAACTATCAACACATATCTATTTTATGATGCTCTCTCATTTCATGCGGTCAAAATATATAAATTCCAAAAACATATTTCTATGACGTCATTACTAATGATCTCTATTCTAGTTATCATCATCAGGTGTGAGAAACGGGGCCCTCCCAATGAAGAAACCAATGTGATTAAGATTTTCTTAGATAAACAGTTTATTCTATTTTGAAATCTAAAGAAGCAACTTGGTGAATGAAATCAATTCTTATCTCCAGGCATAGTCATGGAGATCAGCGAAGAGAGATCGAATTAGTGCGGAGGCTAGTGAAATCAGATCAATATGATTCACGAATTCGACCAGGTTTTCCAAGTATGTATGCCACTGTTTTACATTTAATAAGGCGTTATATACTGACAATAGCTTATGCTGATCAGGGGTGGATCCAGAGCTGGACTTTTGGGGGGGAGCATCTGATTCATTTCATAATCTTTTTCGTGTGAGAAGTTTCACAACACTATTGTTTGCTATAGGAAATATTACTGTTTGGGGGGTCATGGCCCCCAGTCCCCTTTGGATCTGCCCCTGATGCAGATCGCATGTTTGCACTAAACGATTTAAGCCACTAGGAAAATTATAAACTACCAAACGAAGGACATTAATGACTAATTGTATTGTTCTTAACGAGCAAATTTTGTGATATGATCGATCAACAATTCTTTATGCAATTGCACGTTATATTATTTTCATGACGACTAGAATATATCATGTAATGAGAAATGAGACCATCAAGATATTTTCCTGAGAATCATAGCATTAGCAATGCCTTTACGAACTTAATTTGAATACAATTTTATTTGCCAACAGATGGAATAACAAATATAACAGTTGGTTTTTCTGTACTTACCATCGAGGATTTACAAATTGAAGATATGGTAAGCATACTGGTATTCAATGGCGGTGACGCAGAGAGGACCAGGGAGACATTCTCCTAAGTCCTCTCCAGGATTGAAATTCTAATTCAGCCAAATCCGAAAAGAAAATGGTAGGGGTGGGTTGACAAGCATCTAGCAAGATCATACTAAGTAAGATCTTGCTAAAGACCTCTCACCAAAGCAGGTTTCTTTAATTCATATTCTTAATCATGCATTGAACATACCTTTCATTGTTAAGCTAATCATTTCCGAACAGTAAGATGGGCGCGGTCACAAATGCCGTGGTCATTAAAAGGCGTAGCTAGCTGAAGTCCCTCAGTGTGTGGTGGTTAGCACCACCCCTGCTAGCATCTAGAATGGTATAAGCAACTGCACTAGAATCTTTCCAAATAGAAAAAAGTATACGAAAATTGTTTGGAAAAAGTAGATACGTCACGAAGGTAAGGGGCCTAATGAACTAATGTATTATTTTATGCTATATATTTCCTATTATTGCTATGGCAGCCTTGCTGCATAAAGGGTTAAACAGTATCATAGCTTCTAGCGTTTAAGTTGTTATAACTTCAACTGTTATATGATTCTTAGCACAACACCAAGATATATTAAACTAGTATTATAAATAGCTTTAGAAAGAACATGATTGGAAGTAAGCACAGGCTCGCAAGTGTTCTTTTGAGGTATTGTGTTACTCTTTTCAGCGGCATTGAGTCACACAATCGAGCTAAAATTGAGAATCATTTCCAAGAAGATTCAGTAGATGATGCTGAAGCAAGATTACTAATATTTTACCTAACAGAAATACTTCTTTCCTAGGCATTCAATCTAGAAATATTTCTTATTCAAAAATGGTTTGATCCAAGACTAGAGCATAAACATGGAAAGTACCTGGATGGTAGCAATTTTTTAGACGATGTTTGGGTGCCTGATACATATTTCAAAGAGACGACCATAACAGAGAAGAGAACTCTACGACAATTCGAGGAAAAGAAATCTCTCCTAAGAATACGCCCAAATGGAGAACTGTATTATAGCACCAGGTACTACAAGTATTTTCAAACTTCTCTTATATTTCATATCGTGTCGGACAATAAACTCAATTCAAATGCTCCCTTCTTTATAGTGCCCTGTTTATTGAACCGTATGACATTCTAGCACCTAGCCATTATAAGGAGTACACTAAAGACTTACAAAGAACCTGCAGTCTTGAAATGAGCTTGTTCACGATCTTATGCAATGACTTTGTTCTAGTACTTTTGCTGTTAGTTTTTGACAAAAGTCCAAAATAAATGCAAGAATGGAGGATAGTTGAACTTTAGAATTCCATGGAAAATATTTATCAACACAAAGCTTTACTGTAAAAGCATAGCATGTACTACTTTTGGAGCATTCATGAAAAGGGTTAATCGGAAAACGCGCTGAGCTTATTTGCCAGTAGATACAATGAACCGTTAATAAGAACTTAGTTGAAGAATCAGGCCGAAGGAGGGTTCTAATTATTTGCAATCAAAATTTACAATTTCAAGCTGTAGGTTTTAATATGCCCATTTTTTACTGTATGACATACTCCTTGTCTTTGATATCAACTACCCTTTCCGTACCTCTTCTCCCTATCACTTTTATGTCAGAGGGCTGACATCTCTAACGCATGCTTCCTTGTTGTGGTAGCAGCCGAATACATGACTTAAACGAGAAAGGATGAGATGAAGAAACAGGGCGGCCAAGAGACTTCAGAGGCCTCGGGAAACAGTCAGACGAGGCCCCCCTGCGAGCGAAGCGAGAAGACAATTCTCGGGGTCTAGACACCAACTTTGGAAAATTACTGCTGGATTACCCAGACCTTATAGGATTGGGTGATATGAGGCCGAAGGGCGATGTGCCCTTTCTGTCTAAAAGCCCCAAGAATCACTCCACATGAACTGATTAGAAATCGTCATTGACGTATGACTACCTACAGCAAAATTTCAAAACAGGTTAATTATCCCAAATCGATTAAGAAAAAATGAAGTTTGAGTCTAATTCTCTTGAACAAAATTACTGTTAATGTATAAATGTCAGCTCTACACAGCACAAAATATATCAAAAGGCCTTAATTACTGGAATCAAACATTTATACCAAGATGAATTTTCATATAATTATATTAAAAAACATTAACATCTGCTATTACCACACTACGAAGATTTGATGCCGCAGTATACATTGAATACACGTTTTTTTATAAGAAAACCAATATTTTGCCTAAGCCTCAATTTTCTTAACTTTTCCCGAAATTGAACCTGAGATTTTCTTAAATTTTTCTTAACTTTTACTGAAATAAACTGGCTGAAATGATTTATACTTTCGTTATTGATATTTTATACTTGAATTTGAATCCCATCTTTAAACATTTTGAATGCAATAACGACGAAATACCGATTTTTGGCCTATAAAAACACTTAATGTTGGAAGTTGAGCCTCATGATTTTCTTACGATTTTGATGATTTGAGCCTCATTTTCTTATACACTTTTTTCTTATAAAAAAACGTAAAAGTAGCTAATGGTCGACATAAGGCGACTGTGCATGCTTTTTACTTTGAACTTGTTGATATTTTTTTTGATTCCAGAGAATCGCTGCGACTTTCTTGTGGAATGAATCTAAAAATGTTTCCTGTAGATGTGCAGAGGTGCAATATAACCATTGGAAGTTGTAAGTATTACTAGAACATCTCAAGAAGCTTTTTTGTTAATGTTACACCATTCTATACGGAATCATAGAGACTCCTTGAAAACAATGGCTTCAAACTCAATTTACTGTGAAAATATAAATGTGAAATAAGCAATATAAATGTGAAAATAAGAAATAAAGGTTAATCTGAGCAACGAATGGTAATTAATGGGGGCATGGTCAATACAACATCATGTGTTATGAAATGTGAGTGGGAAGATAGGCAAAAGAAGGAAAGACAGTATGATACGTCAGCTATTAACCAGTGGTCAGCGTTTCAGGGGTTTAATGATAGGGCGCTATAAGATCACAGGTCCCCCAGCATCCGAATATGGGTGCTATTGTACGAGAAGAGGGGTAGAAAGAATGTGAATAGATAATGGCTGTCATGGGTTGCCAATAGACAGTACATATTGAAAAAACAAAAGAATAATAAAAGTAATAATACCATGTAAATGTAGTACCTTGTCAATTTGGTGCAAGTTGAGAACGCACGAGGACCGCGTTAATAAGGGATTCCACCAAAACCTTAAAAACATCTTCAAATGTCCTCATGGACAGTTAGAATTTTTCTGAACATGTATTGTAGGCCATGCTGCTGTTCCCGTTATGTGGTGCATGAGGTTGATGTAACTTAACCTGGCTCCAACAAGGGGCAATGGAAAGAGCTGGATGATAAGCTCTTTGGGGTTCACTCTACCTGTGGACCACACTAGTATTATACTTGCTATTCAGGTGGGGGCTGCAGCATATTAATCTGCGGGCCATATTGTAAACATATGAACCAAATGTACATTAATTGCATTCTTCAATAGCTTTGTAACTTGTTTTACGTGCAATTGGAACACCAGTACACTGTACATGCAAAGGTACCTCTTTTAGTAGTTTCACAATATTTTCGAAGTACCAGTCCAAAGAAGGGGTGACTTTTCTCCAATATATTTGAAAGCAGCTAAGAACAGTGCAAAAGAACAGGATAGAAATGGTGCCTTTTCGTTGCTCGAAATTTGTGCTTCATATTGCAAGTGCCTTGAGAAGCAGGGCCACCGAGAGACTTCTGAGGCCGCGGAGCAAAAGAGACAAATGAGACCCCCTAAGAGCGAAGCGAGCAGAAAATTTTCAGGGTCAAGACATTAACTTTAGAAAATTACTGCTGATATACTTTATGAGCCCCCCCAGACCTTGAAGCATTGGGTGTTATGAGGCCCCTTCGAACTTGTGGCCCTGGGGCAATTTGCCCTCCTGTCCCCTCTCGGCATCTCTGATGAGACGTATTATAATTTTGTCCACCAGATGGCTATGAAAGTTCAGAAATTCGATACAGTTGGCTTGAAAAGAGTCATAACATATATACGTTCAAAAATAAAAGTTTGTCACACTACGAGATTGATCCCATGAGTAGAGCAGAGGAGGAATCAGAAGAGAGTCATGGTAAGTCAACCTTTTTGCTGATTGTCATGCTCTAGCGGGATCAATAATGTGAAAGTAGAGGGCAATTCCACATCGTGTATCACTAAGAGCAATTAGAACCAACAAATCGAAATCCAAGAAAATGAAAAGATATATTGTAGTATGGAAACTCTATGAGCTCGTTGAGCCTAATTGTTTCTATGAATTGCTGGAAACGTCAACTTTTCGTCGTCGATGTCATGACCGTCCTTTTCTACATTCAACATCGGAAATGGGACGCCCCAACGAGTAGAAAGTCACAACCCCAAAACTGTAGTTATAATCTAATGTTGGACAATATCCTCCGAAAATATCGCTGCCTCGTAAATCCTTAATTCAGATACCTACTACGCTACATTCATCAGTTTAATAACTACGGTACACTTGCACGTCACTACGCCATATTCAGAACGTCAAATTCAATAACACTGTTATTCAACAGGGAAGCCGGAGCATATTTTTGAGTGAGGGAGCTGGGGACAAGTGGCAAGCTCCTATTTGGGTGCGGAAGTAGGGTTCAAGGGCGGAGCCCTTAGAAATTTTTATAACTAAACTTTATATTGAAAGAAAACCTCTTCTTGAATATCAGAATTCATTCTATCTTAGCTAGGATAGGCTAGTTATTGTATGACATCATACACTAGCAAAAAAGTCAGGGGTTCGCAGCCCCTCAGACTCCGGCTTGCCTGAATAACCTCAAAGTAGACAAATGCCAAAATGCGCTATGATGCTATACGAGATGTATTAGATAACAATGCTTTTGTGGTGACAAGTTTTTACTTCCATTTTTTTAGGAAAATGGTCGAAGCTAAAGGCGACAATAACCTTTAGAAGAAAGACAAGTGCATTCATACCAGCCATGTATTTCCCTTGTACGGTCATTGTCATCGTGTCATGGATTACATTCTTTATACATCCTGATCATTTCCCAGCCAGAACGAATCTATGTGCTGTATCTGTTTTAACTATTATCACGCTACAAGGAGGAATGAGCAATACACTACCGAAGGTAACATTTCCTCAATGTAAACTCTTAGGTGCCAAGTAAATAAATGTCCCCCGCCTATTAACTTTTCGATTTTTTTCCAACCCCCCGGACCTTATAAGGATCCCCCATTTATTAATTTCAAGGACATAGACTTCTTTTACCAACCCTCATTTCATTTCTTTTCTTTTTTAGTACTATTTACGCCCAATTTTCATGGCAAAATATCGTACTTCTGTATATATTTTAGTGTTATGCTTTATGACAACCTGTTTTTGTTCTTTCCATCCTTGTATAATCATTCAAAGCCTTTTCCAAAACTCCAGCCCTCCCTTTATTTTGATCCCTTCTTTATTAAATTTCGGAATTTTTTCTGACCCCTCTGTTTATTAGGACCCCCCGTTCATTTGGCACTTAAGAGTACCCACCTCTCGCCATCACTTTTCGTTGCATTTTCCAATAATCATCAATTCTGACTCTGTTTTCTATTTATGGGAACGTATAGCACTTCTGTTATGAGTAGCCGTGGCCTAACGGTAATGCACTCGACTCAGACCAACGTAGTACTGGGTTCGAGGCCCACCGCAGACCATTGGTGACGTCACTTCTGTTAAATCAAATATTTCCCGTGGACGTACAGTATTTCTCTTGAATCAAATTTTGTTTGGGCAGGAGCAGCATTTTCTCTTGAATCAAATCTTGTCTGAGCTATGGTTCTTACCTTTGAATACAAACACACTCTAGAAATGTTTCTTTTCAGCTTAAGATTTATAAAATGTACTAGCCAGATAGCACCTACTTATGACGTCGAACAAGGGCATCGTTGCTCCATGAATAGGGCTAAGAAAATCTAATTACACGGGGCCCATTTCTTGTGGGACAACGTTTTTATCGACTTGACTGCTAAAACAGTAAGTCGCTATGCAAGGGGCCCATCTAGAATCCCCCCCAACTTACTGCCTGGCCACAAAGCCCCTGGGATCTAGTGAAGACGGTGCATTTGTGTATTTATCGTATGAACGTACTGGTAAACGACGCACAAAACTTCCTTGCAGGTCAGCTACATAAAATCTATTGATATGTATGTGATGGGATGCGTCTTATTCGTGGCTTGCGCATTTGTTGAATACGCAATAGTACTACTGCTGCAACACAAAAAGGATACTAAACTGAGACGTAGAAATGCGAAAAAGGAAATGAAGGTAAGTAAACACAGAAATGTCTTCAACCATCTCGTTTCTAATCCAACCTTAGATACCGTAAAATCCAGAATATAAGTTCACCCCCAATACAAGCCCCCTTTAAACTAACCCAAATATCCTTGCGAATATAAGTCCCTCCGAATATAAGCCCAAAGCTTATATTTGGGATTGTGTGTGTATAGTTAGGATAATGAACATGGACAGAGCATATATAGTTTCTGTATTTACTTGTTGTTCTTTTGTGAAGTTTAATGCATTAAATTTTGTTATTAGTCTCTCTGATTTGACACTGAATGGAAAATATTGTGGCATGCATAAGTCACCTGTTAGACCAAAAGACCCTCCAAATATAAGCCCCCCAAATATGAGCCCAGCAAAAATGCTTACGAACCTCTATAAACCCAGGGTTTATCAGCGGGATTTTACGGTATTTCTCAAGGCATCTAGCCACTTTTAGGCGAAGCAAACAGCGATGACCCATGAGTTTGTACACATTCTGAATACAACACCAAAATTCAGCTCTCAAAAGATCGTCTGTTAATGCATAACAAGGACAACGTAGGAGTATAAGTGAACGTTATTAGGGTACACATTAACCAATATTATCAGGAAGAACAAACTTTTCAACAATTTAAAACAGAATATCTTTTCTACAATCAGTCCAATTTTATCGTCATATAGCCTATGCTGTAAATAACAATAAATGATTCGATGTTTTATCATAATAAGAAAACTAATGCACATAAGCTTATAAACCATCGAAGAAAAACAATGCCTGGAAGCAAGGGTCGTGCCCTCAGTCACCTCTGCTCTTTGGTTGCTTTACGTGTAGTATTTGTATAGCTACTTATTATGGCAAAACATCGCACCATTTTATTGTTTGACGTAGAGGGCATTTAGAGGCTAACACCAGGGTTTGTTTTAACGTGTAGGTCCACACAAAATGCGCAGTTCTACAAAAATTTGTGCAGCTCTAATGAAAAATTGCAATTCAAAGGTTTGTTATTGGGTGGCTCATGGGTGTAAGAAAGTAAATAGCAGTTAAATGGTAGATATAGGTATAAAGTAATAGGTGAAACACAACCAGAAATGAAATTGTTAGATATAGTAGTATTTATCTCCCCCTTTTCGGTAAAAGCAGGGAGTTCAATCCCATCTGCAATCAGAATTTAATTATTCAACACAGCTTCGCTGGATTTTATGTGCAGTTCTAAATTTTTCTGAAAAAACGCTGGTTAACACAAGAAGGTAATAACAGCAAATTAGAAAGGAACTATCACTACGATAGAAATACACTACAAAAAATCTGAGTTCACCAACATTGAAGTACTTGTTGGGGATATGAATCTTTCAAGTTTACGCGCTAGCAGTCATTCCCCAGAAGAAATCTAAGCGCATGCGTACAAAGCATATTTTCAGTTTGATTGTGGGCAGTGCAATGGGATAGAGCGTGGCTCGCGCATGGCAATAGATTCTCCGTCCAATGATTGGCTTTAAAGTTTAACGGCTAAACAATAGGTTTTAACAATAGGGGCAGTCCTCGGTATCCTTAACAATTACATTCAATGAACGCTGTTTCTTTTCGTAGGCCAAAATGCTTGGAGACACAGCACTACTGAAAGATGATGGGAAGAAAAACAACGTAATCACAAAAGTAACGAATACTTCATGGGCTGAGTTCTACTTGAAAGATCAATGGCCGCTTGTCCTTGATGAATATTCCAGGCTGTTCTTCCCTGTTGCATTTGCAATATGCACCATTACCTATTGGGCAACCGCCATGAATAATTCAAATACCTTTACACATTCAGACGTCACATAACTTTGTCACAATTAAGATACGGCTTACATGGCACTTCATCTGTTAGAGAGCACTTTTATCGCAAGAAGGCGCACAAGCCTAGTCAATAGAAGTAAAGACTAGAAAAATAAATAAAACAGTCCTAATGAAAAAGTCTACTAGCAACGTGGCGCATTCAATGCAGTGGGCATCTGCATTAATCATGGCTGGAGATCATGCAGAGTGAGAAACTTCTTATCAAATGGACACTCTTATTGATTCCTCATACTTGTGTGAAATAAATTTTTGCAAGAATAAGTTCAACGTTCTGCAGCTGATCAGCCACCGAAAGCAGCAACAATCAAGGATTGCATTAACTTTTGCATATGATTTAAACATCTTTAAATAAGTTTCAGTACCTAGATAAGTAGGTATTTTCTTATAATATAAGATGTTGTAAGTAAAATGGGGTTTTTAAAGGTTGGATCCATTGGACTTGTAGAAAAGTTCTAACCTGATGTTCAGTTAGTGAATCCTAAAATTGAGAACATGTTGTCCCTTTTGGCAGCATCATCAATACAGAAAGAGTGACTGGCAAGGTGAAATGTCCAATAAACTGTCATGGCTCTAATTCTAACGCTTTGAAATGAAAACAATTTCGAAGTTAAAACTGTCATCAGGACCATTACTAACTCTCAAAGTAAAACAATAAAAGAAAAATGGTGGAATGAATTAAGTAAGCTAAGCTAGCCATGATATTCAAGAAGACAAAATAAGAAACTTGGTATGAATTTGGTATCAAATTTCATAAAATGCCATAATTTTTGTTTTCGAGCTTTTAGGGGCAATTTGAAGCAGGGGTTTGCCGATGTAGGGAGTGGGTGTGTATGGAGGAGCCATACCCCATACTTTATGCTAGCGGCGTCTGTAAATTTTGCCTCATCAACACAATAATAGTGCCTTGCAATCAGAGCAGCCGAGAGAAGGGCCGGGGGGGGGGAAATTGCCCTGGGGCCTCATAACACCCAATGCTACAAGGTCTGGGGGCCTCATAAAGTAAACCAGCAATAAATCCCCAAAGCTAATTTCTAGATCCTGAAAAGTTTCTGCTCATTTCACTCGCAGGGGACCTCCACTTTCTCATGCGCCTAGGGGCCTTTTAATTCTCCAAGCAGCCCTGCTTGCAATAATCGTGTATGGCCACAACAATCGTAGGCTGTTGGGAAATTTCTTCTACAACACTACCCAATCCAAAGTCCTCAGACACGTCACTGATTGCAAGATAACAAAACACTACTTCAGTTTTTTATTCTGATTCACTAAGGGGAAAACTGAGGAGTTCTTCAAAGAGAGCAACAGATAAGAGAAAGAATATTCAACATATAAAAAGCTGTGAAACCAGGGATGTAGGATGCATTCGACGAGCATTGTGGGGCACGTGCGTACAGGGGCACGTGCGTTCAGGGACACATGCGTTCAGGGGCATGTGCATTCAGGGACACATGCGTTTAAGAGCAGCCTCACTAGCAAAGAAAGGCACTATGTAAGGTGAAAAGAGTCACTTTGCATGCAAATTTGTGAAAGTAGAAGGGGTATGTACTCACTGTGCTCCCAGTTCCTGCGGCCCCAGGTCCTGCGGCCATGCTTGAAACTAAGTTTTAAAATGAGGTTCAAAGAAACAAAGGCGCGAGCGCTTAAAATTGCGTGATGAGATTGGAGAACACAACAAAAATTCACATTTCACAAATAAATCTCTTGAATTAATGTACTTACAAAGAAACGCTACAATGTCCGAATTTATCTAACTAGGTACAATTGTACCCTAGAGTCCAATTTGGATAAGGTCTAATGAAGCACACTTCAAAAGAAGCCCATTGAGAATGCCTATGAATGCTTCAATGGTCCTTCACTAATTGGAGACAGGCTCTGGAAATTCCAAAAATGGTCCAATGAACGGCCGTTACATACCTTCTTTAGCGTGTGATCGAACGTCATCAATCTTCAAAATCATGCGTACCAATTGAGTTGCTAAGCTTATCTGCTGCTTTTTACCGTGCAGAGTTTCGATCACATGCTGCTCCTTCATGTCTATGAAAAAGAAAATGAAGATTGCAAAAATTTGAGAGCGTAAAACACCAAGTAATTTCTCCAACTGCAAAAATATATTTAATGAACTAACGAGTAAGACAATTGAAAATAAATGATAAAATATGACAGAGAAGGTCATGTGTATGTACTGAGCTTCATTTTATTTCTCATTTCATTTCATGATTTATTTTTCATTTCATTTTTCACTTCATTTCATTTTTCATTTCATTTCATTTCATTTTTCATTTCATTTTTCATTTAATTTCATTTAAAACCAGAACTAAATTAACAAAATAAAGCAAATCAAACAACAATTGCAGATTCTGAACTGCAGCAGGGATTTTTTCTTCCAGGAGGAGACCCAAAGTAGTGAAACTAACGAGATGAGCCCCCTTTTGTTGTAGAAAACATTAAGTAAAGTCAATGGCTGAGACGTATAATCAGTGTAAACTTTTGGACTTCATTCACGTAGCATTTTACAAATGAACTTATATATTTCTTTTAAATAAAAACTTCATTCATCCTTGTTCCGCCTAACAAGACACCGGCGGAAAATAAAGCGCTAGAAGATCAAGGAAAAGAAGTAAATCAAGTAGGGAATAAAAGGAGAGCCCTAAAAAGGCTGAAAATTTAGGCAAATATACTAAAGAGAACACAGGTGCATTGGGATATATAATAAAAGAAAATAGAGACGGGGTTCGAACAGGATTTGATAAGCAAGAGTTTTCAAGGAGCTCTATATACCGAAAACGAGACACACAGGAAACGCAAAATACTGAAAACGAGACACACAGGAAACGCAAAATACTGAAAACGAGACACACAGGAAACGCAAAATACTGAAAACGAGACACACAGGAAACGCAAAATACTGAAAACGAGACATACATGAAGCCCAAAACACCGAAAACGAGACAAGTCTTGGTATATAACGAGTACAATTGTACGATCTTCTTTGAAAAATGTTTTGGATATTTCTCATAATAATTTCTGCATTGTGTATTGTTGTGAACGAAAGCCACTATGAATATTCACAAATTTCAAGGAGGTTAATCAATTTTCAAGGAAAAACTATCATTTTCAAGGGTTTCTAAGTGCCATTGAAACACTTTTCAAATTCCAGCACTTTTCAAGAATTTCAAGGACCTACACGAACCTTTTAGAGAGTTGCTATTAAATACCAGACATTTGACTAGCAAACAAAGCACCGATGACTGCTTAAAAAGTAAATGAGTGAAGGACAAACCATTTGTTCCTTTCCCCAAGCAATCAATCCCAAGTCGAGGATTGCTTTCCGTTATCTGCCTCGATTTGACTTCCGAGACATTCTCAATTGGATTAAAACCAGAATTCTCGGCAAGAGCCAATGGGATGGTTTCTAAACTCTCCGCAAATGCATGCATTGCATATTGCTCAATAGAGGAGACCTGCGTGAGAGAAGCAGTGAATAAATCCATTATGCTATGCCAAAAGTGTGATACTTCACATGAATGGAGACTGCAGTATCTTTGGAATCATTCCTTATGTAAATGTAGCAACAGATTTTACAACAAGCGCAAATACACAAAAATGTATAATCTATCTGTCAGCGAACGTCAGGAGTATCATCAGTGTCATGGCCGCCACGCTTGCCATCAATGCAAATCATGACAAACTGGCTAGGCCAGTGTTTCTCAATGCTTTTTGGCAAGACCCCCCATGGAAATAGAAACTATTTCACGCGCCCCAATCGCTATAAGACCATTATCCATAGAAATTGCATGTGTATACCTGTTCCCCAAGGTAATACGAGCCCCCTCTGGCATTACATCGTGCCCCCCTTAAAGGTCGCGCCCTACTATTTGAGAAACACTGGGCTAGGCCGAGAAACCTTTTTCTGCCCCTCCTTCCTACACATCAACAAAGTATCAGAAATCCGAAAACATTAATAAATTGTAGATGCTTTGAATAATACCAAGTTGAACAAAAGAGCTAAGCTCAAATCATCAAACACAATGAACTAAAGCATAACTCTACTGTTACAATTTGCTTTAATAATGTCTCCGCTTTCACAGAAGCAGAGAATTTGAGGATTCTAAAACAAATATGACGGGTGAAAATTTCCCAGAATACCAAATCTATTCTATTCTATAAATTTCTTCAGCTTGTGAAAAACTAATGCTTATAGTACCATGGCAAGATGGTACTCCTAACGGTGTAAAATGCAATTAGATCTCTCTATATAGGAAGTAAATTCCTATACCTTATCAGCTGCTGCACTAACAGCCAATGAACAAGCGAGCTCAGCAGCACCACCGCCATAGATGATTCTTTGATCTCTAACTAAATTGCGAATTACGCATAATGCATCATGAATGCTTCTTTTGGCTTCTTCCACTATCTGTTCAAAATAGAAAGCCACGCAATAGTTAATAGTGTATTCTATTATAATGCTGACGAGTTGAACAAACAAAAAATCAAGTGATCAGATATATAGCATGGCCTGAATGTGGCTAAGCGGCAAAAATTTTGTGTTACTTTCATTTCTCAACTTGTAATAACTCTATCATGAGTCTCGCAAAGGAGTACTCCTAATTACACTTGGTCCACCTGGTCTATTACCATGAGCGGCACACACCTATTTCTTGAGCCGGTAATTGCTTTACAGGTGTTTTAGATGTGGGAGTACTTCCTTTGAGACATCTTGGTTAGGTAAAGTCTTAGTCTTGTTTAGCTTCCTTTCTAACACTGAAATTTCACTATATAACTATTGTAAGTAGCTGTCATAGCTGGAAATCAGAAAGAGATGCCCTTTCCATCTATGGTAGTCACAGGAGAATTAAATCTAATTCTGAAGTATGCCTTATTTCTTTGATATAAAAATAAGATTTATGGCATGTCATGAATGTAAAAAAGGCTTATTTACCATTTTATTTCCTCCTCTAATGAAAATTGTCACAGCCCTTGTATTCCTACAATCTTCAATGACCAACATTCTATCCTTGGTTGTACCAAAGGCAAGTTCTCTAACAATACCAGCATGGCCTAACTTTTCGGGTGACAGTTCAGAGAAGCGAGGAACTATTCTTCCACCAGTGGCGATTGCAATCAACTAAAAATGAAATCCAATGCTACAAAGATGAATGCGCAACATAACAATAAAAAACATGAAAAAAATCAGGGCTGGCAGTATTCAGAAATACCGTATTTCGCAGAGTATAAGGCAAGCCCTTTTCAGATTACTATTGGTTTTGTTTGAGAGAGCAGCCGTGGCCTAGCGGTAATGCACTCGACTCAGACCAACATGGTCCTGGGTTCGAGGCCCACCGCATGCCATTGGTGACGTCAAGAAGGGCATCCGGTCCTAAGTGCTCGAGCCAGAATTAAAGTCATCTCAGAAGCACCCTCCAAGCCTTAAGGAATTTGGGGAAACGGAGGTAAAATCGAGAGATTTATTTTGTTTGAGGCTGTGTCTTATACATGGTAACATTGATTGTCCCATCATTTCCTTTTGACAACAAGAGGTATTCTATAGAAAAAAATAATATGATACATTGTTGGCCATCAGTTTTGTTAATTCTTAATCACAATGAATGCAAAAATGAACTGGAAAAGCAAAAGCTCGCCAAACCACAAGTTTATTTACTATAAATATTCGGTGGACGGAATGAATATTCCTCCACAGAGTTTGCTTCTATAGTATTCTCAAGTTTATTCCTTCACGGAAATAAACAATTCCTTCATGGAAATAAACAATTCCTTCATGGAAATAAACAAGTCCTTCATGGAAATAAGCATCCTTTACAAAAAAGGGGGGTGCGTCTTATGCACGGAAAGACACCGCATAAACCATTTTCTCAGAAGTCAACCATGGAATCGAGGGCGCGTCTTAGACAAGGATGTGTCTTATACATGGCGAAATACGGTATGCGTGAGTAAAGAGAAGTGTTTGTAGCTAAAAATCAGTTGCAGAAAATTCTCATTAGATATTTCTTCACTGCTCTATTAAATACCTGAATAGCTCAAGTATGTACGTTTGAATGGAACTAAAAGGAGCTTGCTACTACCTCTATTTCTGGGCCACCAACCCATCGCACAGCTGGTAAATCATTTTGTAACAACAGATGGTTTGCTTCATCATCAAAGCCCCATTGACAAAGAGCTAAATTTGCACCACTTTCTTTTACTTGGCGAATCATCTCCTGAAACTTCTCCTGTTCATATTTTCTTAGGTTTCTGTATTCTTCTACAGATGATATATTCAAACTGTTCTTTGTTTTCGGTTTTGGGGGTTCAAAAGGGCATGTAAGAATTGCTATTTTAGCATCCTTGATTTGCTAGAATAGAAATGAAAGTGGTTATGAAATTAATGCTAGTTTGCATGCAAGCAAAAGTGAATGATGAAAGATTCTATGGAAAGTAAATACAGATGTATGTACTAACATCAAAGAACACATTCCACCCAAGCATTACTCTGTCTTCCACATTCCAAAAAACTGCATGTCAAATGTAGAGTCAATAAGCATGGCAAAACAATTGCAAAATTTATCTATTTTGATGAACAATAGTCTTCTAGAATAAATACTCTCTGCTAAGTGATATGCTTTGCCATAGCTTTGCCATACAACAGTATATGAAAAATGGATATTTGGGTTATTAGCAAATGACTAGATCATGGATGACAGAGCAAGATCTTGATCCCACCAAATGAAATTTATAATTATCTACTCTGCTAATTTCTATGGGCTCATTCAATTAGTACATATACACCAAAATGGCCAAAATTTGACCCCCCCTCCCCCCATCATATGCACATGTATGCTTGCTATGACCCCCCATTGCATACATACTGCTACCCACCTGACCCCCTCCCTATTTCCAATGGGAATGTTTTTAAATACCCAATCAATAATTCCATAGAGAAAAAGACTGCAAAACATCTGAGAGAGGAAAATAATCATAGCAAATGTTTTATAAAACAGTAATGAAGGTTGACACCAAAGACAACAAAGTATGGTAAAAGTACCTTGCATATGAAAATATTACAGAATTTGTGCAAAAGGGAATCTTTTGCATATGCACTTAGATGTGTCAACCCCCCCCCCTGTTTGCATGGTGTATGCTTTTGCTTGACCCCTATATTAGACTTCTATGATCTATTTGATAAGGTCCTAACACCCTAGAGAAACTTTGATTCCCTTGAAAAATGTATCAACAAATAGACCATAACACGTGAAGATGAAAAAGGAATACCTTTGGCATTTGAGGATGACTCATATCTTTATCGACAATGACACCTTTGATAAGCATGGTATCATCTAACTGTCCTCCTTCCTTTGTCTGCATTTTGATTAATTCAAAGTCAACATCCTTTCTTTCCAAATCAGCAACAGATATGACAGCATCCACAGCAATTTCTGCCATCTGCCTTTGGCATCTGTTTACACTAGGATATTAAAAGTAACATTGATTTTCAAAATGAAGAAACAACACCCAACACTTTGTCCTATATAAAATGTCTAGAAACACCAAGTTCACCAAACATAATGCAATTCACAATAGAAATGCCATATATTGCTAGTAAGTGAAGACTAATAACTCAAACAAGGCATGTTAATGTCAATATACTCTAATTTTTTATCAACCATTCAATGCTTCTG
Organism: Cassiopea andromeda; assembly: GCA_018155075.1. Lineage (NCBI taxonomy): Eukaryota > Metazoa > Cnidaria > Scyphozoa > Rhizostomeae > Cassiopeidae > Cassiopea > Cassiopea andromeda. Next base: position 661,885 of record WIPJ01000376.1, read on the forward strand.
AAACAATAAATTTTGAAAATTTTTTGAATTGGACAATACTGTGCCATAATCCATGCAAATGCCACACAACAAGCTTTGAAATAAGCAAATGTTAGGTACTTGATTGATCTAGCTCCCCAATTCATTAAGGCACTTGATCAAGCTCCTACACTGTTTTTGCAGCGGTGTGCTGATTGGAGTGTAGGGGTATGTATCCCCTTGAGAACACTTTTCAAGGGGCCATAAAGTGATATTCTAACATATTTTTTGAGATTAAAAGGGACTCTATTGATGAATTGCTTGTACAAAAGTAAATATGTGAGGCATTGCACTTGTTTTAGTGCTATAACATGAAATTAACTCTATGAATATTGTATATGATGTGACTCCACACATAAGAAATTCTGATTTACGGGAGAGGGAGAGAACAATTAATCATTGTTTTATAGATATTCAAGGAAGGCTCAGGCAAAATCTTTCGCTGAATCATATATCCTTAATATGGACAATTGATTAATTCTAGGAACTTGAATAACCAAGCTAGTAGGATTTGTAAGGCAAGTGTGGAGGTGCTTGCCTTTGATTAAGAACCTCTCATTTCAAGGCCTGCCACACAAGCTTTAGAATTCACACAAACCTGGACCTGGAAACAAGATATGGATTGGCATATCTCAATAAACTTAATTATTGAATCTATACTTCTTCTCACAGAACTAGTGTAATAACAAGTGTGCTTACATTTTTGAGCCAAGAGTTGTCATTGCTGTTTTAACAAGAGGCTCTTTGTTGTCCTTGGCAATTGGAAAAGAATCTGCAATTTTTTCTAATTCTTTAATGGCAACAGCTGCTGCCTGTTCATAGCCATCTGCAACACGGATTGGGTGAATGCCTTTATCCAGCAACTTTTCTGCATGCTCCAGAAGTGCCCCTGCCAAAACTACAACAAAAGCAAGTCTTTTACAGTCTAAAAATTTTTATAAATGGCATATAACATTTACCTTTAACAATATTATTGCTAAGAAAAATCCCAACTGAATTGGAACTCACAAAAATCTTAGGGTCATTCCACGTCAAACTAGCTAATGGGATTTGTTCACAGAATGAAAACTCCCCTGCAAACTCTTGATCTTCTGATATTTACTTGAATCATATGCAATTAGAATTATCCAGTAAAAAGAAATGAAAACTCCTGGTTCCTGGAATAGTTCTACCAGTAGCAAATCTATTTGTTAATTCTTCCCAGACTACAACCATCCGTTCCTTTGTAATTAAACAAAACTTTATGTCTTTCATTGCTCCCCTGCAAAAATTAAGCCAGCCATCTGAGAAGCATTCTACTTTTACTACCCATGGCATCTCTTTATTAATAAAGCCGCATATATCACTTTAGGTCTCATAAACAAAATTTGTGTCATGCTCTAAGTTATCTGAGAGGAAGTAGAACGGCTGGTGCAAAAGCTCATTTTCCTTGTTGAAATAAATGACAACAGGATGCAATATACAATATCTCCTATTCCAATAGCATGATTGTGCCTCATTCTGGACGATAAAGGTATCGTCTTCGGCAAAGTCAGCCAGAACAAGCACCATATCTTTTTCCAGCATATCTTTATGACCCTTTCAATATCTCCCTTGGCAATTTGCAATATACAAATGCACGATTAGTTTATTAATAGAGTTAACAGTTAATTGTTTAAAATCGTCTACTTCTAGTGTTTGCTGCATCAAATCCATTCTGTCAGTGCTCTGCCATTGCTGGAAGGTTACTTCATAATCCAAATCTGAAAAATGGCCCTCCAGAATACTTTGTAAAATACTACTTCCAGGACATGAAGGACAATGATGCAGCATGCACATTTTGCTATCGCTATCACAATCATTTTGATTATATCTTTATAAGACAAGCTTGTCTTGGAGGAATCCACAAAAAGAATTACATTTTTGCTGTATGGTACAGATGCATAAAGCATGTGTTCCACTAGCATCTAAAGTTACACACCACTTAGGTCGCAAAGTGCAGAACTTTGAAAGCCAACTTTATATTGAGGAGATTTATGCTTGAATTCCTGATAAAATTCCTTCAGATTGCATAATAAAAGTCGTTTTTGTACATGCTCATTTCTTGCTACACTTACAAAGCCTTTTTGCCTGGCAATAGTCATGAATTTTGGTCATCTTTGTAGAATTGTCTTATGATTATTATTACCCAGAGTGGTAGCAATTTTCCTCCTTTCTTGGGTGGCATAGAGCAAATTCCTTTGTCACCCTTTAACTTAAATGCTTTTTGGACTAGGTAACATGAAACATCAAAATAATCAACCATATATTTAATTGTCCATGCTTTAGGTGCTAGTGTCAGAAGTTGTATCCTTCTGTAAAACGTGGAGACAGCTACTTGACTTTTCTTGTCCTCCATTAGCTGATCAAAGTATTTGACTTTTTGCTCAATGCTTACTGAACCACTTGGCTCTTCAGAGGGCTGGGAGATTTCAGTGGCTGATGCACCAATGGCAGAGGAAATGTGCCGCTTTATTGCTCTTGCAGTTTTGTAAAACTTTGTGTTGGTGTATGATAAGCACCTGTGCTTAGGCATACCATGCGTTTTAACTGGTGATTCACCAATTGCTTCAAGATTCCCTTTCAATTGGTCACACAGAGAATCATATATAAAATCACTTTCAATTTCAGTGATGTTCACTTCCTCCTCCAAACTGTCAATGTTTTCCTCTAAAATCTGGTGTTGCTTACTATAGCAATTCCTCCATAACTGCCAACCTGGAACACACTCTATCCCTTTCTTCAAAAGTGTCTTGGCGATGCCCGTTTATATCTCGTGCCCCCTTTGACATGTTTCTTATGGATCTTAAATGGATTACAACATTTCTTGAACCTGTTTTCAAAGGCAAACCCTAGCTTTGCCTCATGGTGAAAGCAAATACTTTCAATGCTTTTGTGTCTTAAGCCTGATCTCCGTAACAGTAGATCTTGTGTTTCACACTCAATACTGCAGAACGGTCTTATTCCACTCTCACGAACATGATGAAGCTTATTATAGTCTTTATCTAAATGAACGCCAAAGTCACAATTTTCAGACCCGATTTCCATATCCTCAATTTGAGTTACGAGTGAGCTTCTTCTTATGCAGCAAGAATGAATGGGAGTTTTCTAATGCACAAGTTTAATTCCATCTTTCTTTCCTATGCACCTAATCACAGTTAAGCTCAATTTCCTATATCGGTATGCAAAGAGGTCCAAAGTGTAGATCCTCTATAGGCTAAGGAATGCATTCATACCTGTTTTCCTTCACTCTTTTTCAGAGGAAATCAAAGATATTCAACAAATATATAACAGGGGAAAACACTTGAATCACAATGAGTGTTGTAATGAAAATTTCAAGCCTTTTGTCATCGCTACTTTAAATTACAAAGAATGTGGCAGAGTCCTCCCTCCCCAAATAAACAAAAGGGGGCCCAACCTTCACTCCCAGACCCATTGGACAACTCTATCAAAAGTTGGAGATAATTTATATGAACAAGTGTGGTAAAAATGGCAGCCACAAAAACATGTTTGCAACTGAAAATGCCAACTTCAAAATGCTGTAATTCTGGAACCAACAATGATATTGAGCTAAAATTTGGGGAATTTTCACACCTCATGGATATGTTCATGTGTACCAAACATGAGCAAACTCTGAGATGGTGGGTTACAAAATTGAAATTTTTGTACTGTTTTGAGATAGCGTACCTACTACAAAGGACAAAAGACAACTTAACTTTATACTTCTAATGAACTACTTCAAAATTTGATTTCGAAAACCTCTCACAAGATACAGCTCATGTAACAGAAACAGACTGTTTGAAACTGGGGTTTGGTGGTGTTCTAGCTTCCACATCACTTTTAACCAAACTATTGCATGAACATCAAATCCCCAGCAAATAATGGACATCTCAAGACATAACAATATTGATATACTGCCTTGCATGGCTAACTTCAATTGTGGATTTTCAATTGTTATTTCACTCATCACAAATCAGGGGGTGGGAACAGCAACATTTTTGGAACTGGGGTTTGGTGGTGTTCTGGTTCCAATTTGCAAAGGGGGCTGCCAGTCAAGCTATTGATTTTTGACCCAGTCTGGCAGGTAGCATTCATTTTTGTGCTGAACATTTTTGATGTCTGGCAGCTATTTCCAGCCTTGCCCCTCAACTTCCTTTTGAAAGTGAAGCCAATAGAATAATTCAATAATTTTATGTAAATAAACCCTTTGTCAAAGAATGAGGTTCTGATTGGCCTTACCTACAACACCAGTTGTTCCATCTCCAATTTCATCATCTTGAGACTTTGACAACTGAACCATTAATTTTGCAATTTGATGTTCAACATCCATCATATCCAGGATTGTAGCACCATCATTTGTTATTGTGACTTCCCCATCTGGGCTGACAAGAATTTTATCCATACCTACAATACAAAAGTGAATCACTTGAGAAGCTTGTATCTCATGCATTTCCTAAGGCAATGGGCTAAGAGCATGCTGCATGCTCCTTAGCATTTGAGGGGAAATTGTAGTAGAATAAAGAAAAAAGTTTCAGGCTCATTCTTTGGTACAATGGCAAATATGTTACTACTTATGTATGATACAATTACATCAAGAATATAGTTCAAGCACTATTGTATTAGAATGGTCAAAAGATAAATTATCATTTACTACCTATAAACTTAAGATACATTTATAAATAAATATACAAATTGGAGTAAAATTTTCTCTTCTACAACAGCTAATTACAATACTTTACACACAGAGGTGCTGATTGAGCTTCTTTCAATATGGCTAGTAATATCACCACACAAAATAGTTATACTGGTAAGTGTGATATGACATCCTAACAAAACAATACCACCATTCCTTATAAACTAGTTGTTCATTTATAATGCCAAATTATTTTTAACTGTTATAATTTTATGTTTTGTCATACCTTTGGGTCCCAATGAACTTCTCAATGTGTGAGAGACAGTTTTAGCTGCAAGTATGTGTGACTGTAATCGAAGGAGAAGTAACTGACATTGTAACATCAATAGCGGGTAAAAAAACTTATAAGCAACTCAAAAAGTCTGATACCCAAACTAATACAATCTTAACTGCATATCAAAAAACTATTGAACAAGTTGATTCGATATATTCATACTCAGTAACTGTTAGATCTTATTTTGTCATTTAATTAGGCCTATAAAAATTTAAAACAGGAACTACTATTAATATGATAAACCAAAGCTTGCTTTGGTGATGTAAAATCTGTAATGTATGGCCTTCCATGTAATAACACAAGCGGTGAAACTACAATACATGCTTCTTACCTTGATTGCATCTAGACCAGTGAGTCGTTTCTGGTTTTCTTGATCGTTAAGAATAAGAAATGGCCTTCCAAATTCGTCAAATGCTAACATCTGAGCCATCTTACAATAAATTTCAACAGCTCTCTACTACCAGACTAAAATATTCAGTTTTATGTTTGAAAAGGCTTTTTCTACTTGCCAGCCTCTACTCCTCCCCGTTGCAAAGAAGTTTCTAGGCCTAACAAACTTGCCATGCGTCTGTGGATATGGTACTCCGCAGAGGTCAATAAGGCAGGTGCTCAAAAATTTTCTTTGAAATCAGGAGTTTCATATATGTTCATAATAACTCAAGAGAAAATAGGAGTTTAGAATCTCAAAGGAGGAGTAAATTTGGAAGTACATGATTGCATAGTAGGCTCACCTTTACAACATAGAACTATAGTAAGACGAACTCTTTCTTCTTCGCCCTTTGCTAAGTTTTATGAAATTTGAATTTAAGCAAATACAATCTTGCTTAAATTCAATTTTGTTCATCGTTAGTTAATTGAAACGTGTTCTGAGCTTGTGCTCTATATTTTGCATTCAATTTGTTATTTATTATATTGTCTACAGTATAAGCACGAAGGGAAAAGTCTGCCTCGTTTTGCAGTCTGTTTCGTACGGCGTGCAGTACTAATCTGACATAGGTGTTATACCTATAGTGTTACGCACACAGTGAGAACTTTTCACTAAGTTTACTCTATCAGATTAATATTGAAGCACAAAGTTCCTACTAAATCAATAAACTACTGAACCAAAAAGATGAAGCCATGGTTTTCATTGGCAATAGATCTGATAGCTTCTTTTGCAGAATAAACTTATTGAAAAGTTGTGTGCGTAACACTATTCTCATGCATCAAATACTTTCTCTACACCAGAAGTGGCCAACATGTCCCTATGGTTTTGATGTGGCTCTTTGCAGTATCACAGCAAAGAATGAGGCTCTTAGCTTCTCACTGGTTGGCTACCCCTGCTCTACACCACGTGCTGTCAGAAAATACTAAATAATCTTGTTATCGATGAGTTGCAATGAGTGGGAAGTAATAGCATAAATGAATACTTGATCAGTTTTTCAACAAAGGTATCTCTTTCTGCAATAAATAGAATCGAGAATTTTAATCCGTTTCCAGAACTAAGTAAAACAAACTAACTTTAAATAGCACTCTTGCTTACATATTTCATTATGAGAATAGAATCGACAAGAATATTGTGAACTCAAAGCCACTGAACTTTAAGAGTGGAGTATTGCAAGATAAGGCTTTATCAAGGCTTTGAGTTCTTAGTGATTTGAGCTTTTTTAGATATTTATAATACAGTAAATGCTAACATTATTGCTCTTTTATGCTCTTTTTTATGATAAAGCGGCACATTGACAAAGATTTGAATTTTTCTTTTAATTTTGCTAGAATTTAACCACAGCTTTTGTATTTTAAAAAAGTGAAAGCAGTCTTAAGTTTAAAGTAAAAACTTTTAAGAACATTAATGTTTAATGAAAAATATTCATTCTTATAAACAGAAATGTATCCCTAACAGGTAATACAAATAATCTCTCAAACTTTTCTTAGCCACAAAGATAGTACCGTAAAAAACAGACAAACAAACAGTTAAAATGAAATCTCATCGATTAAACTTATCAAATGAAAACTAGATACAGCCATACGAATGTGCATCTGAAAACACGTGCTAGCAAAAAGATAAACGATTGGTAAACATAGCAAAACTTCCGTAATAAGATCAAACAAGAACTGCTCTCAAGTGCCAAATAAACGGGGGTCCTTATAAACAGGGATGTCAGAAAAAATTCCGAAATTTAATAAACGGGGGGTCAAAATAAACGGGTGGGTCGGAATTTTAGAAAAGGCTTTGAATGATTATACAACGACGGACAGAACAAAAATAGGTTGTCATAAAGCATAACGCCAAAATATATACAGCAGTACGCCATTTTGCAATGAAAAATTGGCGTAAATAGAACCAACAAAGAACGGATATGAAATGAGGGTTCTAACAAAATCAATGTCCTTAAAAGTAACAAACGGGGGTCCTAATAAGGTCCGGGGGTTGGAAAAAAATCAGAAAATTAATAAGTGGGGGACGTTTATCTGGCACCTGAGAGTACTAGCAACATGGTAAGTATCAATTAAAGTTTGGCATAAGAACAAAACTAAAACTCTGTAAGTTGCTTCATAAAAGTACTAAGGAAAACCATCACATGGCAAGATTCCTGCTATCATTTAACATCCAAATACTGATTGCTTTTACCTTCTCCTTTCTTTGAGGAAGCCCTTCCCTTTACACTGTATTTACTTCTCAGAGCTAACCGAGAGAACTGTCCAATTTCCCTGTACTCTGAAAGCAGAACCGCATCAAGACAATTGTCAATTTTTTCCAGCTTTTTTTCAAGAGCAGCTATGTCGAACAACTTTTGGCCTTTGAGCTTTGATTTGTTGTACTTTCGTAGATCCATGTCACTTGTTGTATTTAACCAAGGGCAAAACTGCATAATACGGGAATAAAGGAACTCATAAATGTCATACTTGTTGGGCTTGTTGGCCATATCCACTCTGATCATAGAAAATGCCCCAATGACTATCGTAAGGAAGATATCTATGACGATAAAGCACATGATAAATGCAAAAACTGCATAGAAAATTGGCGCTATCAGCCTATTAGCTCCCAACAGGTCATAATATTTGCCTCTACCAAGCAGTAGATTGAATAATGACATAAATGTACGCGGTATTGTAGCATATCCAAAAAGGTGTGATCCAAAAGCCAATGCTGCCCAGCATATGAATGCAATCATAATAAGAGCGAAGAATAGAAAATAGTGCTTTAATTCTTCTGCAACATGCTCCATTGTTTTTAGCAAAAGCAACATATCCTTATTGGTACGGAGCACCTTTAGTATCTTTAGAAATATCAAAACAACCACAGTTGCTATTGAATATCCGTAATTTTTGTCACTGGATGCTGCATGCTGGAAGCTTGTAAAATTGTTAGGGTGTCCTTTGTATGCAGTCTTTGTCCGGTTGACGACAGTAAGACGTACAAGAAAAAATCCAAATGTTGTCCAGAGCATCACGAAAATAGTAAGCTCAATAATGCTGCCAATCCTCAAAAGGTTCTTGATACCCTTGTTTCGAGCCTTTTTTACCTCAAGCCATCCGTAATAGAAGGATAACAAAAGAAAACTGATTTCACATGCAGCGAGGAAGAAGGAAAAGGCACTGTTATAACGATCAAGTCTTGTTGTTATGACTTCTGAAAAAGGAACAATTTTTCCAGTTCCTGTATTTTCGGCAACTAAAGTTATGATGCTGAAAAATTTTTCGTTATTGCTGAATACAGTAAGTTCGAGAATAACCGCTCTAGTTAAAGTGTCTATCCACAGATTTTGCTTTAGGTATCTTACTGTTGAGTTAGCTTCTTGCAGAGCTTTCCCTAATGAACGAGCATACCCTCCTCCCGGATAAGTATGCATCTTGGCCGCAAATGGGAGGCCTTTCAAATCTTTTTGTGATTTGTAAGTCCAAGGATTTTCCCTTGTTTTTTCAACGCCATAACTACCATATACTCCTCCAATTGGTGTATTCTTCCAACCACGTTCGTAATTACCTTGGCTTTCTTTGGCTCCAGTGTAACTATTTCCACACGTTTTGTTGCCAAAATCATACAGATCATCAGCAGGACACTTTTCTAGACAACAAAATATTCATTTTTTATCACTAGAAACTACTTGAGATGCAGTTTGGCAAGATTAATTTACGTTTTCCAATTGACTGTAATTGTATGCAATTTGGTATTTGAGCAGAGTGGCGGATGTTCATTCACATTCATACGTACTTTATGAAGTAGGTGTGTGCAAAGGCTATATATATAATCATATA
>WIPJ01000376.1:671442-683264 GCA_018155075.1 Cassiopea andromeda
AAATATATATATATATATATATATATATGTATTTATATTTATATTTATAGTGTATGCAATGCAGCATCCGCATTAACATAAAAAATATAGATATTTCTATTAATTCTATCCTTGAATTAAGGTACCTTGCTTAAAGTAGTTGAAATTACGTGATGCAGTCAATATGAAGGATATTTTTACATGCTAAATGAATTTAGTGGCACTACCTGGAAGAACTCTGATTTGCCTTATCATCGGACTTCCAATCAAGTATGTGGAAAAGTCAGCTAGGAGGCCGTCCGCTTCTACTACTTTGCCATTATACCATACTTTCCCATAGACAGATGGTAGAAACGTACTTTCCAGCCATTTCCAAAACTTCGTTACATTGTACACCTTGAAGTAAATGAGTGTGATAAAGCTCTAACATTGCACTGTACACTTTTGAGCATTGCCTACTTTATGCAGTGGAAGTACATGTCTTCAAAGCAATAATTAAGCTAATTACTTCGCAAGTTCTTCCTATAGAGAGTTGCAATTCAGTAGATTGGGCTGATACAAGCATGCATTCTGGGACTTTTGCTCGCCACTGATTCTAGCCAAGACTATTATGGAAAAAGTGGCTCGCCATTTGAGCGGGTAAACTTTGGCAAACTTGAAGTAAAAGCTGATAGAACTCGCCAAAACTCTCCAAATTGCGATTGGCAAGTTGCTATAAAGGTTTGTGCTCACCACAGAGCTGGTGCAAAAAAGGCCACGGATGCTTTCTGGGGGCTGACATAACTTGATTTCATGGACCTAAACTAGTAAAATACTTTGCTCAGTAATGTGTTTTACTAGTGAAAACTACAGTAAAGAAATAACGTTCTACAGGAGGAAACCAGCCGTAAAGATTCATAAATTTCAAGGAGTTTAATCAATTTTCAAGGGAAAATGCTCATTCTCATGGGGTTTCAAGTGCCCTTGATATGAAATTTCAAATCCCAGCACTATTCAAGGAGTTCAAAGACCTGCACGCACCCTGATCATCAACATTGACGACATTATACCACCTTGGAAAGTAGCCCTGTCCACAAGTTTCTCGGCAACTTTTCGGCAACTTTTCGGCAACTTTATGCCTTTTTAGCAGCTTTCGGCTTGCTGAGCAACTTTCAGTGCATCGGGCAACTTTTAAGTTTTTGTGTCTCGAAAGTCGCAGCCATGCTCCTGCTACGTGTGAAACAACTAAAAAGTGCAGAATATAGCTTGTATTGAGAACATGTTTGTCCAATCTTTTATTTTTACTATTAGGTAGCACTTGCTTTTATGATACAGTGTCTCTAAGAAACAAGAAGCTATAATAATGCAGTAATTAAGAAGTTTTAAGAAACAGGCAGGCTGAGCTTCAAATGCTAACTGAAAAAAATGGACTTATATGAAAGATATTTGATCAAACTTGAAAACATAGTGCACCATCCATTACATGCTTTACAAAACCTGAATATTTTATCTCTTGCATCACAGTAGCCTGTTCTGGGATGTTTCTGTTAATAAAAATTTCAAGAATTTATGAAGCAGTTAAGAAAAATCTGAAGCTTGATGTGACAAAATGTAAAGAAACATCCAAACTGAAGAAAGAAACTATGTTTCTTTTGAAAAATTTGGTCCAAAATTTGATTGGTCCAAAAGTTGATTGGTCCAAAATTTATCGTTCGTTTGGGTCATTCGTTCTTTCGTTCATTTGGTCCAAAATCCATCGATTAGGTAATCATTTAGTATATATGGGCTTGGTTGAAATTTAGGTTGGCAACTTTCTTGAAAAGGAGCAACTCTTCAGGAAATTTCGAGTAACTTGTGGACAGGGCTATTGGAAAGCAACTAATGTTAACAAAGCAAGGTACCTTATCAAATTTTCCTCGAATGATCATGTTTTCGATGTTTCTGCTGACTAGATATGCATTTGGTGATCTGTGTCCGTAAGCAATCAGCAACCCCAAGAAGATGTAGAAAAAGTACACGACAATCTCAATAAATATATTAGTCATTCTTGCTTCTTTTAATTTCTTCTTGTTTGCTTTACGGATAAAAGACTTTGTCAAAGGCATCATAACCTTCACTGCAGTCTGCCTCTCGCTTTGTAATGGCAGATTGCTTTTCACCCAATTTTCATTTTTGGCTAATTCTACTTCAGGAAGCTCCTCGTCAAAAGATAACTTTTTGAAGATGAAGGCAAACAGGCAGCCGATCAAAACGATCTAAAAATATAGAAAATAGCTCAAATATATTGTAAACTAGCCACTTCATATTTATTCATTCTTCTCGTAGGTACTATGATAATAACTACTTTCTTGGCTTAATCACATCATAAAACACTATATTATTTTAAAGCAACTGTATCTCATTTGTCACAGCCTAATGCCTTTGCTCTTAAATATTATCTACCCTAGAACAATATGTTGTAATGCAATAGCTTGCAATTTAACTTATTGCAGTAGATACTGTTATCATTAAAATATAGATATTAGATAATTCCACAATGAAAATAAAAATTAGGGATCAAAGGAGTACACTTTGATATATTTGAAATCATGCTGTTTTTTATGAAAGCGACAGGTATATGAAATAAGATCCTATTTTGGCTATTTATCGAAGCAAATACAATAATTTTGATGATGCAAAATTTTTTTATGTAAATTATACTGCGTTTAGAGGGTCAGAGAATGCATCAACATCAATAACCACATGGTAAATTATAAAGGGGGGCACTACAGTATATTCACTTCATATTCTAAGCTTTTTCTTTTTAAATTAGCCACACTTAGGCCAGACTTTTTCTATATTGCAGAAATTGTTTTAATAACGGCATTGTATTTTTAGACGCTTTAAAACTATACAAAATGTACATTTCAATTCACAAAAGAAACTTTTTATTAAAATTGTTATTAAAATTACATATTTCGAATATCAAGTTTGAATTCGAGTCTCGAATTGAATCATCATACAAAGAAAAAGCAAATTGGATTTCTCCGTCTACAAAATATAAGCGGAGAAAGAAAGCAGATCATTTTTCAAAATGGCATCTGCAGATTCTGGGAAGAGCTCTTCATCTAATAGCGATTTTCCGGAAAAGCCACACCAACCGAGATCAATGAAGTTCCTATGAGAGACACAGGGAAGCAGAAGCGAGCGTTCAACCCCAAATGGTTTGATCAATTTACATTTTTGCATTACCGGGAAGATAGTGATTCTGTGATTTGCCATACCTGTGCACTTGCAGACAAAGGCTATACAGTAATTATTTCTGGTGTTTTTCTATTACCGTGCAGAAAGAGAACTTTCGTGATCCTAAGTCATTTTAAGGCCTCAGAGATGGCAAAATCTCTGGAGCTTCCGGGGGTTCCGCCCCCTGGACCCCTACCAGAGCTCTGCCCTGGACCCGCTGGGTGTCTTATAGCGCCCCCAGATCCCCAGCTGTTTTAGGCAATGACCTACGGTCATTGCGATAGCCAAGGTTCACTGAATTACGCTAGAAATTAGCCCCCTCAAAGTTTTTGTGGAAATTACGGCCCTGGGGTAATACTTCTCTTTTCTTAATAGGCGCACCATTACTGACTTGTATACTCGTTCTACAATTTGAATTGTATTAAAGAAGAACCTGTCTTATATCATATTTCTACTTTTCACATACCTTTCCTGGCTGGAAAATGAAGATATCCTCGAATACAGACAAAAAGAATGAAAACAACCATTTCTCCTGAACAACTTTTCCAAAGCTGAGTCCATAGAGCAGAGTGATGTATCCTGCACCAGCACTTGTAGCTGCACAGATTAACCAGGCAACGTAAAGGCACCAACGAGGCCAAAAAGCTTTAGCTTCTTTCTTCAATTCTAAGAAGAACAACATTATTTGGAAACTGATGCTTCCAATGAGAGCTAACAAAAATACCTAATCCAGCCTATCAAGTACAATAGGAAGTTCAAATTTGTCATTTATTTGTTAAAATTTCTTGCAGACTATTTTTTGAAGATAGAACAGATCATAGCTGCTAGGATAACGCAAGAATACTAAATCAGGATGGCTGGCAAAATTCTTTTTAATTTCAAGCTCAATTCCAGGACATTTTCAGAAAATTTCAAAAATTTTAAAGTACATTCAAATCTGAATCGCAGAAGAGTCTATAAGACAGTTCCAGGAAAATCTGTTGTCTGAGCGTCAGATGTTGTAATTATAAGAATAAAGTTGTCTTTAGCTTGAATACAAAATCATTTCTGCAAGTCAATCTTCTTATGAAGTGTTAGCAAAATCAAGAAAAAAAGAAGATAAAAATTCATATATGAGAAATTTTAAATTCAAGAGAATTCCTTAAAATGCATTTTCAAGAACATTACCAGAAAAAAATTCACAGCAATTCAAGGAGTTCAAGGAACTGGTGGCTACCCTGCGCATGCCAGAAGTTCTATAGAGATATGCATTATTGAATAAAGGTCAATGGTTTCTCTAGAAATTGGAGCGAAATATCTTTCCTAACATGATGGGTAAACTATTTAGAGTTGACAGAGAAAGCACTAATTCATAAAATGTTTTTAGATATACCAGCATCGGAAAGTGACATATCATCATCAAGCTCTTCTTCTGATATCTTGAGACTAGGTCCTGGGGTTTGCTCTATTGTCAATGTCTGTTTTCCTATAGGAGATGCCAATGGAAAGAAGAAGCAGGGTTTAGAAAAAGTGAAGAAGCCAAATGTCATTCTAAATAAACACTTTAAAATATTTAAATACTATAAAGAGGGTTCTATCTCAAAACAGATGAATATTACTGTTTATTCTAGTTCATGAATAACGAAGTAGATGATTTTATTATTTTTCATCATTTCACGGTAATTTTAACGATGTCAATGTAATTTTCATGATTCTAATGCAATTTTCATCATTTCAATATTCTTTTCATCATTCCATTGTAATTTTCATGATTCCAACTTAATTTTTACCATTGCAAGGTTATTCTACTCAAAAGAGGCTTCTACGCAAGCAACCAAATAAAAAGAAAACGATGAAATAGTGAATCAACACAGAATCTTGGACATTTTAGTCATAAATTGTTAAACATGTTAAAATATCTTGTATTAAAGAAGAGCTTAAATTGCAATGCACCTAATCATAAGGTACAGAATATCTCTGGAAACGGAACAGTACTTACTTGATGAATAATTCTCCAAGTTTATTGTTACATTGACATCTTTAGGATTTGCAACAATTCTCTTTCTTTCTGCTGTTAATTTTTTATGATTTCTAAGTCGTCTGTATCCTTTCTTGCCTCTTTTCTGCTTATTCCTAGGTTGTACGTTACTCAAAGCTGTGAATGCTGATTTTGTGGCGTAGGTTCTAAATACAGGTACTGGTATTGCTGATGTTGTGGCGGCACTGGGTGTTCCAAACGGATAGGCTTCTGAAGGCTCTCCGATGCGTACCTTCGCGGGTGGAACAGCAGCAATATCATAGAAATCCTCCACAGGAGCTGTACTTTTGCGTGCATTTCTTTTTATTCCTCCACTTGCTTCACTCAAATTGGCAGGAGCCTCAATACAATCCACCTCCTTCTGAGTTAGATCATCCGTCGATTCAGTAGAACCTTCTGTTTCATAGAACTGCTCAGTTTTTTCCGAAGGAGCTGCTTTTCTAAACAAAGTAACAATCAAGATATTGATAGGCAAAACAAGTATTGCCGATTGGATCCCAACAGCAACTTGCCTCCAGCCCACTTTGAAAGAGCCTATGCTTACTTGCGTTCCGACCACGAATCTTGTTTGATAGAACATAGCGTTAGCAAGCATTGTACACAAAAGTACGCAAAAACAACATGAGACCCTTTGGCAACGCGTAAAATTGCTCCTAGGGGGTCGCATAGTAATGCTGAACCATAGATGGTCATCACTGAACCCCCTTGATGTATTTGTAAGGAAGATTGTCCCAGAATCTTGCATTTCTCTATCATTTGCGGGAACAAAAACTTTATCGATTCTGCCGTCATCAATACCAATACCTAACCATTCGTGACATAAAAAAGTCGTTTTGCTGCCATCAAGAAGATTTGTTACGATAACTCTGCTTACGAACCAAGCCGGGCTACTTCCAGAGTTGTCAATCCAAAACCGGATGCATGATATGTTTCCAAGGCTCTGGCAAGAAGTATGCAGGAAAGGAGTTAGAAGATGATTAGTAGGGGTGTAGGATTGTAAAAGGTATAATAGTAATAATAATTATTTATTCATTTAATGTTGGCAAGATAAAAATAGCTAAAAGAACCAATTAAGGCCAACCATCTAACAAAAAGCTAAAGAATATATTGTTTACATTATCCTATAAAAAATCTAAATTATTTGTCTATAGTTTGCACAATCTATAACTGCAAGTGCTGAATTGATGTTTTTTTATTTTCTTCTTAAGTTCTGTTAAGATGTGACACTCTTTTATTTCGAACAGCAAGGAATGTCATAGTTTGTGTGCTGTGTACCTAACTGCCTTCAAACCATACGCATTTGTACGTGGGATTGGTACTGATAGGTGATTGTTACCTCTCAGGCTATGTGAGATGTTACTCTACGAAAATTTCACCCATGAATTTGGGACTAAGTTCATGTTTGGTTTTATATATTTCTGCATTTAGCAACTGTAGATTACTTTGGTGAATGGTGACTGACGCTGCTTTAATCTATAAATCTTCAAATTGTGATGATGTACCCTTGAAAGTAAATCCTAATGCTCTTTCATGGATTTTCGCTATTGTTGTTCAAGTTTCTATCATGAAACACCCAAATTATAGGACAATAGCTAAATTGAGACAATATAAAAGCATTCATTACTGTCTGTAACTATCTTGGTCCTGAAGGGTATTAGGCACCACGCCCTTCAGATGCTTGGATAATAAGGCTACGCCCATTTTTCACTTTTATTACTGTTTCACCTTAAAAATTTGCTCTTGTTGCAGAAACTTTAAGGCCTCGACTATCAAAAAACGATCCTATTACTACAAAATGCTAATATTCTGAAGTTTACCGGATAGTACGAAAATGTTGCAGAATTTATCAAACTGGATGACAACATTAGGGGGGAGCTGTCACACCCCTACATCCACGCTAATTTCGTCTATGGAAATATGTACTTTTGTTTCATCGGATTAGCAACATTCTACATTCTCATTGAGCATTTCATGAATTTAGCGGAGACATACCGTAATTCTCCGCCTATAAGCCCCCTCTGCGCATAAGAATCCCCTTCCCAGATAAGCATGCTTTACCCCGCTTATAATCCTACAGGGTCCCTCCCCAGACAGACCCTATAGGATTACTTCCTAGATAGAAGCAAAGAGAAAATTCACGAATAGCACTGTACCTTTCTTATCAAGTCTCGAACGTTCTTTTTGTGAAGTCTTGTACCACAGAGCTTATAGGTACTGCAAGGTAACTCAATGTCTCGCCTGGACTTTGAGACTGAAAGGAGTACAATGAGTGAAACTAGTAGTGTAACTAATGATGAAGAGGATGAATGAGCACTCTCGCACTGATTTTTTTCTCGATTTTACTTCCGTTTCCCGCAGCTCCTTGGGGCTTGGAGGGTGCCTCTGAGAGGACTCTAGATCTAGCATTTAGGACCGGATGCCTTTCCTGGTGTCACCAAAGGCCTGTGTTGGGCCTCAAACCTAGGACCATGTTGGTCTGAGTCGAGTGGATTACCACTAGGCCACGGCTGCTCTTACTCTTGCACTGATCATATGTAGTTATTATTTACATCTGAGAATTTTCCAACTGATCATTTTCTTACACCTGGTATAAGCTCCCCCCCGCAGATAAGCCCATGAAAAAGGCTTACGAATACAGATAAGCCCTGGGCGTATAGGCGGAGAATACGGTATTGCATTAACATTACAAATGAAGTTTGTATTTTGTTTGAAAAGGAATTTAGGCAAATTCGTTGTCCACTCCTCTGAACTTTTTTCAGGTTTTTCATGTTATTCGAGCTTTCATATAAAAGGAGACATAGACTTCAAATAGTATTGTGTATAATGATTGCTGTAGTGCAAAGATAAAGAGGATTACGCTTCTTTTGGCACAAACTAATTACCTTTCAAGGGTATCATGCGCTTTGGATGAGTACAACTGATGTGAGCAAATGTAACAATAAAACGTCTGCTTTTATTAAAAACACTAAAAATCGGTCTGATGAAGTCTGCAATTGCAGTATTTGCATATAACATATTTTGAAACTAACATAATTTTCTACTAATTTTCAGTTAATTTTCTGTTAGTTGGTATTTATTAGTTTTGCTGTTCAGTATAAACAATCAAGTGATCCAACTGTAAATGAAATGTAGTATTATCATTATTATTATTATTACACAGCAGTAATGCATTATGCTTTTCAAAAGGTTAATATGTAAAAAAGTATTTTAATAAGAAGCAAGAATTCTTTCAGACCTTCGCCAGTTTCTTATAAAAATGGTATTTTTTTGATAATCCAGGGTCTGTGTTGTTTAAATTTCTGTTTCTTATGTGCGGAACACTGCTTTTTATCTATTCTCTAGGTGCAGGGATGTGGGAAGCATTATATAAGTGGGGGGCACATGGATAGAGGGGCACATTTGGCCCGGTTTTTGGAAGTGAGATTGAGCACTTTTTCTGGGGAATAAAGCACTCAATGAAACAGCAAAACATTTGCACGATGAAAAGGGTTAATATTGAGCCTGTCCCGAACTGTATATCAGCTAGGGGATCCGTAGGCATGCTCCCTGGGAAATTTTGAAACGCAGATCTTCTGAATCACCGGAAACATGTATTTTCTATTTATTTTTGCATATTAAAAGTTTTCAAGGAAGGCAACTAAGTGTTACATGAAAGGGGGCACTTTGCCCGAGTCCTTGTAAAGTGTGGGGAGCATGTGCCCCCTGTGTCCTCCCAGTTCCTATGTCCATGTATGGGTGATCCATTGAAAGGTAGCAGGAATTAACTTCGCCACAATCAACTTACTTTGCTACTTGTTATTAGGAAAGTATCAACGCTCCCACGTTTAAACAATTTTTCTGTGTGACTTGATAAGGATTGTGGATCACTTTCACCAAGTGAGCCACCAAGCATCATGCAAACCGATGATGTAGTTCCAGAGCCTGGGCGACTTCCAGTATATATCGTTACGTCATAACGGTACTTGTGAGTTCGGCAGCAGCTTTCGACAATTATTAACTCAGTCTGTAAAAATAAGGAAAAAATGTTCATTACCTGGCAAAACAACTCCCATGATCAGTTGCAATATATTCAAAAACTATTGAAAAGGTTACTTCGTACCAACTATTTCTTCCATTAAGATAGCAATACACTTACTCTTTTTATAAAACTCTTTTGCCTAAGCCTCAAAATTTTTAGCTTTTCCTGAAATTGAGCCTGATATTTTATCAAGATTTTCTCAATTTTTGCTGAAATAAACTGGCTAAAATGGGTTACCCCTTTCTTTGTTGACCTCGTATACTCGAATTTGAATTCTATCTCTTATACTCTGAATGTAATACTAACTTAATACCGATTTTTGGCAAGCAAAGTACTGAAGCTTGGAATTTGAGCCCTGTGATTTTCTTAAGATTTTGGCCATTTGAGGCTCATTTTCTTATCAACTTTATTCTCATAAAAAAGACGTGTATTGAAACAAAGAATCAGTCCATGCCCGTAAGAAATTAGAGCAAGAGCGTCAATAATTACCAACAAAGCAATTCCTAGCTCAATTTTAACTTCCAACAATATTAACTTTTGTCAATTTTGCCTTTTTTCAGCAAGAATCGCCTCTGTGCCTATCACTGAGGTATCATTTTATCCTTTTCTGGAGGTATCCACTCTTTCAGTGGCTTGTTTGGTGTATATTTACTTTTAAATCCTCTTTCCTTGATGGGAGTGGTGAATCCTCAAGAATAAAATACATGTGAATCACTGCTTTTTATTCCATTAAATTCCAAATCGCATCAATAGGATACCTTTTTATGTCTAACAGTTGGGACTCCAATCCTGCAAACTTAGAATTAATTGTACATGAATAGAAGATAGCAAATCATTGCAAAGATATGAAAAAAACAAATTTACTGACTTCGAGCATGTCCCTTTTGTCTTTATTCCTGGCCCAAATCATTATTAATAGATACAATCCTCCAATAGTACACACACTGGCAAGCAATGCTGGATAATCTGCAAGATTTTTTAGTTTGATCGATTCCTTTGCAATATCAAGGACATTAGGCTTCACCAAAATTCCAGCTCCAAACCATGTAAGGTGGTTGCACAAGCAGATCGTCTTGTTCACAGATGTTGTATTAGCTACCTAAAAGGAACAGTGAAAAGATCATCTTTATCGCCACAAATTTTAGTCTAGTTACCGTTAATCCTCGAATTGGTCCCGCCTCGAATGAGCCCCCACCCCAGAGCTACAAACATTTAATAAGCCCCCTAGAATAAACCCCCAGGCAAGCATGTAACTGTAAATATTTGAGAGTCTGTTTAGTGCTTTATAGAGCTAGGAAAGATAAGGCAGTTATTAATTAACGAGAATTTGCTTGTCCTTTAAACAATATCCTATTGCTTGTATGTGTAACATCGAAGAAATAGTTTATTGGTAGAAAAATTTCAATTGGACCATGACTAACTACCAGAAAAATTTTCAAGCCTTTCTTTAATAAGCCCCCTTTGAATGAGCCCCCATGCAAAAATCAAAAAAAATAAATAAGCCCCTAAAGGGCTAATTTGAGGATTTCGGTATTGAAGAAAAGCTGATGAAGATCATTGCTTTCTCCAGAAAAGCCTGTCCACAATTTACAAACAATTCACTTAAAATTCTTCGAGTGATAAGTAAGCAGAACACTATAGCCAACATTTTTATTCACGCCTAAGTTGCTACTACACTTTTTTTTTTATAAGGTTAAAGTTAATAAACATATCAAGGCTCAAAATCCCTGAAATTTAGAAATAATTTAAAAATAATGCGAGATTCAAGCTTTATCAAGACATAACAATTTTTTGTAACCTAGCTATAATATTGCTTTCAGATGTACATTTGCATCATCGATACAAACTATAAACCCTTGCTTTTTATGATGTAGTAAAACATCAACAAAGATCGGAAAATATTCCATAAGTTTTTAGGAAATGGTACACCTTTATTAGTTAGTAATAATTTAAGAATTATTCTAGGCTCAAAATTAGAAAAATTTAAGAATTTTGAGGCTTGAAAAAAGCTGGGTATCCTTATAGAAAAAAGAGTGTATTCTAGCATAGATATTTTTGGGTAGGACACACTTTTCAACCTACCATGCACCCATCAGAACTCCATTTTGCTCCGCTTCTATCCCAATAAAAGCAGCCTGTCAAGAAAAGATCCAAATACACCGTTGTAGGCTGCTGTCTCGTCACGTTACTTTGCACTTTACTGATACCAAAGCATACCACTGCACTTTGTGTGTTTGAGAACACTCTATATCCTTCTTCCTGAGAAGTAGATTGCATGTCTTCAACTGTGAATGTCTGTATGTAATTCTTTGATGATGGTCTTCCTCTATTGCTAACAAAAACTTGACAAGAGCTTCCATTACATCTTGTTCGAGCCATTACAGGTATCCCTTTGGTAGGAAGATAGTTGCAGAATACTCTTATCTCTCCATCATTAAGGACTGCAGATTTTGTCGCCTGTTAATGCAACCATGAAATGGATAACGATTGTTGGCAAAAGCTAAGAAAACATATCATAAAAATATTTTTCTCTGCATAAAACGCTGCAACCTTCGTCTTCATTTCTAATTAATATATATATATATATATATATATATATATATATAT
>WIPJ01000376.1:690281-708496 GCA_018155075.1 Cassiopea andromeda
ACACACACACACACACACACACACACACACACACATACACATACACATACACATACACACACTAAGTGTGTTCCAAAATATAGATAATAAATAAAGTGCAGAAATTACTGAATGAAATTTCGATAATGGGGTAGCAAACTAGCATAACCCTCAGCATGAGCCAGATAGGAAGAGTAAACTCAACATCAAAGAAGGTGAGAAGGGACTTGCTTGTTGTTGTAAGGACGTGAGGTCGATTGTAAAGTACAACTTATTGTACGGTTCAACTCCTGGAAAAGCAGGTCCTTAATATATGCCAATGGAAAGAAGAGCATCTTACCTATCAGCGCTGATTTGACAAAAGAGAACTACCGGTTCTTCTAGGCTATCAATATTATTGTGGGAGGCTATCCTGACAAAATTGCTTTCCCTTTTATCGACGTCAACTATCCCATTACAGTAAAATTAAAGAGTGGATAACTGAGCTTTCCCAATACCACCAAAGATTTAATGGGCATATTAAAACAATGAGTATAACCATATTTTCTGTCCAAGGAGGCCTAATTTGATTTGATTTACAGCCATTGTACTGAGGGCAGTCATCCGCAGTTCATTTGTTGTTGTTGTTGTTGTTGTTGTTGTTGTTGTTGTTGTTGTTGTTGTATTTGCTGTATTCGATGTCAATTTTAGTTTATTCTGTGCAAGCATATTTATATCGACTGTAATAGGTTGTTAAATGAAAATTGATGATGATTATGATGTAAACTTTCCCCTTTAATTAACTCTTCATCAGCTAAGGAAAGATACTTGGGGAAGCCTATGTCTTGCTCACTCACACATTGTGAAGCAGACATTTGACAGTAAATTTGAAGATAACCTTCTTGTGAATATAAACCTATAGCTAAAATCTATAGCTATGCCAAATTGCTTTTGCTTTGGCAGACTAAGACCCCATTTACACGAGTGCGGTTCCACAAAAGTTCACTTAGGCCTCCTGTTCACACGAGACCTGCGTAGCTTTACTCATAAAAGTTCACGTAACTGAAATCTTTTGAGTTCACCTAGGAAAGTGAACTTTTTGGAACCGAACTCCTCTGGTATCGTATGAACGTTCAACACCAGTGGAGGATAACAGTCAACTGGCGATAACATTGATGTGAATTCTGAGCCTCCTTGTTGCAGCATGGAGTTTGGAAACCTCTTTGTAACATTTTTGACAATGAACATCGAGCCAAATGAAGGAGCTACTTCCTTCGTAATCAGCCAGTACTTCTAATAGCAGTTTTGTTTCCTTGTCAGTTTACATTTATAACTTAGCTTTCTCTGCTGTTCTGATGTGAAATACTTTTTGTAAGTCTATAGCGCTTTTGATCAGAGAGTTTCATTTCATGTAGGCTACGCCTACGAAGTTATAAATAACACAGCAGGTTTCGCAAGAAACCAGGTCTCGTGTGAAAGGAAAGCCCAAGTGAATTTTTTTAGAACTGGTCTCGTGTACATGCAAAGGTGTAGTTTTTTGGAACCGAACTTTTGTGGAACCGCACTCATTGTAAACGAGGTCTAAATTTATATTAATGATGTAGCAATATTTCTCATGGAGTTTAGATGAAATGCTTAAGATGATACATACACTAGCTTGCTCTGACGTAATATTTGACCTGGTAAGTGTAGCACTATTTAACATATTCCCAGCTCCTGTTAGATATCCACCAATAGCATCTTGTATAGCTTTAGGGTCACGCTCATTCCACTTTGAATAATTTTCTGTCATAAACTTCGATGTATTACCATAGTATTCTAGCATTTTCTCCTAAACAATGCAATAAAGAGCAATGGAAGATCAGGGTGCTTGTTTGGCAAATGGATTTAGCAATCAGGGACGAAACTTAAGGGGAGTATGGGGGAGGGGTTGAATCACCCCCAACCTTAACAATTTGCCGTTTCACTGGGCAGACAAGGTCACAGACAAAAATATTCACAGGACGACGTCTGACACCCCCCAGAGACATACACATGCAAGTAGACCAAGTATTAAGGGAGCTATGTAAATAAAACTTGTTTCACAAACATGCATCTAAACTGTTAGCTTTTGAAAAACTTTAGTACTGGCTCTGTTTCAAAACTCCCGTGTTCTGTTGGATGGAAATCGATATTTTGAAAAGTAAGGAAAATTATACGATATCTGTGAACGCAAAACAGCCATTCATTTCAAGAAATAGCCACACAAAGCTGTGATGAGAACAATACAGCTTGTTCACTGAAACTTGTTGCGTTGCATGCAAATTTTGAAACAGAGCCTACTGCAGAAGTGAACTCCAGTCAATACCTTTGAAATAAGGTTCTTTAGGAATTGAGGGATTCTATGCTTCATGATTTAGTACTTAAGATTCACAACAGTGCAATATTAGCAGTGTCTAGCTAAGCGAATTGAGACTAGAAACTGTCATATAAACCAAGAAAATGATGCTCTCCTATGCCCTTCAACTTTCTAATTTGATTAGTTAGAAGTTTGCTTTTCAGAGAAAAGTTCAATTACCTGGGAACGTTTGTTCAATTCGCTTTGAGTTGATGATACTCCCTTCATAGCACCGCTGACTAATGAGAAATTCTCAAGCGTTGTCACCTTGACTTTTGTCAATGATTCTATAAGTGTCCCTCGCATCTATAGAAAGAAAATTGCCTCAATGAGTTGCTATTAAAATCATTTAATTCTATTTCAGCACCAGCCTACATTAGAATTGAATTTCCCATATGCAAACCATAAGATCTTGTTCAGATATTTGTGACTACGTCATAGCTGCTGTTGCTAAATAGCTTAATATTTGATTGTCATTTACTACAAGTACTTCTACGTATTAATTCTTACAATGTGCTAATTACGTTTTGTAGTTTTAATTTTGTTTTCTAAGATCAAAAGTTGCTCGTATGCTTTAATTATATTCTGCATGAAAATTAAACACATCTCTCAGCAGCAGTATAATGAAAAACAAGACTGCGGAGAGAGTTTGTTGAAGACAGTATATGAATGCAATCATAGCTAATATAAAAACTATTCATGAGATATGATTAATAAATTGTGTTTTAGCACGAAATTTTCTGTTGCACTATACTCGAGTTTACTTAAAACAAGGTAGCTGTTCCGGAAGGAAGCAAAGATTGAGTTATTACCAGAAAGTGATTGGAAGGGAAAAATGGTGGAAGCTAGTAGAACCTGTTGTTGTATATTAAGAAGTCCACTTAAATGATTATGTTAATCGAGTTGCTTTTTTATATTCTAAAAATTGCATATACAATTCAAAGGATCAAATGGTTAATAGTGAGTTTCATTTACCCTGTAGCTTACATCTCTGTCGTATTATTACTTAGGTCCATAGGAGTAGGAGGACTAGAAATTTAGTTGGGGCTCTAACATTTCTGCCCGAATAAGTAACGTGATCTGGAGAGCAGTCGGAAAATTTGCCCGAATTTCCTATTGCTTTTTCAGGAAAATTGCCCTAATGTGGCAGACTTCTGCCCAACTAAGGAGTGCTGCAGTCTCCCTGCAACCCTTTTGAGCCGATTTGGTTCTGAACAGCTAATCAAGGAGTTTTCCTATGTTCTTTGACTACTGAATCCCTGACCAAGCATTTGCTATAAAGACAGACCCAAAAGAACAGACACAAGAAAGCCTACTTTAATTCTTACTCTCCACCATGGGCCTAAGATGATTCCAAATTTGGGGGGCTGTACAATTTCTGAATGAAAGAGGAAGGAGATCTGGTGAGTAGTCATAAAACTTCCTTTTGTTCTTTCAGGGAAATTGCCCAAATGAAATGGATTTCTGTCCAACTGAAAGGGGCTGCAGCTTTGACACCCCTCGCCTATAAATATGTTTGCCACTTATGTATTTTTTCCTAACTTTCTATCACTTTGAACTTGACGGAGGGATTGTGTCCGCAGTTAGTCGACTACCTTAGCAATTATTATCTCAAAATTTTCTGCTACCTTTAACTTTACGCTCTTAACTTCTCGCAGTCTCTCCTGTACTTAGTACTTTTAGGATCTATTCCACAAAATATTTTAATACAATTATACAATAATTACATATATTGCACAGTAACATCCCATTAACCCACAATGAAGATCAACTGTACAATTTAAAGTTATTGACACAAAATTCACAATTCGTACCCTCTCCCTCTTTAATTTTCTTCTTTGTTTTGTACTTTCAGGTAGACTGGCATTAGTACTCTCTCTGGCAGTATCCAAACTTTTTCCAATTGCACTTGCAAATCTTCCCAATGCTTGAAAATCACCTGATCCAACAAGTTTTGACAAAGCACTTTTCTTTCCATATAAGTAGGTCTCCAGCGTATCTTCAGGAGCAGTGTCTCCACTTTTAGAAAAATTTGTGCTAAATGGTAACACCTGCATGCATATGTGGTAGTTAGACTGGATTACAGATAAAGTATGCAAGATATACGAACGTGAATAAAGTTTGTACATTATAAAGTTTAGCAGTTACTTAAAAAACAGGAAACATAATCGGGCACATTAATATGTTGCACTACGTTGCATTACTACGTGAGGGTTCATACCCAATTCACGAAGCAAAATCCCCTTGTTATTCACTGACTTATAGTTAAAAATATCCACTTTTTGCCTGACCCCCATCTCACATTTTTACAAAATAGACAAAAGAAGTGGAAGCTAATAAGTAGCTAATCTCCATATGCTTACTACAACATTGATAAAGTTTACATTTACTGACAGCAAATGGAACAATCACTTTGCGAACAGCCATGCATGAGTAAATGAAAATGATGTGTGGACTAAGCAATTTGTTTCCCTGACTATTCCAGGCTTTCCCTGACTTTTCATTAAAATGGCCTATTTTCCAGGTTTTCCAGGTTTTCTACGTTCAGTATGAACCGTCCATATTGCGTTACTACGCTCTTAGTCTTTCGTGCGATAAATCAGGGTTTGTGCAGGATTTTGATAAGCAAATTTAAGGAGTTTTCAAGGGCTACATATTCAAGGACTAAAATAAAAATTTTCAAAGAGCTTTTTGCATAATAGACCTTTGCGAATATGCAGTGAATGCGTGAATACACAGGAAGCCCAAATTACCGAAAACGAGACATTTCTTGTCATGTCACGAGTTTACTTGTACGATCTTCTTAAAAACTTTTTTGGATGCTTCTTTTAATTATTTCTTGCTGTGTTTATTGCGGTGAAAAAATTAACCAATAATCATTCACAAATTTTAAGTCGTATAATCAATTTTATAGAAAAATTGTCACTTTCAAGGAGTTTCAAGTGACCTTGAAAAGCATTAACAATTTTTCAAGGAGTTCAAGGACCTGCACGAACCTTGTACATATATGTAAATACACTTAAGCAAGCATATATATGTACCATAGATACATACCAATGGCATGTATTTAGACATATACCGTAAGCTCCTGAATGTAAGTTCCCCTAATATAAGCCCCACCCAAATATAGACCCCTTTAAACTTACCCAAATATCTTTCCGAGTATAAGCTTCCCCAAATATAGCCCCAGTGCTTAAATTTGGGATTCTGCGTACTCGTATAGTTAGGATGATGAATGAACATGGACAGAGCATGTATAGAGCCTGTGTATTTAGATAAGCCCACCATAAAATGCATACGAACCTCAAAAAGCCCAAGGTTTTTATTCGGGATTTTACGGTATAAGAATATTATGTAAATACAAGCATATAAAAATGCACACACAAACACGAAAAAGTAAATTTATGCCCGTATCAGGGTTCATACACAATACGTAAACCAAAATTCCCTGACAATTCCATGACTTTTCTTTGATTGATAGTCAAAAACACCCACTTTTCCTTGACCACCAATTCACACGTTCACAAAAATAGGTAAAGAAAATGGAGCCTAATAGATAGGTAATGTACATATATTTGCTATAGCACTATGCAAAGTGATATAGTTCCAATTTGCTAACAAGATATCGAACAACCACTTTGCAAACAACCATGCAAAGAGTTAATGAAAATTATATATGGACTAAGTAATTTGTTTTCCCTGACTTTTCCTTGACTTGGATAAATATTATAGAAAAGCCCTTGACTATTCCAGATTTGCCCTGACTTTTCATAAAAAAGGCCTATTTTCCAGGTTTTCTAGGTTTGTTAGCTATAAACCCTGGTGCGTGCATAAGCATGTACATATATGAGATCTTTGAATGCTCATAATTGGGAAATTGATTCACAAGCTTCACAGTCAGGTGTTGCTGGGAGCCCCACACCTCCCCAAAAGATATTTAATAGCAACTTTCAGCTAAATTAGCTAAATGGAGATTGATTAAAAGCAATTAGACAAAGGAAGAAGACAATTCGAATTGGAGACAATATTCAAAACAGGAAGGTACTGTGGATCAAGTGGTACGAAAATTTCTGGATCTATTGGGGGAACTTACTAACTAGTTTAACGATCTCCTGTATAAAAGCATATATGCATGCATATATCTTGGAAAATTTACCTGCACAGCTAAGCTGACTGTCGTGCTATAGCCAAATGAATCGATAATCCTAATCACCAGTTGCTGCGAGTAATTTCTGCTCTGTGTACCTTCAGGCAAAACTATTGAAGTATGGGGAACAGTACCATATGACAGAACAAATGACGCCGAATTATCTTTGAGGTTACCTTTCTGAGCAGCTCTGCTAACAAGCGACACTGAGTAACTCAACCGACCGTTCTCCCCTTTCCAGCCCTCGCAAAAAATTGTAAAATTTGTTGTTACTGCCTGTCCAGTAAGAGGTGTTGACTTACAAGAGCCTCCATATGGTGGAACACTTGTGCTAAGGCTATATTCACTATATCCCCGCTCTCCTAGAAACAGGAATGAGGAAAGAAAATCGGTGAAAGTGCTTGCAAAGGGTCCAATGAAATTGTTTTTCAGAGCAAGTGTTTTGAAATTACTTATGAGCCATAAAAATATTGAATAAACATTAAATAAGCAAATTGAATAATAATGTATTTGTTGAGATGTTGATAAGCTAAATTTTGATTGGTTACTCTACTTTTATAACTCGTGCTTTTGCATTTATATTCTTATATTGTACGAGTTCTGTTATTGTTGCGATTATACTGTCTGACGCAAGGAGTCATTCATATGCTTTGATTATATCCTTCGCGAAACTTTAACAGAATAATGTTATAGTTTAGTTACTATCCATAGTTTAGACATAGTCTAAGCCAGCGATTTTCAACCGCTGTGTCGCGAGACACTGTTGTGCCGTGAGAGATCTTCAGGTGTGCCGTGAAAAATTGTCCAACATCACTGTTTCAAAATTAATATTTATCAATCATTTTCTGCAAATATTGTCTCATTGTTGAGCGTCCATAGTGTGAAGACAGACAAAGGTGCCCCCCCCTCATATCCAATTCGGGCTGTCCACGGGTCTAAATGTAATATTTGTCCATGTGTTTTAAAATTTCTGTTTCTGGAATTTTTTACATCGTGACATCAATGCAATATTTACTGGTATAAAGATAATAATAATTATAATAAATAAATATTTAGGTACGATAACCTATCAGCGAGTACAACATTAACAAGCTGCTCTTCCTAGGGGTCGTGCTGGATTGCTACTGCCCATCTCAGCTTTTCAGAAGCTGTTTCATTTCCTTTTTGAAGCGAACTGTCTGCAAATATAAAAATTTGTATCAATAATGCATAGCTCTTGCATCATACCTCTTGGTGTCAATGCTGTAAATCTTGCATTGTATCGTGCTGAATTGGATAATATGCTTGGAAATAGAACAAATGATATGGAATTCTGAGGTGTTCTCGTGTCTACCAGCCATTCCAATTGCACTGGTCTAGAATCATTTGTGTGCAGTGACCAATTGTAACTCACAAATCTTCCACAGTCTATGCAAACTCCTAGAAGTGACACACGCATCTGGGTGTCTAGTTTCAATTTGCAGTTTGCAATACACCTGCGTTAAAGAATTAAATCACTATATCATCTGTTCAATGTCAAAGCTCAAGCAGCTCCTCATAGCATGCTTGAAAACGGCGAGGAAAGGGGTAGGGAGGCACTACTACCCAAAAGTGCAGTTAGATTATATATAGAGGTGCTCTACTGTCATGTTTGCTCATTGCATGATTACCTTGATGCTCATCACATAATTAATTTCACGCTTATCAAATAATTAACACCATGCTCATCGCATAATTAACTACTAAGCTCATGCCCTCTTTCCTAGCCCAGTGCTTTGATCCTGTATCACAATGATGTCCCTAGACAATGTCTTTTAAGGATGGGGGGCGTTCAGAGCAATTTCAAAAACTATGGCCAAGTATGACTAGCTATTATCAGTTATAAGCAACAGTATAAACGAAGTACAGGCTGAAACTTGTTTAAACTTTCCAGTGGATGCAAAGTTTTCTTTATCATGACCAACTTTCCTGATGTTCTGCAAAAATTGGAGGAGTGCAATACACCATGCCCCTATCGGCACATCCTTTCTGTATCATACTAAAAATTGCCAGGGCGTCATTGTCTAATGACTTTCAAGGAAAAGTTTTTATTAACTTTTTGGATAAAATGCACTCTTGCAATGAGACAGTGCAAATGCTGACAGAGGTAATTATCTCGACCTTAATTTATGATAGTTCACATACCTTATAGATGTTCTCAAAACAGTTCCACTTCGAATCTCAATAGTCTGTTGAGCTGTCGATCTCCTATTTCCTACAACTCTACTCTCCACAGCTAGCCTAATAATATACGCAGCATTGCGTACAAGTTCTCTAGGTTGTATGGTCCATATGGGGGAACGACTTTCTATGAGGTCTTCGCCATAACCAAAGCAACCCCCAGCTTCTATTGTAAAGGGCAATTCGTCGGGCTTTATTTTACAATACCACTTGAATAGAATGTCATTTCTAGAGCCATTAATTACATTAGGATCATAGCTGGCAGAGCCATTCAGCACAACTTCTTGCTCCCATTGTTGTAATCTTAACGAACCACCTTCTATTCGCACAAACATTGGCTCACTCCTTATTTCTAAATATTTTTCATCTGAATCCGAGTACCCGAGATTTGCCATAGACACTGTTAGTCGTATCATGTATATTCCAGGAACTAAAGTTCGTTTTTGTATGGTGATTTCTCTTTGGTTTGTGACGACACCTTGTGGAAAGCTGAAAACGAGAACGACAATTCAATTCAACTCTACTTCAGGATGTAGGCACTAGCACAAATTCTACTTGAGAAACAAGGCCAGGGCCGTCGCGAAGGTATACCGGCTGGGGGCGTGAACTCACAGTTTGCTAACAGGATGTGCGTGGCAACTAGAGTTACTTGAAGGAATGGGAGTAATGGGGTAATGTGGACGAAAAGGGGATTGGGGATCGGAATCACAAAAAATTGAAAACAATGCCCTTTACTTTGGCTATTAATGTGACCACCGCTCTTTTTTACACCAGAAATGTAGTGGAAAAGCACGAAAAAGTAGAAGTTCTTGAAAGCAAAAAGAAAATGGTTGTGGCTTGCTGGCAGTGACAATTGTATCGACAGAAAATAATGAATTGGAACTGAATTATCATGCCTTCAAAAAAAGGCCACCATTCAGCTGTTTAAATAACTGCATGTTTTAGCTGTTCCAACACCGTTCTATTGAAAAAAACGGTTCTATTGCTGCAAAAAATGGCTATCAATGCAGTAAACATTAGGTATGGTCTCAGCTGAGTAAATTACCACCGAGTAACAAAGCTTGTTGAAAAATCCGATGAAATTATCAAATGTATTTTGATGAAACTGTCGAGTGTATGCCGATGAAACTATCGAATGTATACCGATGAAACTGGCAAACGTATACTGATGAAACTGTCATGAGCTAAATGTTTGTTTAAAAGTTGCAAAACTTCCCAAAAACCGTACGACTTACCGATAAGAGGCAGGATTTGCCAACAGAGCTTTTTCTAGGGGGTGTGGCACCCCATGCCCCCCAACTCGTGACGACCCTGAACAAGGCATACTGTATATTAATAATAATGATAATATTTTATAACAATATGTATACAGGTTAGCTTGTGGATTTACTGTTATCAATCAAGGAACTGATTACCTAAAAGAACTAATATCAAATTATGTACAAACTAACTACTTCAAACAGTATCAACTTCATAGGAAAAGTTTGATTCTAAAAGTCAAAGTTAAAGTCTTTGCAGGCAGTTTTAAACTTCAACTATCGATGACTAAATCTTAATATTGTTGGGAAGTTTGTTGAAAATCTTACCACCCAAAAATACACACGTTTCTTTACCTGCTTCATATTTTGCTTTTTCTCAATGAATGTCTACTAAACAAACGCAATGTGGCCACAGTCAGTCACGTTGCAAACAGGATTCAAGGAATGAAAGTCCTAAGGACTCCGAACAAGTTAGGATTTCATGGGGCTCCTGGCACTTTTATGCTATTTTTGTTTTGCATGAAATTTGCAAATGAAATAATTATAATAATCTATTAGAACTCCAACGGTAGAAATGTCTTGAGGGTCCCAACTGCGGTTATTAACTAATAAAAAAAGGAGGCTCAAATGGTCAAAATCTTAAGAAAATCACGAGGCTCAATTTTTTAAAATTTAGTGTTTTTATTGGTCAAAAATCGACATTTCGTCGTTATTGCATTCAAAATGTTAAAGATAGAATTTAAATTCAAGTATACAATATTAATAACGAGAGTGTAAGCCATTTTGGCCAGTTTATTTCAATAAAAGTTTAAAAAATTTCAGACAATCTCGGGCTCAATTTCGGGAAAAGTGAAAAAAATTGAGGCTCAGGCAAAATTATGGTTTTCTTATTAAAACAACATGTATTGCTACAGTATATTTTACATAAATAGGATCGTTCTATAACCTTTCTTATAAAAAAATTTAAGCACAATCCAAAGTTCCATCTTTATCAAGAATTAGATGCTCTTGATTATTTGAGTATCTTTAGAATAGACCAGGGTCTCCTTTAACCACAATTTAGAACTGCACATAAAATCCAGTGATGCTGTGTTGAGGAATTAAATCTTGGTTTCAGATGGGATTGAACTCCCTGCTTTTGGCAAAAAGAGGTAGATAAATGCTACTATCCTTTGCAATTTCATTTTTAGTTGTGCTTCTCCAAACAGTTTAAACTCAAGTTTACTGTTTTTATTGCTATTTACTTCCTTAAATGCTTTGGTCATTAGATAATACACCTTTGAGCAGCGCATTTTTTTTGTTTAAACTGCACAATATTTTCCAGTATTGTACATTTTGTGTTGAACTGCACTTTAAAAAGAACCTGGGTTAGGCTTTATATTGAAGATGCCGCATTCGTTGCTGTTCTTTTGGATTCTCTCTTTATTCTGATAATGAAGTAGCACCATACCAAAGACCTGATTCCTGACCTTTGATTTTTAGCAAATTTGCACAAGAAAATTTAAGAAATAATCTTAAACTCAAGCTAAAAATAATTTGAACTATCAAGGCTCAGTGAAAATGAAGGTGTTCTTGTAACAAATTGTGTGCACATGTCTACAGAAAAGAAGGAACTAGAAAGTTTTATTACTAATATGGTTAGCTAATTGTGGTTATTGCCTGAAAAAGATGCAATGACGTGACAATAAAATGAACATTCAATGCAATGATTAACTCTTTGAAGAGAAAAATAGGCCTACCTTATGACTTTATCAGATTCAGAAATCCTATTATTCCTCAAATCCCATTCGCTGCTTCTTAATAAAGTCCAACGAAAGACCGCCTGATTTGAAGAGTCACAGTTAACATTCAAGTTTGTCACTACGGTAAATGTCTCACCGATGTTGAATATCAGTCTTTTAGAATGATTCTGTGTTGATATGCTCACTTGTGGACGTAAGCAAAATCTATCAGAAATTAATATAGTTCTTTCAGCAGTTAAGGTTCGGAAGATATCGGTAGCAGTAACAACAACGTTATACAACCCAAGCGATCTAAATGTATAACTTTTTGTGATGCCAGAAAAGTTTTTAAGATTGAGGTCTCTAGCTGCAGGCACGCTAGAAATACCTGGCAGATTATCAGCAGTAATGAATGATGAATATCCCATCATTTCTGAATTGCCATCTCCAAACGTCCAATTGAATGTTGTCGATAGCCCGCTTTCTTCAACCAACAAATAAAAAGTCACTGCCCTCTCTGTTCCTGTCCTTGTTGTGTTGCTGATTAATAAAAGACCCAATAGCGGCTTAGCTACTACAACCCTTATTTGCCTGGTTAATGAATTGTCCTTATTTTCAACCTTGACTTCAACATCATAAGAACCACGACTGTTTATCAAATGGCTTACTATGATGCTGTTGACTTCGTATGTGACTCTTACCCAAGATGTCCGTAGTATTCTCCATTCGAAAGTTCTGCACCTTCCACCCGTTGTAGTTGCAGTAACATTGAATGGGTAAGCACTTTGAACATAAAACTCTCTGATTCCTAATCTATCTTGTACTACTGGGACCAATGTCGATATGCTGAAAGCAACAAGTGTCAGAGAGAGAATCCTTTGATTTATTCTAACTGTTCCGTTAAGCTCAATTCTCCCTAATGGATTCCTTAGCTCAAATGTGGTATTGTAGCATCCTGGCTGTTGATATGTATGCGCTCGTAAAATTGTAACTCTATTGCATTCAAAAAATATCGGCGTTGCCATCCATTCTGCAATATTCCCATCTCCATAATGGAGTCTAAAAAGTGCTGAAGTTGGCTGGGGGAATCCACATAGTCTGGTTATATTAAATGTTACCCTGCTATCAGGCCATTGTTTTTCAATCATTGGTTCGAAGGTATAATCTGATGCTCTTCCGACTAGCTGTAAAATGTTAATGGTACCAGAGCCATCTGCGACGTATATTTGCGTATTCAGTGTCCAATTATACGTAAATTTCCCAGTAGAGTTATACGTTTGTTGGACGGTATAAATACTAGCATCTGTGTTTCTGATTATTGTAACGTTATCATTGAATTTCACGTAAAGAGTTCTAGTACCACTAATGCTTGGACTGTAAATGTAGAAAGATACTGGTAAATTGATACGAGCTGCATTCACAGTGGAGAACATTACATTAGCAACTTTAAGTCGTACACAGATCGTTTTGCTTATTACCCTTCTCTCTCTCCCACTTGTTATAGTGATGTTTAGGCTCGTATCACCATAACTTGCACTTCCAATGTAGAGGTCTGCGCTAATTGTCAATACAGCAATAAGGCCTCTATCAGTTAGGATGTTTTTGAGGTTACTTATCTGCGTTTGATTCAATGTCAGCATCCAGTTCTTTTCAACGACATTTCTAAACTTAATGCGAATTATATATGGTTTTCCTTTTACAAAACATCGGTCATAAGATGTGATCCCAGTTATCACCAATGCATTAGATAGAGAACTTCTTTTTATGCGCTTGTAGATTGCAGTAGCTGAGAAAAGAAAGAGCTTGCTTTAATTTTGGCCATGTTTTAATCTAAAATAGTCAGCATACAAATACAGCATTCATATTTCATATCTCCATATGAATGCTTAAACCAAAGCTATAGCAAACTAAATATGAAAAGCAAAAGTTTTTCGACCTTGACTGATGCAATTGCTAGTCTTCTGCTAGACATATACATATACATACGTTTACCCAAAATCTTATACATATACATATTCACACATATACACATGTTTATACAGGTTGCCAGGGCCGTTTCTACAACATTTTCTTGGGGGGTGTAGGGCTTGAATTTACCAACAAATTGGGCGTGGTCCTTGTACATGGGTGTGGTCGGTAAGCATTAGCTAGGTCTATGCAATGAAACTCTGTCACCATGGTTTAGACCTGTAGACATCTGAGCAGGATTGGGGGGCACAAAGCGTTTATATGGGAAATATTTGTCCTATAATAGGCAAAAGTATCTCAAAATATTAGTGGTTTTTTATAGGTATATTGTTGGAAAACAGGGGTCGGTTCTGGGGGCTTACCCCCAGAAAACTTCTCCGAGGTAACGCCCTCTAGAACGTCGGAAAACACCCTTTTGAAGAATAGAATTAAGTAGTTTTCATCATTGATTATCATGTGAGGAAGGAGATATTGATCCCTCAACATAGTTATGCTGACGTTTCCTTTCTGTTGTTGCATGCATGTACTACGCCTATGCTAGAAGCAAAACAACCTTGTGCCAGTAAGTTGAGGAAAAGATATCGTCTACATCAGATATGCATCTGGTATTTGCTGCATGGAATGCACTCAAAAGGAGAAGTGCCCTATTCCACATTAGAGTAATCACCTACATGCTTACCCACATCATCATTGCAGTGGGCAGGTGCTTCTAGGAATTGAAGCATTAGCCTTCTACTCTATATGTAATCTACATATCTTTGTTGTGATGCTCCTAGACTCTAGATTGGGTAAAAGTCAATTGAAAAAAAATGATTATAAAGTACAGTGCGGATCACTTCTATATACAAACTCGATCAATTATTTGGGAGCAATGCTCCCTGCCCCAGTGTCTACAGGTGCATAACTGGAGAGAAGGGAAGGAAGGGGGCTTTGAGACGGCAATCCAAAGAAATTTCCTAAAACTTAGCTCTTTGTTTTGGAAATAAATGAAATTATTGGCTTTTTTGGCGCCACAGTGGAATCAGAAAAGAGATGAAGAAGTGGACTATATGATCACACTTCACGATGATAAAGCAACTCCAATTTGGCGACAGAATTAAAAAATTTGGTTGATTTGCCGACAAGAATTTTGGCTGGGGG
This sequence comes from Cassiopea andromeda, assembly GCA_018155075.1. Taxonomy (NCBI): domain Eukaryota; kingdom Metazoa; phylum Cnidaria; class Scyphozoa; order Rhizostomeae; family Cassiopeidae; genus Cassiopea; species Cassiopea andromeda. Next base: position 705,051 of record WIPJ01000376.1, read on the forward strand.
TGCCACACCCCCACACCCCCGTCGGTGCGGCAGGGTCTTATACATAGACATATACATACACCTATCGTAATTTGGGGTTTCTTGGACCACTTTTCAGCTTTGCTTACCTATAAAATTTTTCTCCATTACTTTTCATTTGCTATTGGTTCATAGAAAGATGAAGTAGACTTATCACTTTCTGACGAAATGGATTTGCAAACTTAAGGTGCGCCATATTTCCTGTATTTTAAAACAAACCTTACTGGTCCAAGTAACCACAGCATGGGACAACTAGGACCAGGACCTGGAATCTCTCAGTTTCTGAAGTAATCATATACTGTGGTACCTTGTACCACTTCCAATTTTTGAAGAACGAAAAAGAAGAATCAAGACAGCGAGCAAAGGCTACACAAAATGCAACTCTCTTTTTGCAGTTTCTAGACTCATCGCTCTTCACATAAGCAACGGCATATCTGAAGGCAATGTCATACCTACTTTTCATCAAGAGCGTTATCAAGTCGTTATATGCTCCTTTCTTGCCGATAGCACCAGTATTACCTATTAAATTTCTAGGATACTCGTTTTAACTTGCCGAAAGTGCATGACTAGCAACATCACATTTTTGGCTACTAACAATTTTATACTAAGTTTATCATTTTGGTTTACTTCAGTCTCAAAGGTGGATATAATTTTTACACACTAGTTACAAGAATACGAATAAGTTCCATTCTAAACTTGAGCATGAGAGCTGCGACAAGAAACATTAGCAGAATGTCAAAATCCAGAAAGAATTGCTAGGACAACATACTAATTGTTTATTTGTCATATCCTTGAAGAATTGAGAAATCCACCCAGAAATATTCTAAGTTAAAGCTATATTCTAATAAGTAACATTTTATTATTTATCCCATTTGAAATTATATACTTCTTCAATTTTTTTGCCTCCTTTACTTCATTCCATTTTCTTTCCATTTTCATTTCCTCAAGTTTTCAACTGTATCGACATTTTGAGTCTTTGCTTTTATGAATGTACGTTTTATTCTTCTCCAAGCAAGCCTATGGAAACTGTTGTAGCTCCTTTTGGATGTTCTAAGCATAGATCTATCATTTACTACAGCACGAAAGAGCGGCAACATTCTTTTGACATACTATTCAAAGAGTTTTGTCGATTTTTCGTGCTGTAGTCAAGTTATGCAGTACCAACAGACTATTTAAGAACTATCATTGCAAAACTGTAGCAACACAACTATTCAAATTATTGCATCGTAGGACAATTATAGTGTTTTCTACTGCAGTTTTCTCTACGTTTTCCGCTTCCCAAGAAAACCACCCTTCATACATCAAGCATGCAGGATAGTTTTGTTGGGAAACGGAAAAAATTGCAGAAAATATTTCAACATCAGCCACCTTTGGTTTCTAAAACCTATTTCCAACGACGAAAATGATGTGAATTCATCCTCCACACAGTGTCAGTGCTAAATATATCTTTTATAAAAAAATTACTCTTGTGCGTAGGCCTCACTCCTGAAATTGAAACTTCATCCTTAAGCTTGTAGCCGCAGAACATCTTCTGAGCAGATGCTTACACAAATATACCTTACAAAGCATTATACCATAGTTTTATCATTTGCACTTCTGCATGTATGTTGAATTTAAGGTGCACGAGTGATGTTCATACTTACTAGAATCTTTGCTGTCTTTTAAAACTTTCTTATGAGATATCCGCATGGCAGAAAATAATTCTACTTGTAGCAAGAAAACTACTACAAACTGAGCAAGGACCTTCATTTTTTATTCCTTATGTTCAAACTGTTTACATCTTCATAAGGAACTGAAATTTATTAATAAAAAGCTTGGCTAGTTGCAAAGCTTCAGCGCCTACTACTTCTAGCTATCGTAATGAAATGAGAATGCTGCACGCAGTTTATGTCGTAAGTTATAGATTTTCGCGCCAAAACACAGAAAACAAGATGGCAGCAGTTGATGAGGAGCTACGTAATAGCAATTATTGATAGTACAACCATAATGGTGTCAAAGGCCCTAACTAACACTGGCCATAGCTCAGCAGTTAATACAATGAGGATGTGGTACACCCCATAAACATAGATTCTGCTGGCAATTCACCAACTGTCCCATTTATTTATGGAAATCGGATTATTTCTATACTCTATGAACCACAAAATATGAGTCAGTTGCTTCGTGGTAATAGAAAGCTGAGAGCCATACCCATTTCTCTAGGAAAAAGTTATGGCCTACACCCCCCTGAAGACTTTATGAGAATGTTCTTGAGAGATTAATAGGGCTCTGGGACCTGGAAAAAATTCGGAAATTAATAGTCCCCAATTGTATTAGGCACTTAAGAGTAGAGATAAAACGGGAGCTTACGCTACTCATTTCTTCTACACGACTGAAGTACTTCCTCAACACGTCTCCCATTCCAGAATGACAGGTGTTCTATATAGGGGGCAGTAGAGTATAGTTCAAGGTGGAAGCTGTAGATCATACTTTGAAGAAGAGGGCTGCTGAATATCCTAGCTAGAATGTGACTGTTTTACCTTTGCTAGTTAAAAGGCAGCACTTTATTCTCCCAAGCTCTGTAGCTCATGATAGAGGATTGATAAATGATAAGTAAGCCATTCCTGTGTATGATGCTTTCTCATATCACAACAGGAAAAGCTGGATTGTTGGACACTAAATTGCCATCTGAAAGAAAGAAGCACACTTTCACATAATGAGCCACTTGTCTGAGAGTCACATGGTTATACGTTTTATATGGCTGTTCACTTTTGCACAAAATGACCATTACGTTTTCTTCAAATCAACCACGTAGCTGGAGGATGTGCCCTAGGGGCAAAGCCTGCCTATACAAGCACTTTGGAGGGGCAAAAGCTTTATTTTACTATATTTGATGGATTTCTAATTTTTTCACCTATATACATAGATATGTATTATTCGTACTTTTTCTTTTTCATCCAATATGATGTAGCCAATATTACACTGCCTAATTTTAATGAGGAATAGTATTTTGGAGTAGATGCTATTATTAAATGAACAGTATTTAAAAAAAGAACCACAAAAACAGTTACGAAAATATTGCAGAATTTATTGAATGATGCCTAACTATTACAGAACTTTGTCTATAATGGCATGGAAAAGTTTCACATTCTTCATAGGAATACCTAATTTTTAGCGGAACTTTAATGTTTAAAAAATTTTTCTTGTGAGCTTAAGAATATTCTTATCTTCCTGATTGACAAAAGGTGTATACAGTAGCCGCCGGAAAGTCCAGTGAAAACTTTCAAATCTTTTTTTATGTGCAATTTCACTATGAATACAAAGTAAGAACGGAATTGAACAGAGTAGAGCAAAGGAATGAATATGGCATCTACATTATAAGGCAAGGAGCTCAAAGTAATTATACATAAATATATATGCATACATATATATATATATATATATGTAACTAT
>WIPJ01000376.1:708695-731016 GCA_018155075.1 Cassiopea andromeda
TATATATATATATATATATATATTTAAATATGTTTATAATATGTTTATATATAGATGTATATATATATATATATGTAATACACACACACACACACACACACACACACACACATATATATATATAATATATATAGTATATAATATATAACTGACTCTGAGCTGCATCCACAAAGTGCATAAATCGCACAAATAGAAAAAACCAGAAATACACTTGTCTTTCGAGTGTACGTTTCAATTCAAATCTTCATAATTATTCGGTTTACCGCACCCCCCGAATAAGCGCACCTCTCCTAAGCAAATATTTGTAATAAGTGCACCCCGTCGATTAAGCGCACCTCCAAGTAATAATGATGAGCAAATAAGAGCTAGTATCAAAGAGCCAAATCTTAAGAAAATCTTAAGAAAAATCACAGAGTGCAAGTTGCAAAGTTCAATTTCATTGTTTACAAACTCGATTTTGCTTCATTCTTCCATTTGAATGCAAAAGATACAATATAAATTCCAGTTTGTAAGATAAACAAACACAGGGTATTCTGTTTTAACCAGCTTATTCATATAAGAGTTAAGAACATATTAAGAAAATCTCAATCTTAGTTTCAATCATAGTAAACCTGATGCCTTGAATTATTCTTGGATTATTCTAAAACCTTAGCGAATGTGAACCTTATAACTTCTGTAGAACATGTTCATACATTAAACTGTTTAATGATATCTGAAGCTTCTTCTTGGCAGAATTTATTTCTTAGTGGCAGAGCTTTTAGCACAACATACACACTTTTTAACAAGAATCCCCAATTTTTCACTGCGACTCACTACTCTGAATTTTTTACGTTTTTGAGTCTTAGATTATTCTTAAATATCAAATTTGTAACTACATCTGAAAATCAAAAGGCTATATTCAAATCTTTATTGATGTTTTACTTTATCCTAAGTATTGTATAACAAATATTGTATCGATAGCAAAAAATTTAATCTGCAAGCAGTGCTTTAGCTCAAATACACAAAATTCTAAGTCTTTACGAAACTTGAGCTTTGCATTATTCTAAATTATTCTTAAATTTCAGCGATTCTGAGCTTACTACAATAATAATACCATCTGTACCAGTACGGCAATGACTTACTAAAAAAGTGTATAGTTCTTTATGACAGAGCTTTAATAAAGTTTACAAGAATATCAAACTTAATATTCTTGTAAACTTTATTAAAGCTCTGTCATAAAGAAATACTCACTTTTTTAGTAAATCATTGCCGTACCGGTACAGATGGCATTATTATTGTAGGTTTTTGCTGTGAATTGTTTACAATGTCCATTATTTTGATAGCTCAATGGTCAAAAGTGACCCTTTCTTTATCCACATTTTTGAGGTTTTATTGGTTTTTGATTAGGGCTTCGGGTAGTACATTCTTTCACAAAAAGCTTAGAAAAAGACTAAGAACAATTAATGCTGAGAACAAGAAAAGCAAAGAAAATGTTGATAACAATTTTAGTAAGCACATGATGTCTTAGATTCCAAAAATATGCATCCTTCAAGGATTTGCCATCACGACATGAGTAACAGGAATGCGTAAATGAGTTTGTTTCACTTCCTTTGATACCAGCGTGTGGGAAGCCAACAAATGCTATACGTCATAAAAGCCTGGTTTACGTCACATCCCAGAAGTAAAATTTTAGTCATTTTGGACACGATATACAGTGCGAAACATGTCTTGACAGTGGGAAGGAGCTTCCACAGTTGGGAGAACTAGTCTCCCTTAAAAATATCGATCCTGTCCTAAATATGGCACCCCGCAATACGTTAAAGATGTCAGCATGCCATTTTGGCGTCCCACAAAAAGTTTCCGTAAGGGGCCACGTTCCCCCTACCCCAGGCCAGCAAGCCACTGTTTCTTGAGAGTTCCTTGATTTGAAGAGGTGTTTTGTGCAGTGATACTGTAGGCGTCAAGACCTAACAAGGAATTTTGACTAAGAGGACAACAATCGAAGTACACATTTTTTATAAGAAAACCGTGATTTTGCCTGGGCCTCAATTTTCATAACTTTTCCCGAAATTGAGCCTGAGATTTTCTTAAGATTTTCTGAACTTTTACTTAAAATAAATTGGCTAACATGGGCTACATCATCTTTGTTGATTTGGCATGTTCGAATTTGAATTCCATCTTCAACATTTTGAATGTAATAATGATGTAATATCGATTTTTGGCCAACAAAAACACTTTACTTCGGAAATTGGGCCTCATTTGCTTATAACTTTTTTCTTATAAAAAAAACGTTTAGAAAATTGTATGTGGAACAAATGTCATTCTTCTACGTCCGTATGAAATAATTGAGAGTATTTAGCAGTGCATATTGACTACTAATTACCTACTTCATGTCACTCGAAATGAAAAAAGGCTACCACTCCTTGCTATGGTCAAGCATCCCGTCGTTTCAAAATTGAAGATATTGCCAAACAGATGGTAAGCTTGACAAACTACAGGAACCACGCCAACCACGCTTTCATAATACGTCACAGATTTGTAGTCCACGTGATTAACTCATTCCTCATTCCTTTTGTATACAAAATAAAGCAGGCGCTTTAGTAACTTTGTTGTTGCCTACAAAAGCTGAACAATATTTGAAGTAATAATCACGGTGCATACGAAGTTTTACAAAAGATATTAGAAAAGAAATGATCATCACGTCATGCTATTTGTCAAATTCAATTGCCGTTCTTAAAAACAAGCATTGAAGTGGAAATCCCTTGTTGTACAGAATATCACAAGGGTAGAAGATTGCCGGAAGTCTTGGGCAGTAAAGTCTGAAGTATCATGGTTACTTTCAGCCCCACATCATTATCAGAAGCCGCTATGACACTGAATATTTCTACAGAAAGCCATAAAAGCCTAGCCTCTGGACACTTGCCGTTAGGCTTCAAAATAACCATTGGTGTCTTGTGTCTCCTAGCAGTACTACCTGGAGTGTTTGGTAATTTACTTGTTATTCTAGCGATAACTCGAACTCGACTCAACCATGTTGTTATCAATTTGCAAGTTTTGAGTCTTGCCATAACAGACATATTAATTTCACTATTTCCACTGCCTGTTTTGAGTGCCTATTTTACATTTTATTGGCCGCAATGGATGCTTAGCAATGGTTGGTGTAAAGCCTCTATATATGTTGTGAACTTGTGTGGGCTTGTATCAATCCTAACAATGACATCGATTGCCATTGACAGATACTTCGCTGTTAGCAAAAATCGGACTCTTTTTACTCGTCGCAGGTGTATTGGTACACTCGTTTTTATCTGGATCATCAGTGCAATTGTTGCCATCACAAACATAATAAACGGTGGACTTCATAAAGAAAAGTTTCAGAATGGTTCATTTGACATATGTAATAGAATCAGCGGTAAGCACATAGGAGATTCATCAACAAGACTTAGTCTCATTATAAAACTTCTTTTGGGTTTGCCAATAATCATTGGTCTTGTTTTAATTTACGTATGTTTGTCGTACTCGGTTTGGAGACGACGTGCTATCCCAACTGAGGAAGGTTCGAGATCAACAAGCGTTAGGAAAGCAAAGAGTTTGAAGATTAGAGCATTACACATGATGTTTGCCATCGTTGTAGCGTTTGCTATTTGCTGGATACCGTATTACGTTGTTACTCTACTGAGGGTCGTGCAGTTAACTTCAAGTCCGAATATAAACCCAGGAGTTGTCTTGCTCTGTTATGCTCTAGCCATGCTGAACTCTGCAGTAAACCCTATTCTCTATGCTCTCCTTAGCAAGCGTTTTAGATGTGCTTTTCGAGAAATAGTTACAGGAAGACCATCTAAACGCAATGTACAGATTTCCAGCTACATATAATGGTATAGCAAGGAGTGGAGCTTTCTAGAATAGTGAACATTCACAGATCGGAATGGCACCCGCAGCAACACGACAATCACTGCTCATGTGCAAAATGAACAGGTCTATTATACAGTAAGCAAAGGCAACACTTGACGACCATTCTTCTAGGTGATCCTTAACCTGCACATTTTTTGAGTTCAAGTTTAGCTCATGACGACCGTGAGTGAAAATACTGGTTAAAAAATTTTGTTCTAGAATTTCAGTTGGACGAAAGATAATGCAGATGTCACAACTATCAACATATTTAGTGAGATTTGCATAAGTTAATATCAGTAATAAAACGTGACGAGAAACCGAATCAGCTTTTATCATTCTTTCCGAGTATTACTTAATTTCACCTTTATGTATCTGCTAAAACTACTGCGATGTGATCCTATGTAACAATAGTTTCCTTGAAAACAAATGACATAGAAAGTTAGTTGAAATTTGTGAGGTACGATCTGAGTGCAGATGGATCAAGATAATCCATCAGAATTCTGTTTTTGTTTTATAAGAAACTTGGGTAGGCACCCAATACTAACAGTTTCCTAGTCTGGCATGGAAATTTTTGGATTTGAGCACTAAGAGTTTTCTGATTGGTTTCTTAATTACTGAACCAAAAATTGCCTTATAGCTTAAAAGAAGAGTTTCTCTAGATGGAGTTAATCACTAATCATCAGAAAAATACCCTAATCAGATTAAAATCAATAGTTGCAATCTTTTCTAGTAAAAACCAAAGTTAAATGAAGACTTATAAATACTGCCTATAGACAGTTCACCTTCCAATGTTTCTAAATTTCTCTGTAGTATAGTAAGAGTTTCATAAAGTTTTGGCTAGTATAGTACTAGTTTCTTATAGAATAAAAACGCACATAGTTCAAGCATGGCGCCATTCAAAAAGTATGTACGCTCAATTTCACTAATTTTTGACCCTCTCCCCCTTGTACGCTTTTGTAAGTTTTCCAGGTAGGTACCCCCTCCCCTGATCGTACGTACTTTTAGTTCATCAAACCCCCTGAACATTTGAATATATTGTTTATCTCAGTAAATTCAAGTTTGCAACATTTGATACATACCTGATACCTCTAAAAATTACAACAGATTTGTGTAAAAATAATTGAGAGTGCAATCTAGTGTGTATAGTGTTCAAAAGACAGTTTCATGTATTTAGGATGCTTTGCAAGTACTTACCATGTGAAAATTACATGATTGAACATACCTTCTTTGCAGAGCCCCCTCCCCCTTGTATATTTTCGTACGCTTTCTTGGCTACCCCTTCCCCTCTTCAGAGCGAACTTACTTTTTGAATGGCCCATCTGATATGGAATGAAAACAAGCATTGTTTACAGCGCACTTCCTCGTAATTGGCTTACACTTAACAGAAGACATACGTCACATTAAAAATTTTGACTATCTACCTTTGTTAATCTTTTCAATTAGGTTGAACACGCAATTTTGACTCCCAGTTTAATTGCAGACTTTGCAAGTTTCTATGGAGCTTCAAGCTCTACAAATGCAAGCAAGGGCAAATTTTCATCAGCTCATTTTGTCCATGTTCAAAGAAGGCGCCAAAATAATTTAACACACACTTCTCAACAATGTACTGTTGGGAAGTGGGTGATAATAGTCTTTATCGCTGTAAATGTAGCTACAATATGATATCTGTATTGCATTCAATTTAATAATGTCTTCTAAATAGCGATGAACTTCAGTAGCGATACTTCGGATACGTTATGGAGTAAAATTTATGAATTTTATCTCAATACGTAGAGATGTTGATATTTGTATATGAATACTAATGGCAACGAATATATATTGCCCTTGAATAATTAACCTATGCTGCTTAACAAGGGAATTCATCAATTACTCCTAGGAGACTTTGAAAGAAGCACAATACACTGGCAGGAATAATGAGAAATACGTTCACAGATAATTGCAGTAAATAACTACAACACTAGAAAAAGCAATCAATGTTGGTTTTCTGGTTTCTCATCCCAAAATTTCATTAAAACATTGCAGCTTTCTGTTGCTTACTTGTTGACAATATGCGATGCCAAAACAATGGCTACTTGAAGTTTTGTTGTGAAATGAAGTGAATGTTTTCTCTCTGCATTATTTACTGTTTACACATGGAAGTTCATTCAAATATCCTGGTCTTGTAACTGAGGGGAAAGCATGGCTGTTGCTAAGATGCGGTTTCTTAGTAACCATCAATGTCAATAACATTCTTATCATAGAAAAATGATAAGATAGAAACTAAATTTGATGTAGAATTGCAAAGTTCGGCTGCATTTGATAACAACGAAAATTATGTAAAACAAAGATGTGGGAAAAGTTTCAATTGATCAGAAATGCTCAAATGCAGCTCTGGTTTCTTGTATTAATTGTTATCAAAATCTTGAGGCTTTGGCATTCTGTATCTGCTCTATAAAACCCTGCCCTATATTTAACGCTTCCTTCTAATAAATGCCGCAAAGACGAAGCTGATAAATGCCGTAATCGATACCCAAATAGCATATATGGTTTTTCTTGGCTACAAAATTTTAAAGGAGCAGTGAAGTGAATTTTTTTATTGCTTCAAAATGGTCAACTATGCTCCAGAATCATGCTCTCTTTGGTATTTTTCTAATTTGCGAACATTTTCCTGTAAAATTGGGGGTTTTATTGCTACCGGAAGTAGAAAAACTTCAACCCTGAAACAACAGCACATATACCCATGTGAAGTAAGGCGGGTCATTACAATCTGAAATTATTGGCCAACAATACTATATTTTAAGACTTCCACTCTGGAAGGCCCTAAATTCATGATGACTCATACATTGGCCCAGATTTATGTGAGGAATATATCAATAAAGGGCTAAATAAAGAACTACTACCCGTCTTACGTCACAATTCCTTCGCACAAAATTTTTGTCAAGATCATACTTTGAATGGCTGCTGTGCAGAACTTGCTTAAAATTTGGATGCCAAAGTTGGTCTGTTCACTTTATCTGACCCTAGACAACATAAAAAATGTGTTTTTCCAATTTTCATAATTTTGACTTCACTGCGCCTTTAGAAGCGCCGATAGGAAAACATTTTTACATTCTAGCTACACAACATGTCTCCTTTTTTCTATCCAGTGAACGTCAAACTGAAAAACGTTAGAAATTATATATAACCGCCACAGCGTATGAAGAGAATAAACGGTAATTTTGTATTTGAAACCTTATGGCAATAGTATGCTGAGGCGTATTCGACCCATCCTTACGATCCATGCTGCCCTCGACCTGTATAAAGCAATGGTACAGCCAGTCATGACATATTGTAGTACAGCGTTCTTATCCATTTCGGAGACAAATAGAAAGAAATTTGAACGGTTGGAAAAAAGAGCAGCCAATATCATATTTGGAGAAGGATATCAACGAGAAGATCGTATGTTTTGCTCGTTTGGAGATATGCAGAATATGCAGTGTGCTAAATTCGTGTTCAGATGCCTGAACAAAACTGCTCCTAATGTATTTCATGATCATTTTGAGAAGGTTGACCACCAAAAAGCTACAAGAGCCAATGGACAAAACATAAAAATTCCAAAAATAAAAACTGAGAGCGCGAAAAGAGGACTTTACTATAGTGGTGTAAAGGTTTATAATGCATTGCCAACACATTTAAAAACTGAGAGATCATACCTTCGATTTAAACAAGGACTCAAAGAACATTTTATGGATTGATTAAACTATTATATTAAAATTGATTTTTAATGTTATTTACTGTATCTATTTATCTATTTATTTTCAGACTTTATTTTTAAACTGCAAATTTTCATTTAAAAATTTTTATTTATTTTTTTATTTATTTTAATTTTCATTTAAAAACAGGGCTTCTAAGGATAGCAGCTTAGATATTGTAGCTGATTGAATAACCCTGTATAAAGAATGTATTATTATTATTATTATTATTATTATAAGTGTACAATCATGCATTTCATTATACAAAACCAAAGAAGTGAATCAAACTTTAAGAAATGGCGAATACCATAGAAAACGTTTAATATTTCGTCAAATCCAGCTTCCAGTGCTAATAAAAACCGAGATTAGGCACCTGTGATGCAAGAAAAGGATTTTGAGGTTTTTGTAAGGTATGTAATGGATGTTGTTTCTATTTTCTTTCTAGTGTGATCAAAAATTTCTTGACAAAAAAGTTCTTTTCCAGTTATTGTTTGAAGCTCAGCCTGTCATTGTTTCTTAAGTTTCCCCTTATTTCAGCCTCATGCTTCTTATAAAAAAACATGAAATACTGCAGTATTCTTCACGTGTGATGTCAAAGCTAATATGTCTAATCATGCTTATCCAATAAAACCATCCTCCAATATTCTTCCAAGGACTTGAAGCCTTTCGCTATAAGCCACTCAAAAATTTTCAGTGACAGCGACAATAGTGAAGATAATCATGATGAAATAAGATAAAACAATCGTTTTCCTAATTTCTCGATCAATCGTCCCTTTTGAATCCCAGTAGTTACAACGAACCTTATACATCATTTATTAAACTAGTCATTATCAACAAAGGCAACAGGAGATATTTTACATTCCCCAATAACCTTCGAGCGTTTCCTTGGGATTTTCTTAGTCTTCTATTGTGTCATCGTTACATCAACAAAGGCACGAAATAAAACAAAAGAACTAACTGCTACAGGGTTCATACCCAATACGTGAATCAAAATTCCGACTATTCCCTGAATTTCCCCTGACTGATTGTAAAAAGCACCCACCTTTTCCCTGACTATCATTTCACATATTTACAAAAAGAATTAAAGAACATGAAGCCAAATAGATAGGTAATACACATATACTTCCTGTATTCTGTATGACTAAATGATAATGTTCGCATTTACGGACAACAATTAAAGCAACGGCTTTGCGAACAACCATGCAAATAGGTACTGAAAATGTTTCCCCTGACTTAGATAAAAGTCATAGAAAATTCCCTATTCCAGGTTTTCCCTGACTTTTTGTAAAAATGGCTTATTTTCCAGGTTTTTTCAGGTTCAGTATGAACCCTGTACTAGCCTCAAAATGAATTTGGAAGAAAGCTAAATAATGCCAGATTCAACTTCAATAGCCAACACTTTGAAATTATTTGATGCTATGAAACATTGGACATCAAGAGGCCTAACGTATTGCGCTATCAAATTTTCTCAGATTAAGATGTGTAAAGATCAATCTTTTTAAAAAACCAATTAGAGTTCTAAAATATGCAGAATTTTCGTCTCTTGTAGTACTCTTCCAGCATTGACTGGTATTGCATGCTCCCTACATTATATTCAGAATTCTCTGCCAATCTTGGATTTTAAAACTTCTACTAAGAGTCATTCCATATCAAATCATCAGAAATTTCAAAAAATTTTAACCCTACCTCTCAGAATGGCCTCAAATTTGGGTTCTATGTAGACTTAGACTACATAGTAAAAGTTTGTAAAAGGTATACCTCTAGGGGAGAAATTCAATTTTTGGCCACCACAAAAATATTTCGTCAGAAACCTACATCAACTTGCTTTAAGATAGCAACTTTATAGTGCTAGATATGAAGCTTCAAGTGGTATTTTTGAATTCTACATGCTTGAAAACGCTTTGCTGCTTGTTTTCATCTATGTATATCTTTCTAGTGAAGTATACAAGAACTTTTAACTGTGCTTCGAAAATGTCACCGCAAACCCAAATTCTTGAGGGGGATTTTCGAAAACTTGTATTGTCCATAAAACCAAAACCAGATGGAATTTTTCAAAACTTTTTGATATTCTTCTCTAACTTATAGATATCTATCATTAAACCAAATTTGAGGCCATTCTGAGAGGTAGGGCTAAATGGTGTTGATGATTTCATATGGAATTACCCCTAACTAATTTCTTCATGAAGTCATGAAGAGCAGCTGTCCTCTGGATTTTGGTTTACAAGAAAATTCATTTGTAAGGGAAATTAGTTAGTGCAACAAAGATTAATGCAAAGCAAACAAGGTGGTATAACACATAATATAATTATCATTAGTAAACACTGTGAACTATAAGAACATGCAAATAATATTCAAAACAAGTCAAAAGCTTATGGGTTACAACTTGAGTCTGAGCTAAAAATCTTGAAAGTTCATCTACGTGAAACTTTTGCTTCGAATACAAAACAGTCCAAATCATCTGCCTAACAAAACCAATAAACAGCCTCATTCTCATAGTGGAATGAGGCACAGGCCTAAGTTCCACGACCAGTTCTCTGTGACAAGATTCCTTGCACGTGAAAGGGCAAAAGTTTTCTATAGCAAGTTTTCAATGAAGAGTGAAAATTGATCGAGTAAACGCGGTGTATACTGATGAGATATATCTTTCCCAAGTGCAGCGGACGCAATGAAGAAAGCAGCGAAACAATGAGAACAATGGAACGGAAAGGTCTGGGCTTGAGTAAAGCTTGTCAAGCTTACTTGCATGGCCATTTACACAACGCTGGCATGCTAAATTTTGAAAATGTGTACTTGTCATAGAAAAATTGTCACATGGCCCCATTTACACAAGCAAAACAAAATTGTCATAGAAAACTTGTCATAGAAAAAATTGCTCGTGGGACTTAGGCTTTACTATTTACCACAAGAAGTACATCAAATGGTAAAACAATGAGGATACTGCTATCAAAGAGAAAGTCAAATTGAAATTGCACCCTTATCTAATAGGCTATTTCAATAAAAAAATATACATAAATTCAATGACATATCGCAACTTACTTTTGTGTATTGAATGGTATATCATTATCGCAAAATTCACACCTTGTTCCTAGTAGTAACACCTATATTTAGATTCTATTCCCTAAACCACAAGACATGACATGCAAAAATGGCACTATTCCTAGTTGCTATAATAACACCTTTCCACAACACACAAGTAAGATATACACTATGATAGTGTGTGAAATGCCCCCGTAATTGTGCTAGTGTCTGAAGGGGGTAACGGCACAAACAACAGCTACTCATAGGCACTACTATTTCAAACAAGTTTTAAAGAGATAGCCTAACTGTTAAGGGAATAAAGCCTTTGAACATGTTGTACTCAACTCCATTCATATAACATTTCAATGAGTTGTTTGCAGCACTACATACATACATCTTAAACTTATTTGTCCCTTTTCTGCATATCAAGACCCAGTTTCTGCTTCCTTTTGAGGTTCATCATTCTTACTACTGTCCACAGGCGCATCTCCATTTGAGTCACTGCTGTCTTGATTGTCTATCTTCTTTTCTTGCGTCTTCTCAGCTCCTTGCTGCCCTTCTTCTCCTTTATCCTTCTTACTGTCGTCGGACTCCACTCTTGAGTTACCTTCAGTGACAAATTTATAAAGGTAAAGCTAGTTGCTATCCAATCCTTCCTCCTTCTACTAAATTACTTCTGTTACATGTAGGGCTCATCAACATAGTACAAACGCAGAACTCTCAAAGATTTTGACAGCATACGTTTTCTAAAATAGTTCCCCTTTCTACGACAATACTTTCAAGTTTGGCCCTTCCCTCACTTAGCTTTCAGAGTTGAACCGCTTTCAAACTGTTTCTAACAAACGTTTAACAAGGAAATTAAGAAGAATCATGATTTGTACGCGTGTTTTGAACAGCTGTAGCCAACTGCTCATACTACTATAAGAAAAACATATTCATTCAGTCTGCATGACTGCGTTGAAGTAGAAATCTATTCCAAATTTTCAAATACAGCTGCGCACTCATGATGTCAGAACGCTGAAAATTGAAGACTGTGTGTGTAAAAAAGAATGGGATTTTTTGGTGTAGTTTGGTGCATTGGTGTAGTCGCATTGCGTACATACATATTGGTAAGAACCCCTTCGCCCTTGTACGAATCGTACACTTTTTCACTTTTCTCACACTAGCCCCCAAACAGAACACTATCTAAATTAGCAGTTCATGCCCTGAAGAAGATGGCACAAGAGGATCATTTCGTACACACGCCTGTTTCTGCACGAGCGATTGTAAAGAAGTATGTGGAGTTGTATGTGCGATCCAAAATCTATGAATCTGAAAAATTGAGCATCTTCCTGCTGATGCAAGTGCAGTGTCTTATTTAGAATAAAACAGGGTCAAGTAGAGTTATGAACCGAAATGACTAGAGTTGAAATTCCGACAAAGAAGTTCATATTTGGCATGTGTGCTTGTATATTGAACAGGGTGAGGATTGTGATGGCATGGGCGATCTTTCACTCATGCTGAGGATCCTGTATGTTTGTGGGCACGCGCACTTGCAATTGCATGTGTCTCCAGGCAGGGACTGAAATAGGGCTCTATATTGCTGGCTTCAGGCCCTGGCAAGGGTAGTGTATAGAGCAAAGGCATCAAATCTTGATTAGCTAACAAAGGAATCTCCATCAAAGGATTCCTGCCAATAATGTTGCGAGAATTCGTTCGAATAGGACTCCTTCGATGGTGATTCCTTTGTTAGCCAATCAAGATTTGATGTCTATGCTGGTTGATAGTAATGTTGGCCTTGAAGCTCTAAAAGGCTGATAAATCCTCGTCAAGACACAACATACTTCTTACTTTGAAAAAAGTCCCCTCAGCATGACTCAGGTTGCAAGTACGTGCTTAATGAATTTCGACATGGTGAAAAATCATAATTATTCTATTTTTTGAAAAATCTGTATATCAATAATGCAAGAAAATAGCATACAAAAAGCTGTGACGTAATGGAGACACTTGAGGGCCTTAGGAGTTAAGTACAATGGGGCCCCTATGATGGAGCTTTTAAGTACAGTATGGCCACAAAGCAAACACTAAAAAGAATTTGGAATACGCACGGGTGACATTGAATCTGTACAGTGTGATCATCTAATCCCTTCAACATGTAAAGCCATTTTCTTTTTCACAGATAATCAATACACTCCTCTTTTTATAAGACTATTTAATTTTCGCTGAGCCTCCATATTTTTTCTATCTTGAGCCAAGGATTATTCTTAAATAACTCCAAAGTACCAAGGGTGCAACTTAGCTTGTGCATCAAAGGAATTCATTTAAACAGTTGATGAAGCAAATCAAGGGCGGTACGTGATAACATGAATTGTATCGATAGTGTAAAAGTCAATCTAAACGCAGCATTAGAATCAGTGACGTAACGGAGATACTCGGAGGCCTTAGGAAGTAAGTAAAGTGAGGCCCTTGTGATGGAGCCTCTAAGTACATTATGGCCAAAAAGAACATATTAAAAAGAATTTGTTGGGGGTCCCTTTAGGGATTTTTTTGGTTGGGATCCTTAGTTTTTGAACCAAGGTATCCTACACTATGTTACACCCATGACAAATAGCATCAATGCACTTTGCTATTCTAACTATAATGAAATTGATGCAATCATTTCTGCTACAATCTAAACATATGTACAAGGTGTTGAAGTTGTGGGATAGGACACTAGAAGTTCTCAAACACTATCAGAAATACGATGTATCAAAAAACAATGTGAAAAATCAGTAAGCAGAGAAAAGGTTTCTGGTCAAAATAAATTAGCAAACAAGTTAACTTTTAAACAGTGTGAGAGTTGAAAACC
This sequence comes from Cassiopea andromeda, assembly GCA_018155075.1. Classification (NCBI taxonomy): domain Eukaryota; kingdom Metazoa; phylum Cnidaria; class Scyphozoa; order Rhizostomeae; family Cassiopeidae; genus Cassiopea; species Cassiopea andromeda. The sequence goes on from WIPJ01000376.1 coordinate 722,118, forward strand.
TACCATTTGTCCAAATAAGTCTCTCCTCATAGAACTTAATGACCATCTGAGGAATTTTCAAATTAGCTATTCGGGCAGGAACAAGCTCAGCTTCATTTGTATTTGCCCTTAAAGAAGATTGCAAGATTGTGAATAATAACATAAAATGTGATACCACAAACAGCAGCATGTTAGTACACAAACAGTAGATACTAACACTAGCATTAGCAAAAATTGAATTCAACAAGTATTAATCAAGAAATGAGTAACTTTCTTGTGCTTTCTAGACAATTAATTTCAACTCATAATGAATCAAAACCAGAGGATACTAAAAAATAGTTCATTAGTCACAATCAAAAATGTCTCCCATAGAGTGGTACCAATGCCTAATTACAGTGGCTATGAATAAAAGCATAGGACAGACTTCTTCAAATTTTGCAAATTCATAAAAATTTCTTCATGGACAAATAGCTCATAAATTGGAGTGAATGTAAGTTTTTGTTGCCCAGTGTCTTAATGGATAGATCAAAATGATTGCATCTGATCAAGGTAGCAATGAATCCCACTTTTTCCAAGAGTTAAAATATCATTAACCTGAATAACAGGAAATTCTACTATACAAGCTTTTCTAAAATTAATGATGACTGTTGGAGCAACCAAAAGGATTTGAAAACTCTTAGCAATTCAGTTCACTAAATAATAAACATCAATTTTTCCTTATAAATTAGACATAACAGAAAGTCACAATAAAACATACCAACTTATAAGAAAGTGTAGTTCACCGCCTGCTGTATCTGTTGCACCAAGTATACTCTGTGCTTGGTACCCTTTGTCAAAACCTGTCACAATTTGGGTCCTTTTCTTCTTTTTTGGGCTGAAAAGTAGTATATAATAGTAAAAAATTCCAGAATTAGTAATACAATGATAATAGCAACAAATTCAAGAATTAGTGATAATAAAAACTCTGCAAAATTTTATTTTTATAAGTAAATTTCTTACTAGCAAATAATGCTAAATTTCAGTATTCATAGCCCACTCCAAGTCCTAGCTCAAAACTTATAAAAATGTTTAAAGAGCACATTACTCAGTGGACCTTTGTTTTCAAATCATTAAGACTAATCCTTAAGATAATAGAAGACTTTGGCCACTTATAAAGATACTAAACTCTCATCAGAATGACAAACTAACTTAATGTGATGTTGTACAGTCCCTTGATATTGAATGTATTCCTTTCATACTGCTGTTGTATCACCAATGACTGACAAATATCCCCTTCACTTACAAAAATAAAGAAACCAGGCTTAAGATGCATATGCAGTCCATGCCCAAAAGAAATGGGTGCAAGAGAATTGGTTTGTATGTGCCCCATTGTCTGCATGAGTGAATTAATAATGTATTGTCATTTAGCAGGTGCATTCTCAAGCACAGGCACCCACTTACACAAACCAAATTTCATGTGCACTTGATTGCACTCGCAAATAAGTGTTCTTAAAAGTTTTCTGGAGGCTTTGAATAACAATTTGATCATTTGGAAAGGCCTTTAGCTAATCTTCATACTTAACACCCAAGCATGTTGACCACAATCATCACTGAATTCCCACTTTCAGGAGCAATGTTTAGTTTGATGAAGAATTGTTCTCACATTTATCATTTCAACTATGGTAGCTTCCTTACTTGAAAAAATTTGTTTGATATCATCATTTTTGCACCTTACAATCCTTTTCTTAGTTTCTTTACTTGATCTGTGGGACATACGTAAATATTTTCTTAACAGTACAACTGCATGCACAAAATTACATGAGTGGTATTTTACTCATGACAAAGCCTGCTTAATTATTCAAACTTGCACTTGTGATCCAAGAGCTGTGTATCCAAAGTACAGAGTTTCTGGCTGCTAAAGCATGTTAACGGTCAAACGTAGGATAAAACAGGAAAAAGCAGAGCAAAAGGTGACAGTCACTTGTGTCACAGTTGCAACAATGCAGTTCTTCTATGGCACGTGTGATTACACAGCTGCCAGTGATGTTGGCACAGGTGATCTTTACTAGCACTGGGGATTTTGCACATACATGGACATGTGCAAGTGCGATCACATGTGTCTCCAGACATGAACTGCCTATGTATTAAACTCTTCTTAGACAAAAAGAAGCTTATCAGACTATAAAAGAAAAGCTTGATCATTATTTCTTACTGACAACAGTTTTCCTGCAGTTGGAAACTGAAAGCTATCTGGCACACATAATAAGATGAACATTGCATAGTAAAGGTAGTCCCGTATACATTCGTACATAGGGGAGTGCCTGTTAGAGAGGACACTTATGCTGAGCCACCGGCATGTGAGGTAGGGTGGCCAGTTCCTTTCCTCACCGCCTTCATCTCCCCAGTGTTCACACTGGGTACCCATTTGCTGCTGGGTGAACAGTGAGTGAGTGTTCAGTCAGGGCATTGAGTCAGGCTAAAACCGTGGACCTTCCGCATGGGAGGCATGCGCTCTAACCACTATGCTACCTTGCTCATGAACATGGCATAAGCAGAGACATAAATACTGGAGGGTCTGGGCTTCACACACACCCCAACAGATAAAACAGTGCAGTTTGCAGAGTAATAACGATATCAAAGAATCATGCTATATGTGTAATCAAGTGCCTGTTTTGGCATGGACTCGCTTTTCATTGGAGTAATGGTGTAAGATTTTGTTTCCACTTTTGAACTACAAACATGCAACTGCTAAAGGACAGGTCAACATAACTTGTTTGTCTTTCGTTTTCATGCTAAAGGATCAATTTTCCTTCTGGGCATAAGGTCAATGATGATAGCAAATATTATACTATCTTCTAAAAGGGCAATATCTGCTGTTCTCGAAGGCATGGTCCATAAAAATTGTTCTGGGGGCAAGCCTCCAGAGCCCCATCTTTCTCAAACACTTCTTACATAGTAGTCCTTCAGTATTGCAATAGTGGGCATACATGCCTACAATTCCAAGAAGTTATAAGGCTTGTTTGTGCTACTTTAGTGTACAGGCAGGTTCACAAATCTATCTCTGGCATGAACTGTAGAAGGGATAAGTACATTATGGGTATCAATCAGATGAGAATAGTTGGCAAAGACAATGCTATTGCTTACATTTACTGTCGCTATGGTATTCTTTATAATCTATTGTCATGTTATGGATGTAACTTTTGCAAGGTAAAGATCAGTGTTGCAGGGCAAAAACCTCTGGCACTCCCAATGAAAGCATGGTAGTTATGCCCAAAGGAAATAGTCCAAGAAGGCAGCAAAGAGTCCTGTCAATAGGTCACCATACAAAAGCTAGATTGCTCTTTATAGCTCTTTCATTTCAACTTTACCTATCAATCACAAACAAATATATCATAGTAACAACATATTTGTGAAATAATTTCATGATTGTACAGCAAGAACTTTGACACACCTTGATTCAGACTTAGTTGCTTTCCTTTTGATTCCTCTTTCATCCTTATCTTCTGATTTCTTATCTTTCTCTTTCTTCTCCTTGTTCTCTGCAATATCTAAGTTAGTCTTTTCTTTTGTTGGTCTGGAAAGTTTTCCTTTTCTTTCACTATCAGAAATGGTCTCCTTATTACGTTTACCTGGTTTTTCATCATAAACATGTTTACTGCTTGCTTCAGATTTACCTTCTTTGTTTTTGCTTGAATTCTTTGCATATTCCCTATTAAACTCTTCTAGAAGTTCAGTACAGTTCAAATTATCTTCTGGTTCCCATGTATTTTCCAGTTCTGAAAAGCCTTTCCATTTTAAAAAATATTCCACTTCTCCATTATTCTCCCTTCTATCAATTATCTTTTCAACTTGATATTCTTCCTCTTCGATAACTGCTCTCTTCACCTTTTTCTTACCCATCTTTCCCCTAACATAATAAATGTAAAAACACAGTTATGCAAAATGAATTAATCAAGTTTTTAATAATACTTCCTATAACAGTTAAGAAACCAAACATAGTCTACCTTATGCCAAGTAGCACTCTGCTGCTGTATATTTTTCAATTTCAATCATGATATGCAAATAAAACTTATAAAATGATGACCTGCAAACACACCTTCCTCTAAAGAAAGTCAATTTACTAGAATGCATGTTTTACAAAAGAGCTTTTTACCAATAAAGAATAAACAAAATGGCTAATAACAGTTGACTATACAGTAGAAACCCAGATAAAAGTACCTGTTTTTATAAGAACAGTGAGACTGAAATTTCATTGCTTGAGCCCCTTAAATAAGAACCCCAAAGAGGCTGAAATGGGGATGGTTCTTATCTAATAGATTTCATGCTATTAATTTAAAAGTTCATGAGTAGAAATTTTCAAAGGCTATCTGCACGTTTCAAGTTGCACAACATATGACAAGACAATTATACAAGAATTATGACTTTCAAGTGTTCTCAAGAATCATCAAGAATTCCTATGCTGAAAATAATGTAAACACATGCAAAGTATGTGGTGTATATAAGAGCCATTTTAAGAATCTTAAAAGCTGAAACTGAGAATATCAGTCTACTAAGTAAGAACCTATCCAGGCTGCTCAGGAAAAACCTAGCTTCTTTTATGTGGATTTCTACAGTATTGAATTCACCCAAGAAACAGTACATGCACTACATAGGAGTGAAAAATTAAGTCTATATTTGGTATGAATGCAAAAAATTTCTATTGCAGTCTAATTTATATAATGTGAGTTCCCTTCAATGCTGCTCAATAAATGTCCTTCATAATGCAATACATTACTCCACAAAAAGCATACAAAAGTGTTTTAAAAGAGAGCTATCATAATTATTGAAATGATTCAAACAGGTATTGCGATAGAACAAGTTTCACTTTGGAAGAAGGAAAGGGGTTCTAGTTGTTAGTAGTCATGAAACACAACAAAGCAATAAAATCGTATTTTCACAATCTAATCATCCATTGCACATTGCAAACTGATTCTAAATCAGGATTCCCACACTTTTTCCATGAATTTTGAAATGATATTTACGAGAATTTAGGAGATTTATTTGCCCTCTTCTTAGTTTTTGCAGATCCTAGGGAAATTAAGTAAGTGTTGAGGTCATTATGGCATAGCAGAAAGTCATTATAGCAGAAAAGTTTTAGTATAGCAGCAAAAGTCATCATCCCTATTCAAAAAATAATACATTCATGGTAGAATTAAAGGGAATTGATGATTTGACTATTTTTATTATGATAAACTATTACAAAAAAATTTATTAAGCAGCATAACTGCTGAAAATAAATTCAACTTATGAAAATCTTGGGCAAAGCTTAGAAGAACAGCAAAATATTCTTGAAATTTTAAGGCTTTTAGGATTTTTTAGGATAGTTCTCTCTTTCTAGGATATTTTAAGACTTTCTGGAGTCATGGGAACCCTGTAAATGCATGTTACTTAATTCTTTGAAATCCATATTTCAATATTTTGATTTAGGATTCTAGAGGATGGTTGGCAGAGCATATGAAATTAATATTATAAATTTTGTTTAAATCTGTATATTTAGCATGTATCTAAAGCATACATGCAACTAAAACTATATACATAATCAAGTGTTGACTGTGATGTCAATCATGTGGTAAACAATTTTATTGCAATGGAATCATAATCTGTTATAAACAATGAAAGTACATGAGTATCTCAGGGTTCTTTTAAGACAGTATTGTTGACTGTCTACCCTCTATAAATATATGAAAGTGGATGAATTAAAGTCAATTAAACACAGCTGCTTTAACTTTATGCTATACATAGAATGGGTGTATATTCATCAGCTAAATCAGCTTACATTTAGAAGGCTCATGTAATTGTCCATAAGGCTACAGGCTGCCCTTGAAAAGGACCTTTCATATACCGTTTTTTGGAATTTCAAAATGAATTCCTGAAGAAGCAAATAATTGCTGCATTTTGCATACTTAATAGCACTACAGTATATAAACTAAAGGTGAAAATCTTAATAACCTGAATGAAATATTAAGTTATTTGAATGTCAATCTATGAATTGATAGGAATGTGCAATTGGATACCATTCATTAGAGCAATAGGAAAACTAAGAGGAGCTTAAATGTCAAATGAATTAAAAAACTTCAGCAAGCCCATATTTAAATCAACAGGGAGTAGGTTTAGTTCATGTAGTAAAGAGCAAAGAACAAATTAACCATAAAATTTTTAACTGGGTTACTAATAAAAGAGTGTATGCAAATAAATCATAAAAGAAAGCCAGTAAAACTAAGAAATAAGGACAAAAACATCTTTGCACGATGGATACCCTTTATAGGATTTGATATGAGAAAGTCTTTAGCTAGAAAACTATGATAGAAATTCCTTGCTTGCAGAGAAACTATTCTGGTGAGTGGTTACGCTATACAGGTTAGCAGTTACAAAGGGCATTACAGGGCAGTTGCCAAAACAAAATCCATACATTTCAACACTACCTTTCTGCTTTATCCATAATCAGCTTGGTTTTTGCCAAGCTTCTATTCAAGGGCCTAGTGCAAATAAGAAATAATGCAATAACTTGGCATGAGAACAAAGAATACCACAATGCTTTGCTTAAAACTCACTCCAGCCATATCAAAAAGTACTAAACTTCCTACTTCTAACAAAACAGCAAGAATTGTAGTCAAAGAGCTTCCAGGCTACAATTATAAACACTACTCACAAGAAATTGCTTGTAACTTAATCTTTGTTAAAATACAATGTAGTACTATTTATGCACAAAGGCTGCATTGCTGGCATTCCATTTCCATGCTTCCAACTAATTCCTGCCATTTCACATTCAGTTCAGACAAATGAGACTAAGCACACATTTCCCACTCACCATCAGTCAAATATGGTGGCCAAAAGTTTATTTGATCCTGCAATGGTCAAGGCTCAAGCAAGGCCCTCACAGAGAAGCTTTCCAATCTTATAACTCACCCCTAACAGGTGACTGTGAGGGCAGAGATATATTTAAGGCTTTCTGTAGTCTTACAGGTATTTTTGTCCATTCAACACGTGTATTTTTTATACTTCAGTCTAAAAATTTACAATTACTACACCAAATTACAATAAAACATTTTGATGAGAATGGAAATTCATTACTACCCCATGGCTTACAAACCATTGGTATCCGGCTGCAGTTTCCCTGCATGCTGTCAATATTGTTTCCATTTTGTCATAGATTCTCAAATTGTAAAACAGCCCATGTATTGCCATAACCCTTCAGCTAATGACAGAAATTTATATACCTGTATGGAAATTGCACCCAAGCAGCACTAGAGCAAACTGGCCTTAACAATTAACAAATAATAAATGTAGTACAATAAAAAATGGGGGAGGAGTGAACTCATAAGCTATCTTATGAAAATCTTTTTGAGGACCCCATGAAATCCCGTGTTTTGAGGACTCTATGAAATCATTTATCTAAACAAGTTTTTGACAAGGGTAATTTAATGAACTATGGACTCACAAATTGGGCATTGTCAGATCCTTGTTTCTTGGCAATCTGTGAATGATAGCAGAGGTTTGCATCAGATTTAAGTGTCTGATGTTACTACAGAATGATGCAGTATTAAGAAACCTACAATCAGTGGTAATTTCAGAAGGGGTGGAGCCCCTCTTGTACCTTGTAGGACCAAAGGTCGTTACCCCTGAGTACTATAATGAAAAATTTCTGCTGTTTTAGGTGGTTAACTCCCCAAATTTGCTTGTATTCAACTTACTTTTCAGTAAATTTTCAGCATGTTCTGTAAGATAGTGTTGTGCACTAAGTTTGCTATATCAAATTTTGGAAATATTTATTATCATTGGTGCTTTCTTAATTGCTATTAAGATAGCTCCATATCCTATAGTTTGATACCACAATCATGTTGCAACTAGAGCTCCCCTCCCCCATTAAACCTTGTAGAAGTAACCACCATGCAGCAAATGTAAAAAGCAAACATGAGATCCACCGTAAAACTTTGCTTCAGTAGTTTGCCACCAAACACGTAATAAAGCATGCACAGGCAGCCCAACACACTTCACACAGTCAATTTGTCGGGCATACAAATCTATCAATTTCATGGCTAATAAAATTGATAGATTTGCGTATCCATTAACAATTTCTTGGAACATGATGTTGCTTATAAAAGCACTTGCTAACTTAAAAGATAGTAAATAGGGATGCTCCATGAAAGTAGCATATGCAATTTAGGTAAAAAATTCTGGTAACCTGAGCAATGAGCAAATTCTATAAACAAACTGCTGGAGGAGACAGAAATTCTCTGAAAAGGCTTTGCACTTTGGAATCAGTCAAAAGAAATAGGAAAGCCAGATTACAATGGATTCTTATAAAGGTGATATTTTACTACTTTCAATATGCCCATCTCTTGCAGGTACAGCCTTATTTTATCCATAAAACACAATAAATATGGCATGTCATACTATTCAACATGAACAAAAACATTGATAAGGCTCTCCTATTTCCATTCTTCACATGTTTCTAATGAAGTAGGTGTAGAAACAATAAAAAAAATTTTCTCAAACAGATAAAGTGGTTGTCATTTGCAGATAGATTTTGAGCTTTACATAGTACGAGCATTATTTTATATTTGAAATTAATTGTTCAGCAGGACATTGATTTCACACCTGCATCAATATTCTCAGAAAGCCCAGTAAACAAAATTGCTCAGCAACATTGTTGTCACTACACTAATATCTTTTGGAAGGGCCACTGAGCTGCTATATATTTCAAGAAAGGTAATGTAAGGAATACCTGCTCCACTTCTAATCAAATCCTCTCACCTGTTTCCACAACATTTCTCTCAAAAGTACTCATCCACTTACTACACCTATACTCTTTAGCACCAAATAGAAGGGGGGTACAATAAGCAGGGGGTGAGTATTTTTGCTATGAATGCATAACTTGGGGGGTTGCTAATGGTTGGGTGGG
>WIPJ01000376.1:732542-745706 GCA_018155075.1 Cassiopea andromeda
GGGGGGGTGTTTAATAAATGGAAATTTTCAAAAATCTGTAATCAGGAGTCCCTGTACTATTTGCTACCAAAGTGCAGTTTCCAAACACACTTTCTCAGCAATTATCCACTAACCACAATAATGTATCCATGTTATAATTTCCCATGTGGACTCATCCACCACAAGCTCACATTAGGCATTATCATTGGAATGGTCTTTCATACAACCTTGTCACATTTTGACCTAACAGATGTGCATTTTAATGACACATACCAATATATACCAAACAGAATATCATATTTCCTCTAAAAGAACACCACTGTGGTCTTTAAAAAGCTTACATTCATAATCCGATGTTCATTAGCGGGTAGCATTCTCTAGAGCAGTGCTTCTCAACCTTTTTGACCCGCTTCACCCCTTTAAGAAACAATTCTCAACTATTCACCCCCACCACGACAAATCGTCACATTATGGAAAATTAAAACTAGGAGATAATAACATAGGGTGTATCCTATAAAAAAGCACAAATGCTGTATTTTAACAACAAAAGTTCTTTTTTTCACAGCATAAATGGGTGTTATTTTAGTCTGTAATAAGTTATTACTAAAAGCAAATAACATAATTCTCAATGCGAGCCTTGGGCTTGATGTCGATCAACAAGAGTTTCTATACTTGGTACTAGCTTTGTTAATTTTAGCCATAGGTCACGATTTATAACGATCTGAAATGACAGGAAACCCGTATTATACAGTGGAAACCAAACTATCTGCCCAATCACAACTTCACCCTGTTGTGTATAATTCACCCCCAATTCCCCTTTTTCAAAATTTCACCCCTTAGTATCTCAAATTCACCCCAAGGGGTGCATGTGCACCCAGGTTGAGAACCACTGCTCTAGAGGGTGGTATTCATTACAAACTTACAAATGAAATTTTAAACAATATTCTCTTCCTGATTAAACATAGCAAAGACTGTGTGAAAAATGTGCTAAAGTTTAAAAAATATGTGTTTACAGCATTGAAAATATTAAAGAATGGCAGCATCACTGTCTCCATCACAGTCCTTGTTCAAAATATGAACTCTTTAACACAGCATTCATTAGAGGAAATATGATACTTAAAAATGCAGACCTTGCTACAGACTGACCTGAAATAGAACTACCACAAGTTTGCTGTTGCAGCTAGTTTATCTAATAGTATATTGAACGCACTACCATCAGCTGCGTATAACGTAAAAGTTAAAGCTTAGGCACCACTGTAACACCACAATTTATTCCTCCTGACAGAAAAGGGCAACTTCTAGCATCAATATTTATTGTCCTCTATGAGTCAAAGCACAATTATAATGCGTAGATTAATATTCTACTTATTTTTTATGATAATAAGAATGGTATGACTATTCAGCAAGAATGGCCTGATAATGCCACAAAGGATGGACTGAATAGTAAATAAGGTGTGCTTTCTATTTCATCCACAAACAGTACCTCTTTAGTTAGAAGTATAAAAACTTCTGTGACCTACACATAGAGGCTCAATCTACCATTTATTTTCTGAATTAGAGTATGCAGTCTTGTATACATGTTCATAACTACTTAGCATTTTTTGAGAAATAGCATTTTTAAAACTTGACAACTACAACTTTACATCCTCGTAAATGCAGCAAATCAATGACAGTCATCAAGTATGATTGACCAGTTAAAGAAAATCACTTAAAGTTACGGGAGCTAGAAGTAATGCTAATAATTGCAACTATTTTTACCTGGTAATAGTCACGATCAGGTCAAAGAGAAGGACGAGTGCAAACGTAGCAATCTTTCTGTATTCCCGCAATGATACTGAATCATGCTCTTGATGAAAATGGCGGCAAAATATGCCTGCGCACGCGCAAATGCAAATGACAGATCGAACAGTAAAGGGGCACCATCGCACGTGATCAAAATCCAAAAGGGGGCATTTTCATAAGCACTGAGTCGTCGACAGGAGAGCTACACCCAATTAGCTCGTGTTAGGAGAATGAGGCCCATAGCCATGGACACCAGCACAAGGAAAGGGCAGGGGGCAAGATTTATCAAAAGGGCACCAAAGTTATGATTTTGAAGTCATTACTCCCTTTCAAGATAATGAATTATACAAGGGTGCATGAAGCAATTCTTAAGGAAAGGAGACAGGCTACACAAGTGGGTACCTTGAAAATGAACCTTCCAAAAGCATTGGAGAAGGAAGCTGGAGTAACTTTGAACTGGCTTAAGCAAAATCAAGTAATGCAGAAAAATTTCATGCAATCCTTATTAGAAAGGATCAAGCAAACACAAGTGGAGAAAACTTAGACATCAAAGGTGAACTAATAAAATCGGAAGAAACGTTAAAGTTACTAGGAATACACGTAGACCAGTGGTTTTCAACCGGGGTTCCACCAGCAAAGTCCAGGGCTTCCGCCAGAAGCTATAAAAATGCTACGATCGACAGTTCATTTGAACTCTCCTGTGCAGATATGTGAACAGCGGTTCCTCGAGCCACTGGAGCACATCCTTGGGGTCCCGCTGCTCCACTAAAAAGGTTGAAAACCACTGACCTAGACTGTAAGCTATATTTTGGAAAATATATCTCTGAAATTTGCAGAAAAGCTGCATCACAACTTAATGTTTTAAAAAGACTAAAAAGATTTGTTGCTTTCGATGTAAAGAAGATTCTTGTCCAGAACTTCATTTATTTAAATTTTGATTATTGCCCTTTAGTATGGTATTTCTCACCAGCTAGTTCCTTACAGAAAATTGAAAAGACCCGAGAACGTGCACTTAGATTTTTATATAATGACCTACTAATTTCATATGATGATTTACTTTCGAAGTCAGGAAGGTGTACTTTGCATGTTTCCGGTCAAAATTCCTCTGCATTGAAATTTTCACAGCTCTTAACAAACTAAACCTTTCCTTCAAAGACATTTTCAAAGTAGAATCTTCTAGCTACTTACTAAGAGAAGCCAATAATTTACAACATAAGGGGCCAAATCAAGTCACATTTGGCTCTAACAGCCTCTGATCTCTAGGACCTCAAATATGGAATTGACTACCAAATCATATGAAAGCGCCCCAGCTGTAAATGTAGCGTATGTAAATATGTATACAGAAATTCGTTTTATTTTTTGCTTGATCATTCAGAGAATTTGAATATATTCATGTTAGATATATTAGTTCAATTATCGATCTAAATTAGTTTACCTATGTACAAGCTAGATGTTTAATTGATATAAAACAAGTTGACATTCACACAGCAATGGGTCCCTCGCTATTTATATGTGGTTTGGGACAGTAGGGCTTGTATCAATGCCTGCATAAATATAATGAGGTTTTACGCGATTCTCTCATACCCAGTGTCCAACGAAAGGCCCCACCATGGTTCAACCATGATGATTGGGCCCCAGAGGAAGACTTTAAATTATAGGACTCCCAGATGGCTGGAAAAGGCAGCTTTGGGAGAATTTTTGTAAATAGATTACAGAAAGAATACCGAATGTCTACTCCCAAAAGAGCAAATCTTGTCCCCCTCGTTCCCGTTGGCTGTGGGTAGGGGGCGACCATCCCCGCTGCCCCCGTGCTGCAGGAGTCCTTGTCCATAGCCTCTTTCAGCGTGCCAACCAGCGGGCAGCTGTCCACTCATGTTATCAAGGCTGACCCCAGCTTAATTACTTCAGTGCTTTGCCCTACCTCCAGTAGAAGGCAAGGGTAGCAATTGACTTTGAAGGTTGGGGGCCCACGCCAAAGTTACACCAGTTCTTGGGTTTAGGGTATATATCGTGCATACTAAAACAATTTTATTTTAACAAGCGGGGACCATAGTCCCCTACGGGGCTGCCCTGAATGGCCCCTTAGCAACGTCCATTCGTTAACACATTGGATCCCTCACAAAACCTGTTTATAAAGTAATATTATAACTGTCGGGCCATCTACTGGGAACCAGTGCCATAATCCAGATCCAATGGGAGTTGGGCACTACTGTTTTTGCCCTGCGGAATGGCAAATTTTCAAGGTTGGGGGGAAGGTATCCTTTGCTTCAGGGCATCTTCAATCTCTCGGCGGCTCTATCTTTATCAAATTGTCTGCTTTTTGTTATAAGATAGTGGTTTATATGAAAATAGTACGCGATTGCTCAAAGCGTTAAGCTAATTTTCACAGCACCTTTCGAACTATAAAAATAGACTAAAGACAGAGACAGCATAGCTAAACACTACTCAATTAGACATTGGATGCTAGCATAGGAAGCTATCTATGTGAGTTTTGACAGCAAATGAGTGAAACTGGATTCCAAATTGCAGGTACAAAGAATATTTAAAGAAGAATTTCCTTAAGGATTTTTCCTTTAGTAGTATAACCTCCTTAAATATTTCCACCTTCTACATGTAAGTACCTTATCAAGTGTTTCCTTATATCTACTGCAATGACTAGTGTGATCATTTACCAATGCAAAAGCAGCAATCATGAAAAGAAATTCCATTGAGTCAACAACTAACAATTCAAACAAAACATTCAAGCTTCAACTCCATTAAATAAATTATTACAAAAGCATTTTCATTTTTCCAAACACTATGATAAAGACTATGCATCAAGTTCCTGTAGGAATATCAGGTGCGCAACTAGATAATTTTCGAGGGCAGGGGTCCAATCTGCCAAGGTGCACACCAAAACGATTCAAAAGAAAACACGGCCTAGAAGTACTGATTTTCAGATTCATATATGGAAGAAATCCCATGGGATCTCTGATCTCCTTGCTCTGAAGTCCAATGAGTCTCGCTACCATTTCTACCAACGAAGGAGAAAGAAAAGAGGGCCAGGGGGAGAAGTTCCAGAAACATTTGTGGACCACGCCTTCCACATCTACATGAAACGCCCTTTCTACTATAGATTGGGTAATATGAAAAAGGATATTTTTGTTCTTTTTGCAGAAGAGGAAGGGTCTAGACCTCCAGTAGTTGCGCCCCCGAAAAGGGTTACAGCTAATGCAATAATGATATAAGTATCAATGCTTCCACTTTTGAAAATCCAAATGTCCTTCTTTTTTCTTTCTTGGATAGAATTTCCTTACCAGATTTTGAACATTTCCTCATGATTTCTTTCCACATATGTTTGCAGTAAAATAATTCAAACAGGCCTATCATTTGTTGTAAAATGCGTTCATATTTCATGTAATATTAATTAGTGCTGAGCTGAGCCCAACTTTGCACTCTTCCCTTTCACAAACAAGAATGAAATGCATGAGCACATACAAGAATACGAGTCCGGAATACAACATATGAGGCAATCCATTATCATTAGCATAATCTTACACTGAACTCCTTTGGCGACTGTACAGTGGGCATTGCCCCCAATAATTCACTAATATTGTATATATAGGTGCCCTACACTGTCAATTTTATTCATTGATTCTACATGTTCCAGAGGTGGCAACAGAGGAGGACTAGAGGAGTTATAGCTTCCCACGGATCATGTTAACCCCCTGTCAGAAGAAACTGACCTCTTTTCGGAGTTGGAGTATTAGCCCTATCACCTTGCTAACTATATAACAGCTCCTTCATTGGAATAGTCAGTCCCCATCAGAAAACCTCTGGTGCCATTACAATCATATAGGTAGCCCTGAAATCAATTAGAACGTGAAATTTTCAACGCATAAAATGATTCCTTAAATTCCATGTAAATTCCTTACTCATTTCAAATTTTCCTTCTCATTTCCTTAAAATTTTCATTTCCTTCTTTTTTCCTTCCAAATGGCTACATTTCCTTACGGTAAGGAAATCTCCTAAGAAGTGGAAGCACTGATAAGTATAATAACTAATGTCAAATACCTATAAGAAATGCTTAGAAAACAAATTTTAGAAATATTGACAAACTCTAGCAAGTGCATTACGTCTTCAGCATCTTGCTGCAAATTTATACTAACATGAGATTACGATACAAGACTTTTATCGACAACATGTCTACCAGGAAATGCTGTATCATGTAAAACTAGTTGGCTGATATCTGTGTTACAACTCGTTTCTCGCTGCTTTGCAGGGTTTTCTAATGAGCTAAAATGGTTCTCTTGGTTCTCAGCAATAACTGCCCTGCATTTTGCATTGTCTAATTCATCTTTGGCAGTAGGCCTAGAATGGATCTGTCTACGATTTTCCCTACGAAATGACAAATGTTCACAGTGCTTTGCTGGTAATGAAGTACACGTATTTTGCTGATCCGAAAGACTTCTCGATAAAGTTCTCTTATCTCTGCTAGATGTCTCAATTAAAGAACTATTGACTAGAGACTTAGGTGTCCTCCTGTAAGCTAATTCTGTCAATGAGACAGTGGAATCATTCTTGTACAATGTACTGGAATGTTCACTAGGAGCATTCCCTTGCAGCTTATAGTCATCTTCCAATGAGTGCAATCCACTATTCCTTGGAGAATTCAAGCTTTCATTTGGATTCATAAGTGAAAATCTATAGTCCTGCTCATTGTTTTCCCACAAACTATAGCTTCTTGGTTCCTTTGGATGCCTGATGTTTTGAAATGAAAGTTGAAAAATGCTATCACATGTTTCATAGTTCTTCGTAACTCTCTCTTTCAAAGTGAGGATTGCAGTCCTCAACCTATGCATATGTTGTGATATCTGCTGTTCAGTTTTCGAATCTTCTAAGACATCCATAGGTCTATCGTTATTTTCGCTCTTTGAAATATTCTGAGACCCTCCTATGACGTGCGTTTTTTGCACATGTTGAGGGGTATCAAAACATTCAACTCGTTTTCCTTGATCAAAAAATGCACCGGATGCTGAACGGGTGGCCACATATGACTCTGATTTTGCTCCATTACCCTCTTCAAGACTCATACTTTCAGTTTCACTTTCCAGTCTGCACGGCATGTTCTCATGCCGAGAATGTGTTGCTAGTTGTCTTGACAGCCAATGTAAATGGGTCAATAGCTGCTTTTTATCTCTAGTGAGTGATATTACTTGCTGCTCCAAATACTGTGTTTTTTCCAAGTCATCTTGCGGGTTGCCCAATGCCACCAGTTGGCTCGAGACACTCCAAGAACCTGGCGGAGAGTTTAGCTGAAAGCCTGACTGTGATCTTGGAGAAAGTGAGGTATGGTCTCCGCTTCTGGACGAATTGATCGCTTGGCTGCACTCACTTCGTAGTTGTCTGGGCTCGGTTACCTAAGAAAACCATAAACATACATAAATACATACATCACATTACATGGCTACGCACATCATACATACATGCATAAATACATACGTACATCCTGAATAAGGTTGGCATAACAACTATTAATTCTCGCAAATTTCTCCACCCACAACGCTCATATTCCAGACACCACGTTTATTAGTAGTTGATATGTCCAAGCATCACAGGCACTGCTCAACTATCTTACAGTCCTTCTGTTCCTTTAAATGCATTGGTAAGAACCAATAGAAATTATTGAAAACTAACTAAACTAGCCACCCACCATGCTTATTTGGGACTCTCAGGAGTAAATGCACTTCCAAACTTGCATTGACAGCAAAAGCGTAAAAAGGGGCACCTTGGCAAAACATTAGAACCTTCCACCAGGGGGAGCAAGGGTAATGAGCAAGAAACCTAAAAGAATATTTCATACCGTCAGGCAATTGCTAGCAGCAAAAGAGCTTCTCCTCAAAATGAGGCCTCTGGTTGTAATTCATTCCATTTTTCATACTTTCAAACCAGAATTCGTCAAGCAAAATAAAAAGGTTTTTGACTCGAAGCAAACACCTTTCTATTTTCCTTGGTGAATTCTGGTGAACTGAGGTCACCCAAAGCAAATCTCTTCCATACCTTCAATAGGTACCGACTACGTGGGGGCTTGGGGGGATCAAGCCGCCTCTGGGCAAAGATACGGGGGGCTGAGCTTTGAAAACTGTAAGAAAGAACACTTTTTAGCTAAGAAACCCAAGAACTGATATCCGCTATGTTTTTTGGTTAGCTTGTTCTTTTGTTATCTTCAGTAAAATATATTACATTATATATGATTGCGACGTCTACTCTTAGTAGGCAATTTTCAAAATTTTCTAGTTTGAGCCCCCACCCCCTCAGAGAAAATAAAAAATCGGCGCCTATGATTTTCCTAGCATATTGGACCAATCTTGATTGGCTGTTGGCGACTCCCCAATTAGGGAATCTTCTCGGCTTTTAGCCAATCAGATGGCCAGGACCTTAAATTAACTTTGCGTTAGGAATGGCAACAATTGCAATAGAATCAGAAGTAACAATAGGTGTATAAACAATAAAAAACGAATACCTCTTCAGTTACTGTATGCTCCTCCTCCACTATATTTCTATTATCTGACAACTTAAATCTTAGCCAATCATTTTCAGCCTTTAGATTGTCTCTTTCAACCAAAGCATTGCCTAGCTGTTCTTTGAGTTCTCTTAACACCTCAAGATTGGCTTTCTCTCTGGCATGCAATAAATCAACTTCCGAGTGCAATATATTGTTACTTCTCTGCTCACTCAAAAGCTGCACAGTTAAAGACGAGAGCCTTGCTTCAAGCTCCGACTCACGCTCCTCCATTATCAACGTGATTTCCTCTTCACTGAGTATAAAAGATAATTTCACTTGTCTCCATGAAATAAGATACTCTGGTTTTAAGTTTCTCAGAGCTGAATGGAAAATAATATAATAAATTTCATTTCATTTTTAAATATATATATATGGTGGTCCCTCAGATCTTAAGTCTGTTTTACAGGGGGCCATGTTAAAACTAATTACCATGATACATACAAAGATATATATATATATATATATATATATATATATATATATATATATATATATATATATATATATATATACAACTAAATGAAATTTTACACAATAATATAATCTATAGAACTAAATAGTTAAGCAAATCACCGATGAGAACAGATTGAAAACAAAACAAATTACAAATGGATGTAGTTCTCTCTCGCTTTATCTATCGCTCTTTCCTCTATATATAATAAGATAAGCAGGGCTTGCAACTTAGCACGTGTGGTCACATGCGCACGCACCCCACACGCCCAACTCAGATTGCGCTTGCGATTGATCGCACTAGTAAATAGTTTCAGAAGCAGCGTTTAGTCTGATGGTGAAGAATTGCTTTTTCCTTTATCTTCTTACCTGCGGTAGTTTCCTTGTTTAAAAGAATTTCTATGATTAATGTTATCTTTGTTGCACCTCACAATTCTTTTCTTTGTTTCTCAATTTGATCTCACCCTGCACATGTAAAGATGGTCGATCGCAGTTCGATCGTATACGCAAAATCATACTAATCGCAGTATTTTGCCGATGACAAAGCGTGGATAAGCAATGTGTAAGAGTTTGATCAACCTTTGGCAAGTGAAGTTACATATTAAATCATGAATCTATTTTTCGAAAAAGTAAACGCAGGGGTGTCTGGGTACCAAAGGCGGGGGGGGCAAGGCTTCCGCTGATGACACATCTATGTACCTGTGTGTTTCCTCCATAGGAATTCAGATTCTCTTCTAGAAAAAATTGCTAAGTACATTGAATTCCTAAATATACCATGGTAAGGTGGGGCTCTGACAAAATGTTCTTCAACCAGTCTAAAACGTTGGAAAATGCCCTTTCACAAGATAGGAAAGATGGAAATAGACATGAACTTGAAGATGTCCTTCCAAAACATAACATAACAAAATTGGCAAATGTATAGCCATATGAGAAATATTTTGGTATGAAAGGCACTTCTTGCCCCCTGCCCCCATGGAAGAGGGTAGGGGGGACAGTTGCCTCTCCTGCCCCCAGCATAGGTGTCCCTGAGAGAACATGTACCTTATATCTTCCAATGAGTATACCCACTGATCAACATCGCTACTCGATCCCTTTCAATACATTCTGTCCTTGATCTTATGTTAAAAAATGTGTTCATACTTTTCAGTTAAAGCCTGTTGCTAGACTGCTGATAGTGTGGATCCTAGAAAAGATGGATAGTTTTGTCTATATTCTGGATAATAAATCAGAAATATTGAAAGGGTATAGTGAAAAGGGTCCTAGTTCATCATAGTTTTGCAATATTGTAAACAATTGTAAACATACTTCCGTAATATTTTACTTTTCACTTTGATGGCTTGCAAAATGAGAGGCCCCTGAAAATCAGCTATGGCTGCAGGGCTACCTTTGTATTTTCATAAATTAATAAATGAAATCAAAAGTGAAATGAACTGAATGGGTGCTTGAGTCATGGAGAATATTGCCAGATGGCCCATGTAAAGAATTACTTTTGCATTTAAGAAATCTAGAGAATACTGATCCCTGCAAAGGAATACCAGAGGAACAAGTTGTTTTTAAAAATGTCCCATGATTATCAACTGACCCTAAGTTTTGTGATGAAGATGAGAACATTATACTTTAAGGAAACTAATTTTGTTGGATCAAGCAATCCACCAAATCAATCACTACTTGGTGGAACAAATTTGGCGGATGAGGAAAAAATCAGCTTTGTAGGGATTTACTTTGGCAGATTCTTAGTCAAAGGTGGAAATTTACTTCAGTGGATGGCCAAATGAAATAGTTGGAATGAAAATTTTCCAAAAAATTAATAACATAATACTCTTCATAGTTCACACATAACAAGATATCACAGTAACAGTATGAAAAATGTCTACATCACTCTAGTTCATCATTAATTATTAAGCCAAAAACAATCTTTTCAAAATTTTGGAAAAAAATTAACTTGGCAGGAATCAATTTTGGCTGTTCAAAATAACAGTAAATTTGGCGGGAATTAATTTTGGCAGTTCACTTATTTTGGTAGGAACTAGTTTTGGTGGATTTTTTAAAAATCCACCAAATCTGTTAAAATTAATTCCCACCAAAACTAGTTCCCTTAAACTAATTCACTAATGCTAATTTACTTTCAAAGTAGGAGGCAACTTTTTTCCATGGAAATTACGGAGAGGAAATGCATAAGAACATTTCCTTAAAGCTTTTACCCTGTGCTAGTGCTGAGCCCACTCTAATAAGGCCTCTTCTTACAGGACTGCAAAAAATGAATAAGCCTTCTGGGGGCTTGATAGAGTTTTTGCAGTAACTTCCTATCAGACAGCCTGTAAATTAAGAACTCATGAGTCTCTCAACTGCAGCTGTTAACTACTAGTGCATTCAATAAATTATATATAAATAAATGTATTCAATGTCAAAAAATATAACTGTGAAACATAAATGAATAGAAAAATGACTTATTCAAATAATCTCAGGTATCAACAATTATCTCATGAAGACTATGATTTATCAGGTAGAAGAAGAGGATAATTAGCCATATTGTAAGAAGAAGGAGAAGTCCCATGAGGGAAGAAACATAAATCAAACAAGGGGATGATGCTAGAATGCAATGGTGGGGCCAGAAAAAATACTGGGATGCTGGGGGGCTAGTGTCAAAGTGCCAACAGTAAGCATGTCAGAGAGTTTTAATGTGTAAAATTTATGGTATTGGCTAAAATGACTAAAAGAAAGGTCATAGATACTATGAAAGTGCTGACAGTGCATAGAACTTTAGGTGCCAATCTGGGACTCAGTAAAATCCTGGGGGGCTGCAGCCCTTAAGCTACACACTAGTGCCATCCCTGCTAGAATGTAAAGAGTGATATGTCCCAAAACTAAGTAGCCCTCTGGCCTATAAAATAAAAAGGAAAATTATAAGCTAACAATACTAATGTTCACAATACAACGTTGTGATAATGCTAAACTGTTGAAATTTTTCAAAAGTTCAGTATTATCCCAATGTTGTATTGTGAAGGTAAGCATTGTTAGCTTGTTATTTTCCTATGTCTTTTTCATTATTTTACTAAACTATTTCATCATTTGAGAAAAGGGGTCTTTCCGACAATTTAGCATTCATAATTGAACTTAACAACGTATTTTGGTTTCAAATGCTACTCTCAAGCACTGATATACAGTTTTTCAGACCATGGTCTTCTATGCAAGTCATTACCTGTTAATAAATACGAGTTCTAGACTGTAAAGTGTACACGGTAACCTCAAAAAACTGTAGAGTAGGCCTAAACGTACCGGACATAACCTAATACACGTTCACGTGATGGCCTACTTGGAAAAGCTATTAATTTCTATTCTACCATGTTATTCTACATACCTTTGGCCATATACAATAATAGCAAATACATGAAACAAACAACTGCATGTTGAAACTCAAGACATTAACATAAGTAGGCCCATATCATTATGCTATTCGCATTACTGTATATCTACTACAGTGTATAAATTCTTTGAAAAACTTTTATGGCAAAAGGTCTGAATGACAGATTGTCTCTAGGTTCAAAATTCAAAATAGCTATAATGGCCTTTAAAAACAAACCTTATAATACAAAATGGACTTGATATTATCAGCTCAACATATCTTCGTGTAGAATAGGCCTTTCTTTTATCTCACGATCTGCGCAGCGTCAAAGGTCAAAGCCAAAACTATTTCCTCATGGTAAAAAGAGGCAAGAAACGAAAGTAGAATTAATTCACAATAGAAAGCTTTCGATAATTCATGTACTAGAAACCTACAAAATAATACGTACGATAGCAAGTTTCCCGTTTTCGACAGTGGCAAGCCTACAAAAATCCTTCGACAGCTGGGCCAGTTGCCACCAACTGAAAATCAAATCAAAGCCACCTGACTACTTGATCAAATACACGTTTTTAAGTAAGAAAGTGTTTTGTACGAAAGTACTAATGGCTCAAACATCTAGGAAAGCTCAGTACTGGACCTTCGAGTCCCAAAAAAGTTTGTAAGTTCATGTGCAAAATTATGGAATGAATTACCCATTGCAATAAGAACTTCTCCGTTAATATTTACATTCAAAAAGTCTATAAAATTTCATTTCTTAAATGCAATGTAATTGCAATGGAACTGACATTAGACGTAACTTACATTTAATACAAATTGTGAAAATCCCGTGTGCTAAAGCTAAAAGGGGACCTCCTTCTCGTTAGTTAATCTACTTAGAAGGTTCCTCCTTAAGAATTCTGCTTTTTTGTTGTGTTTCTTTCTTGTTATTGAGGTATTGTTTTGTACTTCGAGGCAGAGTTTAAAAAATTATAATGATGATGATGATGATGATGATGATGATGATGATGATGATGATGATGATGATGATGATGATGATGATGTGCATTTAAAATTCATGCAGCGGTCG
>WIPJ01000376.1:750771-773567 GCA_018155075.1 Cassiopea andromeda
CTCCCTCCCTAAAGGTTATTCAAACATCATTCTGTGATGTCTCTTGTCTAAAAGTGTGATTTTTCATAAATATCAAAGCTGAAAAAAATGTCTTCTTTTGATAAAATTTAGCATTATTCCAAATCGTCTATTCTTCAACGAAGTATAAAATGTAGGGGGTGCGAGGCCAGAGCAAAATTTATTTAGGGGTGCAGGAGTAAAAAATGTTGGGAACCACTAATCTAAAGAAATGTCATGTTCGCATTGTTTGGTTCAGCTTTAGGTTGAACCAGGTAACCGTTTAAATGTGTTTTTGTCCAAAAAAGTCTTAGGCGGGGTTACACGCTAGATATTCAGCTGTAATCTGATACGGTAAAGAGCAAATTTTGCATATTAAGGCATTATAACAACATCTTTTAATCTCTTATTATGTCAACTCTATTCATTATTTTATCAGACTACAGCTGAATATCTAGCGTGTAACCCGACCCTTACGCTTCTTAGTTTTTCTTTTGAAACTTCCAGATTTCAACATACGTAAAACTGA
This sequence comes from Cassiopea andromeda, assembly GCA_018155075.1. Classification (NCBI taxonomy): domain Eukaryota; kingdom Metazoa; phylum Cnidaria; class Scyphozoa; order Rhizostomeae; family Cassiopeidae; genus Cassiopea; species Cassiopea andromeda. The sequence goes on from WIPJ01000376.1 coordinate 751,298, forward strand.
GTTGAGTGGTTGAATCACAATCTCTTTCACCGGAAGCAACAGGTCAAGATCGACGGGTATGTGTCACAATCTATTACTTCCGAAGTCCCTCAAGGCTCAATACTTCGCTCTTTGCTTTTCCGTTTACTCATAAATGACCTGCCTTCTACTGTAGAATCGTATCAAATACTACTATATGCTGATGATTCAGTTCTATATCAAGCAAATCAAACTCCAAAGGTACTAGAACAAGAATTAAATGTGGATGCTAATTGAGTTGCAGAGTGGCTCAAGAAATCAGGTCTCTCGCTAAACTTGAAGCTGGGAAAAGGGGAATTAGTTAAATACGGGACGGCACCTTAAGGCAAAAGTGCCTTAGGTAAGATTGAGACAAAAAGGACTGAAGTGAATGAAGACAAAAGATATGAATATCTAGGAATATATCTGGATAGTCAGCTAAATTTCCATTACCAATTTGATAGGCTAGTTAAGCGCACCTCTTCCCGGATTAGACTACTTGCAAAATACGACCTCTAATTACACCTGTTGCAGCAGATAGGATCTACAAATCAATAATCAATCCGATTTTCCATTACTGCTACCCAATTTTTGTTAGTCTACTGTCAACCCAAAACGGCACGTTAAACTCACAACAAGATCAAGCAAAGCATTTGATTGGTTCCAGTACTGCTCCATTGTGGGTTGACATTGTGAATCAAAGAACTCGGTTTATAGCTATTGATGTATTTAAATTGTTGCACGAACTTAGATATTTAACACCAAGCAAGTACAACTGGATAAATCACAACTTAAATACCCGTGGTAATAAATCCTTATTATGCTTCCGAAAGTCAAAACTAAAATGCTTAGGAAATCTTACATTATCAAGGAGCATCAATCTTTAATAAATTACCACGAGAGTTAAAAGAAGAACCCTCTACTGTAATTGTATAGCTCAAATTGTATTTCGATAGTCTTATGCCTATAGTGAGTTTGTTAAAAGCATAACTATTAACACACATAAACACTTAAATATTGAATTACACAAGTGAAACTGTTGGGGGAACATAGCATGTGAAAATTTTGTGCGCAAAATTGGATTCTGAAATGCATATGAATCGGCTTTGTCTCAAGAATCCAGTTTTGAGCTTTCCTAATTGTTTGAGCAGTCAAGCACTTCACAAAATGCACGTATTTGTAGCTACGAAGGAGGTGTGTAAGCTTCACGCCTCTAGCCTATGCAAAAAACGTACACTTTGCTTGGCCTTTTCTCCAAATTTTTTTAGGCATTCACATTCATCTTCATTATTGTATGTGGAAATTACTTTTTTTTATAGTTTGATGAACTCACCGCTATCAAAGCAGTTATTACCATTTCCGCTTATCAAAATTTTGACTTTTATCAATTGTGTATCCTCCAAACATAGCTAGATCAATACTCAAGAAATCCAACAGTAATGAATCTCGTCAGTTTTTAACTGATAAGAATGCAATAACTCCCAAAAGCCCAACTAGGACTAAGTGCAAATTGGCTTTGTCCTCTGTGGTTTCAGAGCCATATGGCTATTAAATCCTAACCAAACTTGTCATAATGCCAGCACAGACCAAAAATTGTCTCCAGGATACACTTTCACATCATGTGAAACAAAAGATGCCTTTTAAGCTTAAGGATAATTTACTGGAGATAAATTCCCTCGATCCATCGAGGTCATATTTCATCCGATAACTACAACTCACACTGTCAGCCATTTCATATACAGGGGGTCTACCACAATGGTCTATCTACATCGCAATTCACTACACGGACACAAAAGTAGAATTAGGAAGCAGGACTCACAAATTACGCTTTTCTTTCATAGGAAAATTTTTTGGCCCAGAACTGAAACTTTCTTAACTTGCTCATGAATCCAGTATCAAGACTTTCTAAGCACTTTCTTAGCAAAAAATTTTTTAAGTCCAAAATTTTCCACATGGCCATAAGAGGAAAATAAAGAACTCCATGTACGCCAAAAATTATGAAAAAATCTTAGCAAATTACAGAAGTATAACTGTTTGAGGAATGCCAAAGTAACATTCGTAACATTTTGTACACAGATAAATCGCATTTTAAACCGTTATACACTTATAAACTTTCTTAATTCTCAAAAATCTACAACTAAATTTTCTTAACTTCTTGAAGAGTCGAGTACTACTTTCTTTTAAACAAAATAAAAAACGGTACATAAAAGGTGCATATTCAAACATGTGCATTTAGTAATAAAAGATGCACTGGCTGATAACAGCTTCACCAATCGGAATACTAGGAATTTCCATTTGAATCCTATCAAAGAAAATTGTAATGGAAATTAATTTGGGTTGAAGGCTAATTTATTGTGGGGTGTAACTATTTGAAATGAGCAACAGTGCACATTAATTTTCTGAAATGTAGGGATATCTCATGGTGCCTTCTTTGGTTCCTGTAACATTGCTTGTTTTTCAGAATAAAAGCGGGTGTTTTTTCTTGCAATTACTGATTTAGGTAAGGATGGCTGTAGGTCTTGCTCTATAATCTTATTTATTATTTATCATGGGCACAATGTATGTTTAATATTAATCAAAGCTAATTTCCTCACTTACACTTGGAATGTTCTAGAAAAGCTAGCATAGCAGTAAAATTAGAAGTACCAGGTAATTCACAATTAAAATGGCTCAGTTAATAGATGTTCGTGACAAAGAAATTAATCGATGTAGCTCTGCAAGGACTTCTGCACCTTAACTGTTTACATCATACTCAAAAGAATATCATCATATCATGATGCTATCTGCAACTAACTGTGTCAAAAAATGTATCAAAAATAATAGTTTAGGAGTATAGGTATAGCGTTTTAAAGCAGCTCCTATTTTCTAACCCATTGGAACCCTTGGCATTACGTGCTTTGGTGGTGATGTCACATGCAAGGAGACTACTAACCACTTCTATTAGCCTCCTGCATCTAGAAGCCTTAGTTTCACTTCTTCAACGACAATCACTTTTTCATTCTTACATATTCAATGCCATTAAGTTGCTCCTCCAAGATTTCCTCTTTTCCAGTATTATCTAGAACTGACAGTTTTCATCATGTGTCCTCCTTTCCCTTTAGAAGCAGACTTCTTGAAAACGAGAATTGAATAAATGCTGCAAAATTGAAGTATCTTCATATCAGCAGATGATTATTGTATTCTCATTTCTTTTATCGCATTTATGCTTATTCCAACGCCTTCTCATGAACGTTTTAGCTTGTGCTACAAGTTGTAGCTGCTAGCTGAGAGTCAAGCAGCATTTACCCCCTGGCTTAGTATGTGGATGACTCTACGTTGAGGAAATCTAGCTTAAATGAAGTATAGGTTCTCCTATGCAAATAAGTCGATATGTTTACTTTTCAATGTGGTCACAGAAACATGATTTTCTGAACTGATACGGTGATAAGACGCATTTTCACAACAATAATGCGTAGAAGAAACCTTTTCTTCAAGCAAAAGACAAAGGAGTATCACGTAATGATTGATTCAAACGAAGAGCGAAGTGCTTTTGTACGACCTGCTTAGCATTTGTCAGGAAAATCTGAATTGGTCACTTCGATAGGAGGTGAAGAAATTACATGTGCGTTACTACATGATATAAATCCTACTAGATGTTCTCCAAGGAGATTCACTTTTAGCTGACCAGTTGCTATTGGTGAATAATCAAAACAGTTGAACTGCAGTTTCAGCCGGATCGTTCATACTTGATTTGACCGATGTAGCATTTAACTTGTTGGTCAAGGCATGGCAACCGTTCACTGTGCAAAAGAAGTTCATCCACATTGTTATTGTCTAAAAATAGCATCATTCCAGTGATGTCATGGAACAAAGAGCATTGAAAGCCATGATGAATAAGTCTCTTCTACAAAGGGAGATTTGATGTGAAAGCCTTGCTCACATTTACAACAAAGACTCAATTATTTTAGCAATCATCTTTCCAGAAGCCGAAAATCTTACAACAAATGCAGTACCAGTAAGCGAAAACAACTGATTTCTGGTGAGTATTCATAATCTCTCCTTATAAGGTTCATCGTACAGACGTCATCGTCAGAGTTGGTTGTGTATTAAAGCAGAGAGTGGTATTTGTAACGCAAATTGATGATCAAAGATAGTTCGAGACAGAAAGTCGCATAAAAGGGATAAAAGTCAAGATAAAAAGGGCGTGTCTGTAATGGAGGCCCTGATGTAAGATAGTCGATTAAACAAAGTTACCATCGAAAAGTTGAACTCAAACAACATGGCATCTGTAACTGACAACAGAGATGCAGATTCAATTTTCGGATATTCTGCTGATATTGCACTTAGTACTCTGTACGTCTTGTTGACGATGATAAATTTTGTTGGAAACGTAACCATGATATTCTTAATCATACGTCATCGACATCTTCGAACTACCGTTAATTATTTGCTATTGAACGTCAGTTTGTCAGATATCGTGGGAGGCATCGGTGTTTACCCATACGTCTTTGTAACCAACATTTCTCGCATCAAGACAAGCGAGACCAATTTGATAATGATATGCAGTTTAACTGAAGGCTTATCCATATTCTTCTTAGCTGCAGCTGTAGGAGTGTTAACTCTTTGTGCAGTTTCTTTCTATAGGTATTGCATCATACGATTCCCCCTACGGGCCTTATGGACCAGGTCAAAACGAACCGTCGAACTAGTTATTATATCCATATGGATTTCGAGCATAATATTTGTCTTCCCAGCTGCTATATCGTATCGATATTCCCCGAAATACAATCTTTGTAAGAGAGATTGGCATAAAATTGACGGTGAAGCTTATCGATCTGTGGTCCTAGTTGGCTCAATCATTCTTCCTGGAGCTTTCTTGTTTATGTGCTACTTTGCATTACGACGCGCACGCCATAAAATTACCCTTCGACGTGTAAGCTCAAACACCAACCGGATCAAGATGATGAAGAGAAGCGAAAAACTAATCGCATTGCTTATAGCGAACTTTGTTATATGTTGGACACCCTTCCTTGTATACTGGGGAATGTCTACATTCAGTTCCCTATTCCCTGACACCTATAATGGACAACGAAGTACAGTTAAATGGATTCGTGTCACAGTTATATTCGCTGTAATAAACGGGACAGTCGATCCTTTTCTGGTTGCAGCAAGTAGCAAAGAAATACGAAACCAAGCAAAAAAGCTGTTTTTCAGAGTGTTTCAAGTTGGATCTTCCACTACTTCTGTTATTAGATTGCGATTAAGGAGACCAGGACGCATCCCTACAATTTGAAATGTCGTTCACTTAAAATGTATACGAGTTATGTTATATGTGATCATCTTTCAAGGATCGTCAACTAACATCAACGGTTTGATACAGCTTTCCATTGCTTTGCCTTGGCGTATTTTGGATGTGAAACAAGCAACAACTATTGCAACTAAATGGCACAATTATTTCTTTAAAATGCTACTCAATAGGCAAGGCAACAATCTTATCAAAACAGTTTAATGGATAAAGTATCAATGGACATAATTTGCAAGGAAAGAGCAAAGCTTCTTGCTTGTTACTATCAAGTATGAAGCTTCACTTCTTCGTTGCAAGCTGCTGTCACTGATACACTGCAAGAAGTTCTTGTAGTACAATTCATTATTTATAATTTGATACCATTCACCACTTAAAGAAAGTAAAAGTTATAATATTTTAGAGATAGATTGAAAGCAGATTCTGGAGTGCAGGAGACCGCGGAGGTGGGGGGACCCACAAAGAATTACAGGTCGACAAGTGAATCATATGATTTGAATTCTGCTGCGGCCTACTTGTCATAGAGTTTTTCTGGGACTGCTCTTGATTGAGGCACATAGAAAGATCTATCAGCTCCCAATGGAATAAGTTAAGGAGTTCTGAAACGTCTGTTGGAAATGATATTATGTTATAATCCCTATTTAGAGTCATTGTAATTAAAAGCTCTCATAAATATACTATGAAGCCTTTACTGTTTTTATTGCCTTCACCATTTGCTAAATAAAATATTCCAATTATAAGAAAGACCTTATACCTTTGCTTAGAGGTCAGACTTAAGCAATAGGTCTTGCATGTTGCAATTACTAACGGATTTCATTTTTTCCAACAATAACATGTTTTTATGTAACATATAACACTCGTATAACATACTTCGTATTGCAGATATTTATATTCCATAGTAACAGATCCTTAGATATTTTCATTCATCTATGTTTGTTTATCACTGCTTGATTAAGAAAGAAACTTCAAAACAACTCTACTCAGCCATCTCACCGGTGCTAAATTCCATGCCAGTAATTACTGACATTTTGCACCACGCAGCAGCCTAATGTCCAAGCCTAAAGTTAAGCAAATTGTAATGTTGCTTCAAAATTGTGAAAAGTAAGCATAAGGCATAAATGTAAGCTAGCAACTGCTAGATTTGAGAAGTCCTCCTAGGAATGGCTACTGAATGAAAAGGAGTGCTTCAACAGCTTTTTCATCCTAAGATTTATAAAGACGACTGTTCAACAGTACCTGGCAAAGCCAACCGTATTTCCTAAATGCTTGCCAATAATTGTGATCAGCAATAGTTTTTACTATATAATCAATAAGCCACGTTCTTGTGAGGCAATCTCCATTTTGAGTGGTGCCCAATAAGGTACTTGAGCGCATGCGTTCTATCGTCACTGATCGAAAGCTTGCGTAAAGTAGATTGCATCACATGTTATCTTAGCTGTTGTCTTTGCCTTTATTCAAAATGATGTGTGATCAATAGCATGTAATTTCTGTAACAAACGCAAGAAATTTGCTATAAGTAAAGCAATAGATAGGAACGTAATTCTTGTCTTAAGTGGGTGAAAAAGAGAGAAAGGGGTCCCGCTTTAGAATTAACAATCGTAGGGAGTCCTTGCTAAACCTTTTGATTTCATAATCGAAGCAAAGACGAGATCAATGCCAGGTGCTGAAGAACTCTTCACCAGTCCGTAATACACACGAGCTTCTTTGTTTAGAGAGAGTAAACAAGACTACATACTGTGGATTATAGCTGCTTTTTAAAAGGTGCAAAAAGGATTCCAAGCACGAATTCTAATGCTAACAGCAATTGAAGGAATTGAATTACTTGAAACCTCATAAAGATACTTCCTTCTGAGGATCTAGCAATTAATCATTATGGATCTTTGTATATGCCAATGGCTTTAAGTGGTTTGCGGAAATATCCATCATTCTTTTATGTCGTGCACCGACAGGATTGGAGCTGTATTTAAAAAAGTCGATTTTGAATCAATTCAATTCACTATTCACAGTTCATCGACCAAAGTAGTCTTATACTACTGATGCTCATTTTTCTCCTTTATTCTTCTTCTTTGCATACCATATCAGAGGATCGTCATATTCTGAGATTCTTAAAGCCATGTTCTTAAAGTACACATTTTTTATAAGAAACTGGCGTATTAGAAGCGAATACGAGGCTGGTGAAAAAGTAAGAAACTCTAGTACTTTGTTCAAGAAAAATTAAGCAACTGTACATCGTTAATTGTACGATTTTTGTATGAAACAGAGTGTAATGTGTGATTTTGATTTGCTTGGACATTTTTCGTGACGTTGAGCTGTTATATCCACCCAGAAGTCATCGCCTTTCAAAAATAAGTTGAGTTTCGGTCTCAAAAATAAGAAAATAATTAAGAAACATTTACTACTAGAACCCCATAACTTTTACGTCAAATTAAGAAACTTTTAGTACAAGGTGCCGCTCCAGGTTTCTCATTAAAAAAACGTGTAGTTGGCGACCTTATTCTTAAAGCCATTACTTTTCTTTTACCAGCAGAAGAATCTGCAAAACTATCGCACAGTGTGTCCAAATGGGCAAATCACAGTGTGTCCAAATATTGAAAAAGTCCATATCTCTGGTAAAAATTGCTCCCTGAAGCCTGTTGAGGGCTTGTTAGAAGTAGAATTTCAAGCTCTATACGATGATGAAAATGAATAAATGATATAATTTGAGCTTGGGGGTCTAGGCCAAAATTATTATTTTTGTGCCATTTGGTCTGAAACTGCTACTGTGAGATATTTTAGCGAAAGGTGATTGTTTAGCATTAGTTTAGATGATGTAAGAAATGAAATCTTATACTCTTTGCAAACAAACAAATGCCAAATGAGAAAATAGGATTTTTTCTTGGACTAGGCCCATATATCCACATAGGCCAAAAATCACTTTGCTTCCATTTTTCATCTAAACATAATTGCCTGTCACCGTTTTAGGGCTTTTTAGAAGCCAAATATTTAGCTCTCTGTGGTACAACATAGAAAATATGCAAAAAGTTTGTTTTTCAGGAGTCTAAATTATAGTTATCATTTTTCGGCACTTTGCTATAAAAAAGTTACTGTTTTAAAAATTTCTTAGCTTGAGGCGAGCACTAGTTTTGTCTGGAACCTTCTAGGATGCTTATTTTATATACTTTACATTAACAATTTGAGCAACTAGAACATTTCATTTTTGGCAAACTAGGCTCAAAGTACCAGAATTTGGTGCATTGGTCAACAGTAATTAAATTTGGCATTTCCAGCTCAAACTGATTACCTGAGTGTAATTGAGGGATTGCTGGAAAGGCTCGACCAATCCTAGACAATCACTTGAAAGTGAGATATGTGAAACAAATTGCATGCAACTGAAATACTAAAATTGCCCATTCTAGTTTATGAAACAGATCTGGGCAATGTAGGCAAACAGTCTGTTTTTTCTCTTGAATGTGCCAACTGTGTGGAAACTCCTTTCATTGACTCAAGCTTGAGTGTGACAGGCAACACTTGGTTTTTCCAACTAGGTTTGATACCATCATCAGTAAGGATACCAGATACGCAAATTTTTGAGATGGTGTTTGAGCTTTAAGATGAATTATACGGATCATAACCTTTTCTCAGAAAAAAATGGGAAAAACTCTTATTTTCAAAAAACACTTCAAAAATGACTTTTTCCTCCCCTGGGTACACTGTGTACCGAGCACTTTCCAAAAGGCTCCTCCACATACCCCTGGTAAGCACGTCCGCGCTGGAGGTTGCAAAATAGCCATAGTGAGAAGCAAGCCTTTGCAGAGAGATACACACTAGAGACGAGCAACCATTGCAAATTGATGGATTTTACAAGCCAGGTTGTTTATGCAGGAGTTTTAGTTGCAAAAAAAAAGACTTTTTCCGTACGTTGGCTATGCTACAATTTTGCTTATAATAAACGTCACTCGAGGCCTAATAGTAAGTTGCTTAAGTTTTAGACAGTTAATAATACACAGGTTTCTTATGAAAGCAGCTTATACCAAGACGCTGTATGGTGTTGGAGTGAACAACATATTGCAAATACATCATGACAACGGATGTTGCTAGTGACTTAAAAGAGGATGAACTTATTTGTCTATACTCTCAATTAGGTATTCTGTGTTATCATATCAAATCTACAATATTGATAGAAGCTCATCATATTACACAGCTAGCCTATTTTTATGGCATCACTTCACCTGCCAGGAGCCAACCACCTGATTAAATAGTCTTTCATAAAACTTGCCCTTCTATATGGTAAATTGCCACTGGGTTACGCTTTGTTTACATTCAACTAAAGACAAACACTCATCTACATTTGCAAATTTGGAAGAATATGTTTACATGCAGATCACAATCTAAAGAGGTAGAAAAGGGGGTTCAGGTATCTATTGCATCATCTTTGCATTCGATATTGCGGCATGACACAGTCATTGCGTTAAGACAGGCCTCGTAGCCTAGTAGTAAGTCTAGGCTGGAAAGCGCTGGAGTTGAGCATGATTCATCCTGCCAAGCTCCACTAAATGATGTTTCACCTAGCGTTACATCTTTTCATGTAAAATCTATTCACTCAAGCTTAGCGGCTACAATTTGTTTGCTTTTTAAAACTTTTTTAAGTAGACATTGCTGTGAAGGGCTGCAGCGGAGGACTAAAAGAGGGACTAGGCTCTGGTTTCAGGCACTTCCGTTGCGCCTTCTCAGCTTGCTCTTCTTATTAGTCTGTATGCGTTGCATATTCTGATTAGAGTTTGAGTTTGAGCAGTCAAGTAGTGTGCTAGTGTCAAGAGATTCAGTAGAACTGCGCAGAGAAATTGGTTGAGTTTGATAGCGTATGGTAAATCCGTTGTAAATACCTTACATTTTAGCTAATTATACATATATTCAAAAATCACATCTAGTCCTTATCTCACGGTCGCCCAGTCTACAACAGACACTATTTGTCACAAGACTTGATAATAACAATTAGTGTAGCGTGGACAGGATGTGCCCATGGGCGTCTCACCCCCCAATATTTTCAAATTTGCAAGAAAGCTGGTCAAAAGTTAGCCAAGCAGCAAGAGGATTGGTCAGCGCTTTCTGTGACCTTATTCTTAGTAACAATTTTGGTAACAATGGTTGGTCAATTGGTCAGAACCTCCCCCCCCCTCCCAACAGAAGTTGTCTCGGCACATCACTGAGCGTGGAAAGGGGTTTAAGTTAACATAGCATTTGGAACTTAATCAAATGCCTGGCCTTCCAACCTTATCTTTCCTTTTACTTTGCTTTGTATTTGGGAAAAAGCTCTTCTTGCACTTTCTGTTCTGTATCAAGGAAATTGAATTTGGCAAAAATTTAGCCATCTCGAGCATCTACTGAATCTAACGACCCCGAGCATACGTATTGTTATTGAGAGACTAGTTCTAACATACAGAGCAGGAATCTTTTTGCTATAATGCCTCTACATACCCACAACCAGAAATAAATAAAAGAGCACGGCCTTTTGCAAAATGCTCGGTAGTTCAGCAGATTTTTCACGAGGTCGGTAGAGCTAAGCTACAACTGCAGCAATTTCTACTCCAAGCTATTCACTCATATTATTATAACTAAACAATTGTACATGCAGAATACAGTTGTAACTATTAACCAGTCAACTTTATAGTAAAAGCAATCCCTAGTTCAATAAACAAGCAATCGATAGCTTCAGCAACAGGACATTAAATGAAAGAGGACTTCATCAGAAGCTCAACAGTGAAACTAGATAACACATTTTTCATTTCTTTTATCAATAAGATTGGAAACTTCAAGAAGAAACATTGCTATTTTAATTTCTTCCACAAAATTAACGATCAGTGGTAGTGAGGAAGTTTCATCCTCCTCAATTAATGAATTTGCATTTTACATCCCTAAGCAGTTACAAACCGCTTGTAAGCAGTGGCAAAAGTACGGCTTTCCGTATCAAGTGTTGATTCTGCTATTTGTCCGCTCTGAATTTTATCCTCTCAATTAACAAATTTGCATTTTACACCTATAATCAGTTAAAAACCACTTATACACAGTAGCAAAGCACTGCTTTTCAAATCAAATATCGATTTTGTTTATAGGTCTTCTACGAATTTACCAATAGGAGTTTGGGAGTTCATCGAACAGCAAACAATTGGATTTTTCAGAACTTGCAATACATACCTCCCCAGCTTCTAACAAGAGAGAACAGTTCTAAATAAGAATTCCTTTAAGAAATCCGTTTGCTCAACTGTTTGGAGCATCGTGAAGAAATTGAGGATAAGCAACAGACACACAAACATGTACTATTTGTTTAGTCATATCTATTCGAATCAGTTATAATTTTAAATAAAAGAAATAGTTAATGGAATATATAAGTGGAAAAAAGAAAAATGCACGAATTAAGTGAAACATTGGCCAAACAGCAGAGTTAGGTAAAAGCACACTACAAGTGCCGCCAATGTGACTGCTGCAAAATTACATGGTTCAATTAGAATTTGTTGTCAATCTTACAGGGAAAACAGAACAGCATGGGTTTTCGGTGTTACAACCTCTTATTGAATCACCATCTTGATGTGGAGGCAAAATACATACGCAAATACGTACATACATACATACAGCTACACAGAGGATTTACATATGACATCATACCCATTGTCGCAGGGACTCTTGCAAAAAAGCCAAAGAAGCACTTGGGAGATTTTGGACTAACGAGGGACAAGAATGCTTTCATAAAAAACAATGCAACCAGCTAGACTTAGAGGGTCAATCAAAGCTGTGAAAACTGTTTTACGTATGAAGAAGTGAAGGAAATTATAAAACTTTTTTAGACTTTTTTAGGCTAAACTGATAAGGCAATAACCAACGTGTTGTTGTTCGTTAAAACCAATGTTTTCGTTGAACACTCTTTTGAATACAAACACACATATATAAATAAATAGACTTGTTGTGGACAGGAATAGAAGGTGAAAGGTAAGGTATCATAGCTGAAGCTCTGTCGATGGCCTAAATCACGCAGCAGTCAAAGATGATGGTAAGAAATGGCTTCATAAAAATTGCAAAGCAGAACCTACAATCACAGAAAAAAATGAACCCGTAAAAGATTATGTTAAACAACTTTTCTAGTTCTAAGCGCAATAACAATAAATTCTACAACAATAATTCTGCTATAAAACTTGCCAGAAGTTTCTAATTCTCTGCATTTCAACGAACGTTCTACATTGTTCATATTGCTAAAAATTTATAAATTAACAGCACATGCATTGAGGTGTCACAAAACTGTCTTCTAAAAATCAGAGACAAACTATCAGGCATAAAATTTCTCTATCAGTCGTACTGTTACCACCGAATATAACACGAAAGTTCGGTCTTTTGAAAGTAAAACTTCACCATGAAATTAATCAACAGCACAGAAACTGTATTTAAAGTAAAATTTTAATAATTGTTCTGTAGAAGTAAACAATTTACACAGTAGTGTAGAGCTAGGTTGATAACTAGGGGCCTCGGCCAGAAGGGATCAGCCATTTTTGTTATTGCAGTTGTTGTCCTTTCTTGTGAACATGATACCATACTCTCTTACGTAAAAGCCTACTTCATTACCCTGCTGTGTTATTTCGGCAATGTTTTCATGATAGCTGGGGGCAGGCACGCCAAAACGATAGTTGGGCAAGGGGGGCTAACAAGAGCAGAAGGGCACCAACTTGCATGGGCAGCTCTTTAGGACACCACCTAACATGGGCATCTCCTTGAGTCTTTTTCGTTCCATCTTTTAGCAGGGCCTATAAGTCACAGAATTATACAAATTGCTCTCTTCCAATCAGATTTTTCTTGTTTATATAGCTTATTTGACCTCCGCTGTATCATATCAATGTCTAAAAATGATTCTATTGCATTTAAAAAAGGGAAATTTTGCTTACAATGTTCCCCCAAATGAAAGGCAATTGCGGTGCCTGCTCCCTTCTGCCCCCCTCTCCGGCGTCTCTGACTAGGGAGGTTGGTCCCCCTAAAAGCATAGAAAAATTAACTATGGGGATGAGCCCCTCCTGAGCCCCCTTTGCTCTACATCACTGACTGTACAGGAAATATGTACTTCCATGCACAAATAGGTTTTGCATTGTAACAAAATCAATTTTGCTTGAGAGCAATCGTTGTCATAATGTATCTCAGTCATATAAAAATCTTATCAAATTTGATTTCAAATGCTCGCAATTTGTCGTATTTAACTAGGAACATCTAGGAATTCAAATTACTTTAATAAAACTAGCTATAGAATAAATAACCTAGAAAATTCTCTAAACTATCTATATATTCAATTCATTTAGAACTCCTAAAAATGTTTCAATTAACATGAGATGGTTCTATTGGTTTCAGAGATTTTTTTTGATGTAATGGCTCACAAGCTTCCAAGGTCTTGTCTGGAATTCATCGAGAGATTCCTTGCTCAAGGAAATTTGGTCATTCTCAAGTCTGTTTACCAAGGTGACACATACAATTGCGGCTTTAATGGCTGCCCTCTGGCACAAAGAAGCAACTACAAGGGACTCCATTTCAATATTCCTTACACCAGCGCGATGAGCTTCTTCCAGGAAATTCATCTTTTCAACTTCGGAGAACTCACAAAAAGCCCCGTCTAATCTGCCTTGTCCTAAATGAATTTCAAACATATAATAATAGGCCACACAAAAGTTCATTATAATCTTAAACATATATCGTTTATACAAATAACAGGCATAGACAGAAGACCAAATTACAAAACAGATGACAAAAAGGCACTTTAGGTTCCGAAGTTCAGAACTACCCACTGTCGTCAATCAAAAACAAAGACATTTATGTTTAACATCACTGTAAAAATATTTTCCACTTTTCAAAGTCTTAGTTTTAAAGAATGTTCAGAACTACATTGTTGGGAGTTCCCCTCCATGAATATGCGACCCTGTGACATTGGGTCTCCTTTACAATTGATTTAATAACAATACCTTTCTATACCATGGGCGTAGGAGGACGTCAAATCTAGGAGGGCTGGAAATTTTCTGTCCGAAATATCAAATAAAGCTGGAGAGCAGGCAGAAAAGCTGCCCAAATTTCCTATTGTTCTTTCAGAAAGTTTGCCCGAGTGAAACGGCTTTCTGCCCAACTTGGGGGGGGGGTGCAGTCCTCCTGCTTCCTACGCTTATGTTCTATGTATAAGTACTACTTAAAATATGGAAGACGAAGAGTCAAATGAAAAAATTCACTGTATTTCTTATTGCTGAAATGATGTCTCCACGTAGGATCACCCTGATGCACAAAAAATGAGTGCAAAATTAGTACCATCAAGATTTGCACCTTCTTTTCAAGGAAATGTGCAACTCTGAAAAAATCTGTGCAGTTCCAATGAAAGAACTGTGCAGCCAAAAACCTCATTTTGTAACGATCAAAACATGTATGAAAGTGGGTATTAGCAAAAATGGCACACTTGGGTATGTAATGATAGGCGGAATAGGCGGAACTAGAAATGGAATTGAGATATATTAGCATTTATCTACCCCAATTCAACAAAAGCAAGCTGTTCAATCCCATCTATTATCAGGCTCCAATTCTTCAACACAGCATCTCTCGATCCTATGTGCAGTTCTAAAAGTCTTCTTCAAACAACCCTGCTTCCTTCACGACCTTTGCATCCCTGGCAATTATGGATTGCAGCTAAATGCATTGGTGCCAAGACGAGGGGGGAGGGATAACGGACTTAAGCCCTCGTAGCATGACATCTGAGGGAAATTCAAGGCCTTTGTCAACATTTTTGAGAGGTTGCACAGGAGGAATGTCTTTGGAATTTCTGAGATGTTGTACTGGAATTTTTATGGCTTTTGGCTCACCAATGACCCATCTTCCCCTCCCCCTGTGTCCTTGACAGAATATCTATCTGCTCTATGCTCGATGCAAAACTAGCAGCCATAGTTTTAACACTACTACCAACAAATTGCAATGCTTACGATAAGCATCGGATTTTATGTACTCAGTGGACTCAAAACTTACTACTTCTAGTTATTCATGAATCAATTCGAAATCTAGACATCAACGAAACCAACCTTCATAGAAAGAATCGCAACACATTGTATCTCCTTGAATGACATCAAATGGAAACTCATCTTCATTGCTGTATGAAACAAGTTCGTCTGACAATGTTGAACTGGTATCAGTTGGATGGCATACTAATTTCCCAAGTACTTTCTGAAATTAAAAAGCAAGGAGAGCTACTAGGGGTACCTTTCAATATTCTAGTGATTTTTCAGCGCTGTCATGACTACTTTTTAATAATTTTAGTAGGACTAAGGTTGTACAAACTATCTTTTGGCAACAACGAAGTCTTCTTTGCTGTGTGTATAGCAACGGATTGTCGACTAGAACTTAATGCGTCATCGACAACAGCAAAGTGTCATACCTGTTCATAGTAAGGCCTCAATAAGCCATTGACTGCTCGCTTTGTAACTACAATTGTTCCTTCCTTCACACCTGTTGAGGCCAAAAGAGGCTCTTGAGAATATTATTCAAAACGATGCCTCTGCTACTTGTCAGCAGACTGCTACAGAAAAAACTGATTTCAATTAGATTAGTCAATAAGAAGAAGACTTCATTGATGGAGCGATTAGGCAATGAGTGAGAAAGGATTCTAAAGGCAGTGACAGAACTGGCTCATATTGGCACGAGTACATAGTAAATGCTTTCAAGTATTTTAATATGCATTAGTATCAATATGAAGCCAGATTCCCAATAACCTGCATTGCTGGGACTACCCTTTCTTTCTTGCTTTCTGCTTTATATTGTTTCATACACACCCACGACATTGATGATCATATGGAAACCAACAATCGTAAGGATCGTCTGAATCGTCTAAGGCTGCGATCAGACGACAGAGACGATCCCTACGACAGAGACGACTATATGGAAACATTAATACCATAACAGAACTATACGCTTTTCTTATAAGAAGTATGTCGATAAGAAACACGAAGCTAAAATTAGACAAAAACTAAGAAAATTCAAGAAGCAGAAGCAGGCTGAGTTTCAAATAAATAAGTTGCAAAAACTGTCTTTATTAGTAAATTTTTGATCAAACTAGCAAGAAAATAGAATGAACATCCATTACATGCCTCACAAGACCTGAACACCCTTTTTCTTGCATCACATTTGCCTAATCTAGGTTGCTATTGTCATTGGAAGTCTTTAAAGTTAAGAAACATTAAAGGCTGGATTTGACGAAATATTTAAGAAACAACCAGGCTGAAGCAGAGAGTTTGTTTCTTTTAAAATAATTATGTACTTCTAAAGAGCTAGATATAAATACAAAAAGTTGAATTGACATTAAACATAAACAGATTACTCATCTAATATCAGGAAATAAATTTATAATAGCATTAGCTATGCATTAAAACATGAGAGACATGGGATAAGGAAGTTAAAAAGTAGACCATTGAACTCTGAATGCTTCTTACGTAACATATAAAGCATCCATGTCGAAGGTCATTCCAAAAATACATTATCTCGACAACTCTATACCCACCGACATCTGTTTACCAGATGTAACTACGTAACTTAACAAGTTGTGTAACAACTTATAACAGTAATTTAATAGCATGTACGCTATTTAATATTGTAATCTATGGAACTACTGAAGTATTAAACATGTCAAGAACATCAAGAGCTTTATTTCACATGATCCATCCACCTGCACATCATACCTTCTCGACTTATACTTCCTTATCAAACAAAAAGTCTGTTGAACTAAAGGGTATTTACCTTTTCGTTCAGCAGACGGTTTGTTTAGTAAGGATGCGGTTTAAAAGTTGAGCTCCATCGTTCAAAAATTGAAAAATATTCAAAACTGGATCCTTGAGACATAAGACATACGATAAATTCAAGCGCTTTTAAACTTTAATTTTTCTTAGTATAAAACTTTCACTTTTCAGTTCATCATCGGGAATTGACTAAGAGTGATTATTGGTTCATCACTAGTTCACCAGGTAGAAATGCAGCATTCTACATTTTCCTGTAAAAGTACGTGTGCAAAGCATCGGGACTCATAAAAGTACTGCTAAGAAAGCCTTGACAAAATTTACAGAAATTGTGAAACTGCTGAGGAGGGTCTAACACTGGGCCACAAAAATTTTCTTACAGAAAACGAGAAGTTTAATTTCACGGTCTTTCATTGCATACATGCAGGGATGTGCTGACTAGGGTGTCACGCCCTACCAATATTTTCAAATTTGCAAGAAAGTTGGTTAAAAGGCAGCCATGGTGCAAGAGAGTTGGCAACCGTATTTTCTGTGACCTTTTTTTAAGTAACCATAGTTGGTCAATTGGTCAAAACGACCCCCCCCCAACAGACGGTGTCTCGGCACATCACTGCATACATGTAGCATACCTGTATCACTCTGCAGTTCACCATACACCCTAAGCTTCTTGTATGCAACGACCAAAGCAAAATATCCGACAATCATCATCATCACCATCATCATTATTATTATTTATACACAAATACCTCTTCAGCTAGGAACCAAATATAACTTAACTATAATACTAATTCTTTCACGCAACTAGACACAAATATTTCTGAACCGGAGTATTTCCAATCAAAGCTTTAAAAAGTCTACACATCTAAACAGGCATTCTACAATGACTGTGTGACTCTGACTTCACCATGTATGCTTGGACTTCAGACAGAATACACATACAATTTTACCATCTCCAATTTTATCCATAACCTTTCAAAGTACCAGAGATGTGCCCTATGCCATCTATAGGTATGTGCCTGGCAACTTTTTCATACTATATATAACTTTGTTATGCTTTTCTGAATGATTGATTGGAATTTAACATTGCCAAAACCCATACTCTCAGGTGCCAAATAAACGTCCCCCTCCCGCTTAGTAATTTTTCGATTTTTTCCAACCCCCGGACCTTATTAAGGCCCCCGTTTATTAATTTTAAGGAAATTGACTTTTTCTACAAATCCCTCATTTCATTTCATTTCTTTGGTAGTACTATTTACGCTCAATTTTCATGGCAAAGTAGCATACTGCTGTATATATTTTAGTTTTATGCTTTATGGCAACCTGTTTTTGTTCCTTCTGTCCTTGTATAATCATTTCAAGCCTTTTCTCAACTTCTGACACTGAAATGAAATATTTCTTAGTATATCACAAGTTTACTTGCATGATCTTCTGTAAACTGTTTTTTACCATTTCTTTTAACTATTTTTTATATTTTTAGTGCTGTGAATGAAGTAAATAGTAAACATTCAGAAAGTTGAATGAGTGAAATCCATTTCCAAAGAAAAATTATCATTTTCAACGGGTTTCAATTCCCCTTGAAAACACATTTCAAATTCCAGCACTTTTCAAGGAATTCAATGGCCTGCAAGAACCCTGAAATAAAATCACACCAACTCAAGGTTAAGAAACAATACTCATGATTTGGATCACATATGCTAAGACAGAATAAGGGTTGTAAGTGGAAATAAAGTGGTTCCAATCTTAGTTAGCCTTGAAAGCAATATAATGAGATACAAAAATGACAACCATACTACCTAAACCACCACTTGTTCCCATTCTAAACAGTGTCACATCTTTTGCACCAGCATAGTGAAGAAGCTTGAACAACTCATGCAAAAGGATTGATGCTGATGGCACACCCATACCATGCTGCAAAAGATAATGAAATACATGCACACTGCCAAGCCAAAAACACTTTAAAGCTAGTTAAACATTCAAAAGGTAGTTATAACCAATGTCATAGTGCAAATCAGGAATATAAGAAGCATTCAAAATGTGGGTGCACAAGCATCCAGAGGCACCCTTACAAGAAAAAGGGGCAACTATGTAACCTGAAAAGGGGCATCTTATGTAAACATTTGTAAAAATTGGGAGGGATATGTCACCTGAGCCCCCCTATTTTCATGTCCATGGTATAAGTACCCTTTAGGAAGCTTAAGGAAGCATTAAGATACAACTGTGTCAAGAAAAGTCAACACTTAGGTCTCTGTAAGCCAGTTAGGTTGGAGAGGATAATGAAATGATCACAATAATCTAATTCCAACCCTGTACCTTTTATTCTAAACCAATAGCTATTTCTGAAGCAATGCCCTATGGAAGACTTCAGAAAAAATCCAAATAACATAAGGTTTGTAGGTAGGCGCACTTACTTGTCCATGCAACAAAAAGAAGGTCAACTCACACTTAGAGCAAGAACTGGCCCAACTTTGTACATAACATATCGATCAGTTGAACACCTGTCACACAGTTCTTCACCCTTGGCCAACCCCAAATTGCTCTGGAGAAACTTAGCAAATTTCTTAACCCTTTCATTACTACCACTAATGCACACAAACTGAAAAAGAAAATACTGCCCATAGACACTAAACAACAGAGAATGAGTTATTAAATGTATCTAAAAGAATAGAATGTGTGAGTGGGTTTGAGATAGACAAAACATTAAATACAGTACTGAGGATTTATTTTCACTTTTTACTGAAATAGTGGGAATAATTGATTCAAAACCAGGCCTTATATTCACAAAGTCTTCTCAACTGAAAAATAAAACATTTTGCAGATACTTAGAGCATATCAAGAACAAACATTATCACAAATACAATAAAAGTATGGATAACCTTGCCATCAGCCAGCTTTGCACTTATGCAAACATTACACGATGGGCCTTTCTAGCTAAACAGTAGAAAAAGAGCAGGATGCCTTGTTGGCAATAACCTAATAGACTCACTTTGACATCAGAATATTCCTTTTTCATATCTGTACTTGATGTGTTTAAGCCCAAGTGATGAAAATTGTCATCACCAATATTAGCTAAATATGGGTTGCTGATGTTCACTTTATTGCAAGTCATCGTCATAGATGAATCTACAATGTAACAACTTTGCATTACAGATTATCTCCAACAAAGTTAAGTGGCTCAATCTGTTTAAAATGCAAAAACAGTGTTAAATGCAGGACAAATAATGGTTTTATTGATCACGATACTCCCCAGACATGAATTATTGTGGTTATACTTAGTGATATTCACGATGCACGAGTTAGTCACCGATGGGTTGGGAGAAAAAATGGGCTTGACCATGCAGCTTGGAAAGAACACACACAGGAGTTGCTGTCTCAAATGACACTGCACACCTGGAAATGGGTGTAGTAGGATTTTGATAGGCGTAACAGGACGTGGTGTAACTGTTTGCGCTGAACGTCAGAGCAAATGATAGAAGACAAGTAAAAGAGAATAAATAAAGCGGCTTTACATTGCAAGCCAAACAGTCAAATGCACACTTAAAATGCACATAATAGACAAAGTGCACATACGCACAAGTGACTTTTTGATCGTGAGCACTCGAGAACTTTTTGAAAAATGCCAAGCTCTGCAATTCGGATAATAGGAGCACACCATGCTTTCATTTTCGTAACAGAAACAAAAATAGTTTTATAAGTAACGAGGGGTAAACAAAAAGGGACACTCATCTCACCACTCTATTTAATAGTTCTACGAATATTCATTGAACTCAAAATAGTAATCTGAAGTTATCCATTCCTTATTAAACCAATGTCTACAGCACTCATCTTCCTAAAATGCAACACTTTTCTAGCAGAAAGGTGCTAGAGTATAAAAAAGAGTCAAAGCTTTAAGGAAGAGTACGGACCACCACACGTGATATTTCTTGTATTGGAGAATTGAGGTTGATTAAAACACATTAGAACAAGTTAACTGCTTTTCTGTCATCAAATATATAATATTAATTTCTCATTACATTTTATCTCACTCCAACGCGGCAAAAGAAATTATGTTGTGCAGAGAGCTGACCATGATCAAATAGGCCGGCACACTTGATCTGTTCTTAATTAACATCAAATAAAAACACAATCTATGTAGTCCGGCAAGCTCCATCTTTTCTTAATTAGCATCTTACAAAAATTGAATCTCTATGTGCATTTACAGTAAAACAGAAGAGTAATATAGCGTACTTACATTGATACAGTTAATGTAAAACCAAGTTGCAACGTGACCGTTTGATCTTCGTGACGTGTACTACACGATTGCTGATAGTAAACAAGTCCGGCGTATTTGAATCAACTGCGAAGACCCCGTAATGTGAATCTCCTTTGTTCTTCGCCAATCTAATTGCAAAGAGCCTTCAGCACCATGTTCAATGGGCGTATTGGAGGTAGGGCTACTTCCTAAAATGGCATCCAGGTTTTTAGCATAACCATTATTGCCAGAATTTGGAATTCATGCTTTTAAATGAATTCCTTTTCCAGAAGCTGGAGACATTTGGTTTGGAATCCATACTAATTTCCCTGTTTTATACAACAGCAAACTGAATTGAAAGAAAGTTTGTCACAGCCAATCTGCCAGATACGAGATCGATTACATAACCAAGAGCTCTCCTTCAATTAGCATTTTACTTGGCAAATGTTCAGGGCATTGTAGCTCGATACCCTCGAGTTCACTTGCTAATTGTAGAGATAGTTATATGTGATGTGTCTCTGGAAAGTCAAGAAAAAAGATGGCATGAAGAGAACATCTTGAAACTTCAGTGGATACCTTCGAGAGAAATTATTTTCGCTACTTTTGATTTTTCCACCCTGCGCACTGAACGTCAAACCGAAATATCGAAACAGGGTTTAAAACTACACTCTTTTTTTTATAAGAATACCTAATTTTTTTCTGAGCCTCAATATTCTTAAAAATTTTCGGTTTTGAGCCTCAGATTATTCTTAAATTATTCTTAAATTGTTCTTGCTCAACACAAGGTGTAAATTCGCCTAAGATCAAAGAAACATATTAAATCATTTTTGATGTGTTGATTCATCATAAATTTCAACGAGAACAAACAGAACAAGTCAAAATACGGTTTTAGTCCAAAAGCATTATTTCAACTCCATCAAAATCATCAATGCCAATGTAGTCCTCGCTATCATCTGAATACGTAACTCTATATTTGGCAAGAGTTTTATTGAAGTACTCGATTTA
>WIPJ01000376.1:787917-805319 GCA_018155075.1 Cassiopea andromeda
ATATATATATATATATATATATATATATGTGTGTTTATGAATATACATATACATATTGTTTCATTCCTCTTTCATCTTTACTCAACTAACATTGTAAGCCAGCCAAATACAGAGTATCTGTTAGCGAGATTTGTATTTGTAGATTTTAATGTGATATGTATGATGAAACTTGAAAAAATCACTTACCAACCATCCAATAGACAATTACTGAGAAAAGTAGAGGACCAATAATGTACCACGGCAACTAAAACACAAAAAATAGAGCGTCAAAAGATTTCTCGTAGTTTCTGACACCGCTATAAATTACATTGAGGTGGACGAGGAATTTCGACAAATGACATCCAAACAGAACAAATGCAATTTGCAAATACAGAGTTGAGATATACTGAACATATCAACAGTGACTCCGAGAAAAAGCTATGTTGCTGAGATTACTTTCCCAATGATTTTCATCAAATTCTAGAACTTCTATCTTATATTCGTAAAGCTCAATACAGGTAAACTATTCCACAACAATTTCATCTCAAAGGAGATCAGGGAATAAAATATCACAAAATGATGGTTCTAAAAGCATGATCAAAACAGAAAGATGTGACTATTGCCATGTAATGCCGTATATCCACGAATTAGCCCAACACTACAATACACCCCCACCCAAACATGCGATTTTAATTATATGTGAGAGTCTGTTAGTACCTTATAGTGCAGAGAAAGAAAAAGCAGTCATCAATTAACGAAAACTTGCCTGTCCCTTAAGAAAATCCTATTGCTAGTATGTGTAACATAGAATAAATAGTTTACTAATGGTAAAATTTCAACTGGAATATGACAAACTACCAGGAACATTTGAAACCCCCTCTAATAAGCCCCCCTTTCGAATAAGCCCTCATGCAACAATCCAAAAAATAAACAAGCCCCCAGGGGGCTAATTCGAGGATTTACGGTAATAATAAATAATAAATAAAAAATAATGTATCATGTCTAAAGTGAGTTGTCTTCGATAACCGGTACACAGAGCTCTTTACAAAAGGGCTCACTGTCAACAAAAGTTAAAAGACAATAAAAACCCTACAATATAAACAGTTTGCAAGCCTTGAATCACATAAAATGAGTGAATAAATTCTTTAGCATTTAGCTATGATAATTAGGTTTCTTGTTTGATAGAAAACTTCTACATCCTGGTTGAATTGAAGAAAACTTTTTATAACTACGGCTGCTTCAAAGTCACATCCTCATACTTTCTCAGCAACTTGACAAGTGATACCCACTACAGATCTAGATCACCCATTTTCTTTAAAAAAAGGTAATAACGGAAAATTCAAGTCTTACTTCCGCCAGCATCTTGCTGATAAAATACGTATCGCAACGATACATTCCTAGCTTGTGCTCTTTCATAAACACAGGTAGCTCAGCTGGAAAAACCTGCAAGAAAGTATTCATAAGGTTTCCAGTTAAGAGATGTTACCTGTGTTTTGTGATGTTACCTGTGTTTCGTGACGTTACCTGTGTTTTCTGATGTTAAAGCTGTTTTTACTATCTATTACGCACAAAACAAAACATTTGCTATCAGACACAAAACTGGTGGAAAACTACTACGCAAAAATCTAAAGCTTTTGTGAAAGCAATGACTGGAAAAGCATCGGGTGGAGTAGAAAAGATTGTAGAATTTTCTAATTTTAGTACAGTACTTACTAAAACATAAAGAGACCCAAATCGATCCAAACCGACCTGAAAATGGCCAAGAGCTGACGACAACGAAGCAAAACAATCCCTTTTTGGTAGACTCACTTCTGGTATCATACTTGACAAAGACAAGCCACCACCCCAAATTTGAAAATTTCCCATTTTGCATGCCAAAACGGCAGTACAATGTATTTTTGCAGGGCAACTTACTGGATCCAGGACCACTTAATCAACTAGTGCTACTGAAACAAGAACATAAGGTCACAGACAAAATAATCACTGGGCAAGCCTGTGACAACCCCAATAGCATTGAAGTACCGTCCCTGGTTGAGAATCTTATAAACCAAAATAGGTCGATCAAAGAGAAGGTCCTCTACACCTAGCCAATTTTTAGGCCAAGAGTCCTTAAATCTTGCGGTTTCGATAATTGATAGGCCTCTATTTTGCAAACGTTGTAGCGTTTACAGTTCAGCTGACAATAAGCCTCCCCATACTACACTTCCGTAGCGTAGGTGACTCTTAAAGAGAGCACGATAAACATCGCATAGCTTGTACTGGAGAAGAGCGTCCCTCAGTTTTCTCAAAGATGATAAAACCTTCTGCTAAATTTCCTGACAGTGATTTAAATTGATCATTCCATGTTAGCCCTTCGTCTACAATGATACCTAAGGATTTCCCTACTTTTATGGGGCGCGTTGATGCAAGAAAGGGGATTTTCAACACTCTTTTGACTACTTCATGGTAAAAAATGCAGTTACTTACCGACGAAAGTCATTGAATCTAAATTTATCGACGAGTTTACCGACGAGATCACCGACGAGATCACCGACGAGATCACCGACGAGATCACCGACGAGATCACCGACGAGATCACCGAAAGTTTGGGGTGTTACAACCCATACACCCCCGCTAACTACGCCCTTGGCTTTTGATGATTGCTTTTTAAAAGTTCTAAAGTTAAAATAGCAATTTAGAATAGCTACTAGGAGAGACCCCTCCTTTTAAAATTCCCATTCGTACAAATCCTTTACTGTCGTTGCGCAGTAACGTATATTCTTTTCTATTAAGATTCTGTAATACTATATATATTATATATAAATTAGGTTTCACAGTCACTCTGATAAAATCTTTTCTCAAATTTGGCAGCATGCTTAGCCGACTAATCTAAAATCAGAGAAAGGGCAGTAACTAGAAATTCTCCATACGGTGTTGTCGGCTCCTGCTACGTCACCCTCCAGAGCGTCAGAAAAAAACCCCTCCTAACACCAGCGTAGAGTTCCAACGGCAATAGGATTTCTAGCCAAATTCATTATCATTAATAAACACGCTGCAAAAACTTCAAGCCATTAGGCCACAAACATTAAATCTTCTCATTTCCTGGGCCATAGAAGGCCGAATGGTCCAATGTTGCTGTTGTGGTCAGCTTGGATCGGTGGTTCGGTCAATTTCCAAACCGACCATTTTCAGGTCTATTTGGCTAGATTTGGGTTGGTTTGGCTCGTTCCATGTTTTAGCAAGTACCATTCTAGTCCACATACTCAAGAGAAGTATTATCAGACCCCAATAATCAGGGAATACCTGGTAAAAACAAGCAAAGAGTTTGTACTTACAAACAGCGCTGACGTCAGGGAATTGAAAGAAGATGACGTAATGCAGAAAAACATGGCACCAGCAATATTTTGTACACTTGCTTGGTCGTAGTCTTGTCGAAGATAAATAAGACCGGCAAGGACAGCAATTGCCTGTAAAAACAGTTAAATATGACATATAACCTTACTATAAGATGTCAGTGCAAGTCAAACAGGAAAGTATCAATGTGAGTCAATTCAGATGATAATCATGTGCTCTGCGGTGCTTTAGTTAGCGAGGACGGAGCATCCATTGGAAATATCGTGGTGGTACTTCCTAAATTCTGCTGCAACTTCCCCTGTTCTGTGAACTTCGTACCGAAATGAGAGTCATAAAAGAGGAGAGCTAATACGATAGGCTAACATAAATTATACACTGTATTTTCCAAGAAGAAGAAGAAGTAAAAAACTAGTTGGATTCTGAATAATGCTATGAAAAACTAACGACATTTCCTACTTTTGCAGTGGAACTTTCATAGAAAGATTAGAAAAGTGGAAAAATTTGGCATTCTTTGCTTACAATTTGTGTAAATTGCGATAGTAGGGATAAATGCTAGTAAACGTGAACTTACAGCTGATGCTCAATCCAAACGCTTTAGGACAACTTGTATCAACATTATGCAAAGTTAACATTCGCACGACCATACAAATAGTTCAAATTTCAGAAGGTTGAAATGGTGGTAAGACTTACAATAACTTGGGCAGTTCTGATGGTACTAACAAACGGCTCTCTTTTATTGCTCATGGTTGACCTCCATAAAATTGCACCCATTTGACGAAAGAAGCCAACTTTATATCTAAAATTAAAACACCTTGTGCAAAAAACGTAGCTTTGAAAATGAAAAATGTATGACGACATGGTATAAAGGAATGACGAAAAATGACGATCAACAATGTAGTGGTTAGCTGGTAGTCAGTGGTAATTTCTAAAAATTTTAACAAGGGGGCTCTAGGTGCAACTACGCCCATATTGTGGGTGTGGCCTACTTGCAACCAAGTCCATATTTTCAAAGATGCAGATATGAATACTGATATAGCATAATCAACAATTAGAAATGCCTCAATAACCACGTAGCAGTGCATAGTTGATCAAAGCAATGCAAAACACTTTGAAAGCAAGGTCAATACGCTCTGAAATGCAAGGCCATTACAAAATTTTTTAGGGGGAGCTGAGCCACTGTAATTTTAATTTTAACAGTAATTTTAACAAGAGAGGCTCCGCCCACCTAAGCCTCCCTAGAAATCACCCCTGCTGGTAGCAGCCTACAAGATGACTAAAATTTATGTTTGAAAACGATACCAATGATATAGATAATTAATATGATAGAAGTCTGTTTGCAAAATAGAAAGCGATGATCAAGTTAATGGGGGAAATGTTGATAATTACTACCAAAACTATAGATATCAATAGCTCTCTTTTAAAGGTGGTTGATGAGAAATTAGAACCATAATATAAATCAAGCAAGGCAAAATTTGCTTCTCTATAATAATCGATTCATTCTTAACTATTCAGAATCTGCAAATCTTACAAACCTGTCAATAGTTGTTGTTGTTTACTGTATTTGAGTAGGCTGTTATACCTAGCTTTTTCAGCTAAGTTAGGCCTACTATGCATGCCGCATCCAGGCATGCGACCCCTAGTTTAACGTCCCTTCCGAAGGACGGCGGAGTGAGCTGCTTTGGTCGTTCATCTGGAAGGCCGCCCATCCAGTTTCTGACTGTACACAGCCATGCTTAACTTCAGTTAAGCTAATGGAACTGGCTGAGCCACTTGGCCACTCACCCCACAAAGCACTCCTCCCTGTCCTATCCTATGCAATTCGGTAGGTGAAGTAATGAGACGTGAAAACAATTTCCGATGTCCAGGGCATATTTTATCAGAGGACTTACCGATAAGATTCAATATCTTTCTCTTCCTCTCCCTGTACACAAAGAAAAGACATTTCGTAACATTATAAAATATAGTATCACCATACAAAGAAAATAGACAAAATTAACATCAACAATACACTATAAAAGAAAATGAAAAACACAACATGCTGATTTTGGTGATCTGTTTGATTTGAACCATTTCAATAAAACAGTTGACAAAAGGGTACATGGTAACTCGAATGCCTCCTTCCTTACACATACCTTATGAAAATCGTGATGCTTAGAATGATGAATGTCAGAACGCTGCTCGAAGGCATCTGCAATTTGCTACAACAAAAATATTCATTACTATGACCATCATTAATACTCCTATTTGAAGTTGAGCAAATACAAGCACTCATTCAAACTAAACACAATACTCGTTTTCACGTTATATCTTCTTAATCTTTTAAGCTATCTGAACTACTACACGTTTTCCACTACGAAACATGTCTATAAGAAACATGAGGCTCAAATCAGGCAAAATTTAAGAAACAGGTAAGAAACAAAGGCAGGTTGAGTGTCAAATAATAACTTGCAAAAACTGTTTTTATTAGTAAACTTTTGATCAAACTAGAACGAAAATAGAATGAACATCCATTACATGCCTCACAAAACCTGTTCCTTAAGTTAAAGACTTCCAATGACAATAACAACCCAGTTTAGGCAATTGTGATGTAGGAAATGGATATCCAATTCTTGCATCACAATTGCCTAATCTGGGTTGTTATTGTCATGGGAAGTCTTCAAATTTAAGAAACATTAAAGGCTGGATTTGATGAAATATTAAGAAACGTCCAAGCTGAAACCAGAGAGATTGTTTCTTATAAAAAAAGCATAATGCATTTGCAAATCATAATATCGAACTTCCAAATCACAGCAAAGCACTTCTGACAACACAAACAAACATCATTCAATTAGAAGATAACTAAACCAACGTCACTGATGTGAAATGATACGAAAGCAAAATGAAGTTTATCAAAATGGGAGTATTTTCACACATATACAAGGTTCAAGTGGCACATAGTTTTCTATAAACTGCTATCAACTCTGAACTGTTATGGTACTGAAGTTAAGTTAAAAATTAGAATAGGCCGTTTGTATAAATTATTTTCAGTTTCACTTCCATAGACTATTTTTACTTACAAGAGACAAAACTGAGTGCAAATTCATTAGTTTAAATGTTTATATTATTAGCATTCAGTCAACCATTTCCAAAGCTATTGAAAGGCCCTAGTTCTACAAACTTAGCGTTTACCTAAAAGAAAGGCTTGAAACAATTTTTACCCTAGATCCTAACCCCCTAAATCATATTCTTGCATTTTACACTGGATTCAAAACAAATATGAGGTAACTATCCACTTTGAAGTGCTTGATAATACAAGCCACTGCTTCTAACCTGCATCCTCCTTCACGGAAAAAAGCGTTTACTAAAAGCGAAAAACAAGTTGGGAAAACCAAAACATATAGAAAATCAAACAAAAACATACTTTTGATCTTGATCTGCATTCATCCTCCTTGCCAGGGACGATGGCTAATGTGCTTATGAAGAAATCAGCTGGATTGTAATTCGCAGGGCACTTATAGCCAAGGCTAAAATAGTACACAAAAATTCAACTGCAAAAATCCAACTGCACATAAGTGGTGAGGCAAACATGTTTCGCTGCTGGGACAATGAAAGGGGCCGGTGGGGAATTGCCCCACCACCTTACATGTAAAAAAATGCCCTGACTAATGATGTTGGGACACTTTATGAAATCAAAGAGATTCACGAAAACCTACACTTTTGGGTCTAACCTCTACTAGCAACTGGTGTGCACATTTAGGAGTGTCAGTGAGTGGGAGTGCGACACCCCCAAAGATCATCATTCGCTTCCTTTGCAAGAAAAAAATCCGTCCATAACAATGATATAAACGCAAATCATATGGGGCCATTCACATACGTTACTATAATTTGGGCATTTTTTGACACCCACCCACCCCCCGTCACACTTTTTCAATAAAAATTCATAAGACCTCCCCACCCCCCTTGCATGACGTAATATGTGAGTGGACCCTATATCCTTGAAAAGCAAAGCAAGTCGGATGACTGGGAATTCACTTCACTGCATTACTGCACCCCCAAAATCCCTCAACGCCCCCATGACATATTGAACTTCTAATAACTAAGATCCAAAAATCAAAGATTCACAAAGGTATGGCATGGTTAAAGGGCAACTAGTTTGTATATTTGTAAAATCCTATAGAAGTCAAAAGTCCATAATTAAATGTGCAAATGAACAGTGAATCACCTTGAGAAAAATGGGATCGCACCATCGACCGTACCAATATAGCCCACACGACCTTCAGTCATAAACAGAACCCTGAAAGGCAGAGAAAAATAGACAACGTAACAGATAGCAACCCATTAAAAGAATCTATAATATATTCCTGCTTTGAAAGTTCAGAGCATGATATTGATGATAAATTGTTGAAAAAATACTGGAAAAGCAAGCAAAACGATAGAGCAGAAGTCTACTCGCTGATAGGAACTGCATCATTGATAACATTAGAAAAGGGATTTGCCTTCGGGGAATGCTACAGAGAAGCAATATCCTCTCTTTCCAAAGGGCCTTAAGAAGACCAAAAGCCATACTTATGTGGCTATTGAGAAGGGAATAAACTCATAATTCCTGCAGTGGTAATAACTCAAATTTAATGCGAAGGATTCACTGACCTGACCTGACGTTTCGGATGCATTGAAACTGCGAGAATAAATTCATTTCCCCACTACTTACATTTACTGAAATTGCTAATGATAGGTAAAGCCAAACTGTTAGTAACGGGGCTAGCTTTGGAGCTTTTTGACACCGAGTTTGACACATTTCGTTATTTTGTTGGAGGACGATGGTCTAGGTATTTGCATTTTCTTGGAAGCCTTCTGAACATGCTTGCAAAATATTTTTCAATTATTTGAAACTATGTATCATCAGTTTTTTCGCAAAGAAAGCACTTTACCACCAAAATACGCTTCTCGATGCTTTTCGAACGAATTCTCGCAACATTATTGGCAGGAATCTTTCGATGATGATTCCTTTGCTAGTCAATCAAGATTTGACGCCTATGCTTACCAAATATGTGAATCAAAATTCCTTGACTATTTCCTGACTTTTCCCTGACTGGTAATTAAAAACTCCCACTTTTTCCCTGACCCCAATTTCACACATTTACAAAAACACGTAAAGAGAATGGAGCCTCAAAGAAGGTAATACACATATACTTACTATAGCACTATGCAGAGTGGTAAAGTTCACATCTATAGATAACAAGTAGAACAACCACTTTGCAAACAACCATGCATGAGTTAATCAAAGTGATATGAGGAGTAAGAAATTTGCTTTCCATGACTTTTCCCTGACTTGGATAAATATTATAGAAAATTCCATGACTATTCCAGGTTTTCCCTGATTTTTCATAAAAATGGCCTATTTTCCAGGATTTCCAGGTTTTTTCAGGTTCAGTATGAATCCTGCTAAGCTATTCCCAAATTTAAGAGACTCTGAGCATCAATATTCTTATACGCATTATCGTCATAAAAAAGAGTGTATCGCAAATTCTGTAAGTTCTGTTGTTCGTTGATTCTTATTTCTGAACCGATTAAATGTGTTTCTGATTCGAGTACATTTACATATATCAGCATCTCAACCTCTCTCCATCCCACCTCAACAATCAAGCATAAATATTTCAAAAGACTCCCCATCTCTTATGACGTGATAAGTGAATGGTTCCAAGAATAAGAGCTACAGAAATAACCCCACTGCTTTGCCGAACATCGTGAATTTTCGTTCCTGTTTATGCTGGTCCTTTTAACGCCACTTAGGGAAAAATAAACGCCATTAAGGGCCGGCGTAAAAAGGACTAATAAGGTAGTTGAACTCAAAGAAATATCAAATTGTTCTCCTAGCAGCTACAGTCATAAGTAGCTGCGAGTTGCAATGACTGTACTTGCAAGGAGATTCTAAAAGGTATCTCCCTGTGAGTTCATTTCTTGCTATGAGCAATTGTAGATAAAGGAGTCTATAACTAAGCATGCGCAGCTACAATGAGAAACACATCTATATGCAATAACAATTCAACTAAGTACAAGTAAATGTAATAAACGCACTTGTTGAACATGTTGTAAACTTCGGAAGATGGCTGGTGAATTGTTGCTAAGATAGTTCTCCCTGATTCTGCCATTTTCTGCAAAGCTGCGATGACACTCTGCGCCATAAATGCATCTAGGCCCGATGTCGGTTCGTCAACAAATAGCAGGGATGGATTTGTTAATATCTGAATGGGAAAGAGACAAAATCAAGCGACTTATAAATTAAGGTGTGTACGTAGAAATTGAGTCGACATAATTTAGGGAAAGTTATGATAATTTTCGCATGAACAAATCTGTCCGTAAGAAAAATTAAAGTTAATCATTTGGAACTGTAACTCTTGAAAATCCAGTCCAAATAGTAGCAAATTAAATTCTCATTGCCCAAATTTTGTGCTATGAAAGGAACTAAGAAAGGTATCCACAACTTCCCAATGCAAAATAAATTATAGTCTTGTGAACGATTTAGATGTCGGAAAGTGCTACGTCGATTAGAAACTTCTGCTAGGCCTTCGAATTTGTCATATGGGGCGGGAAGTTCCTTTCCTTGCGTATTCTTCAACAAGTACTTAAACAATTCCCTATCTATTGCTTTGTGCGACGTGAGCGAAAACTAAACCACCACCTGAAGTGTCCTTTAATTAATAGGCATGCTGCATATCAATCGAGACCCTAAACCACTCAGTACATACTCTACCATATCCTTCTACATTCTGATAAATAACCACATAATAAAACATGCAAGAAGAATTAAAATTCGAGATCAGAAGTTGTAATGAGTAAAACCTCTGATGCAAATGACAATCGCTTCATTTCTCCTCCAGAAATGCCTCTAATCCTTCCAGGAACACCAATTATAGTATCTTTGCATTTCATCAAGCCAAGCTAGCAAAGAAAACACAACATAACATTCACATGAATGCAGTCAAGAAAAAACAGATGTAATAAGAAAGCAAGTAGATAGTCTATTGGTACTACAGAACTTTACCACAGCACGAAAAAAACGGCAACATTCTTTTGACATACTAAAAAGTCTTGTGTAGACAAAAAGAGTTTGTTTTCTCACTGGGACTCTTCAAGTAAACAATGGTTAATAGGTCCTAACTGGCCAATTCGACGCATCCTATCACGCATAACCGCATCTGGCTATACATTTCGGATAACCTTTTGGTCACTATCCGACGTTTTCATACTCTGACGAGCGTCGGACGAAAAAACCTTTTAAGTATGTCAAAAGAATGTTGCCGCTCTTCGTGCTCTAATAAGAAAGCCTTAGGATTAAATTCCTACAAAGGACATATATTTCAAGATGTCATATTTCCTCTTTTCAACGCCACCCTCTATTACACGCCGCCCCCCTCTATTACACGATCCCCTCCCATGCATGGCACATAAATATAATTATTACTTCACTAGGATAATTCTTTGCAATATACATTTCTTGTGTACGACAAATTTCTAAAACTGCGGCATTTACATGAAGAAATAAAGCTTGCCACCATGAATAAATATAACTCAAAAATAGTTCCTTTCTTGGTTTTCCTATATACTCGTTGCATCGATGCTAAAACTGGTCTGAAATTGAAAGGGTACCGCAAAAATGTATGACCATTCATAAATACCAAAATAATTTGACTGGTCTAGGTTTGGTTTGATAGCAAGCCGACAAACCTCGTGAATGACTTTGTTCGCTCGAGCTTCTTTTTCTTCTTTTGGGACGCTGGATTCAATTCTGAGCAACGCCTTGACGAACCAAAACAAATTTATCAGTTAAGTATTGAACAGAATGAATGGCAAAGGTAGGATAATATCTAGGGGAGTATGTTGATCTAACCGCGTTTCCATGGCATACAACAGCAAGATCAAACATGAAACAGAAACTAAAGATGCAGTATTCCTTTGAATTTTCCAATTTTCATCATAACTTGTTGAGAAAATCAAACAAACAGAGAATCCCCGAGGCTACTTGATAACCAAATGAGTTCAAGGGCACCATTAATAATTGCAATGCTAAGATATTATTCGCACTTACAAAAAGCCCAATGGAAAGTTACTTTGACCGCAAAGCTATCATATCATTTCTAGTTTTCTCCATGTATATCATTACGAAACGCATTCGTAAGGAATAAACCTGACACAAAACAGCTTTATCTATGTGTATTCACACTAACCAAACTGCATTCCAATAGGATACTTCAAGTAAATACAAATCACTCGAATCGTTATTTTTCACCAAATTTCGAAAGAGAATGTAATAGTCATCAGACATACTAGTAAGAACCAATAACTCTGTATACTGCATATAAAGAAGGAGACATCTTCACTTATATAAACCGGCCTAAAAATGGATGATAGTTGGCACAAAGCATACAACAATAACTACAAAACAAGTGACTCTTGGCCAGGGGCGTAGCTAGCGGAGATGTGGGGGGGGGTTGTCACACTCCCCAACCTTCGGTGGTCTCGTCGGTAAATTCAGAATCATTGACTTTCGTCGTTACATGAATGCATTCTTTGCCAAGACTTAGTCAAAATAGCGTTGAAAATACTCTTTCTTGCATCCATACAACCCATGAAGTTCTGGCCAAGAAAGCGCTTTTGTAGGTGATTTTACACCTTTGTCAGTAAATTCGTAGCTTTGTCAGCTTCTGTCAGTAAATCATT
This sequence comes from Cassiopea andromeda, assembly GCA_018155075.1. Taxonomy (NCBI): domain Eukaryota; kingdom Metazoa; phylum Cnidaria; class Scyphozoa; order Rhizostomeae; family Cassiopeidae; genus Cassiopea; species Cassiopea andromeda. The sequence goes on from WIPJ01000376.1 coordinate 799,927, forward strand.
GCCTTAACACACCCTCCCCATAAAAAGAGGCCATGCCCTAGACAGTTGCAAATATATTTTGTTTGCGCTTGCGAAAGGCACTCCAAACACGTGCTCCCCCACCCGTACTTTCTTCGGCCTTGCTTTAACATAAAAGTAAAATCTCTACAAACCTGGAACATGAGATGTTCTCTGACTGTTAGGGTTCCAATGAATAAATCTTCTTGTTGCACGTAAGCTGAGACAGACTTGATTCGCTTTCCAATTTCCTTTCCGTTGATCAAGATCTTACCAGATATATTCAGTCGTGAGAGGTTCTGATGAGCCAAGACATTCATAAGAGTAGTCTTTCCAGCACCACTACAACAACACAAAGGAATACGGTAGGTTTAAGTCATCCCATTATTCAAAACGTAAAGAGCATTGCAAGCAAAGAACAGCCCGACCTCAGTGTTTGTTTACCTTTTTGGGGGCACTGAGCCCCACAAATTCTAGTGCACTAGTGCACATACTGGCCAAGCCGAGCTTGACGTCATGAATCATGCGAGTGGGGTGAACCAATCCACCGAACCCCTGAAACTGACTCACAGAACCTCTTGGGGTTCGGTCGAACCCAGGTTAAGAACCACTGCCCTGCCTACATAATCTGCAACCTTATGGCTATATGAGTTGCTACGTTTCTAATCATAGAAAATAAACCAATTTAACAATGTCTGTATATCTTTACAGTATTCGTATCTTTGTGTTTTGGTGTAAGCCGCCTTATGGAGAACACAAAAGCAAGGGCTCTACTCAAGGTATGGGGTACCTGGGGTGTGCCAAAGTAGGGGTGTGGGGGTATCACACCCCCCAGTTTTTGTAGAAGCCGTCGGTAAATCATTACGCTTGTCTGTAATTATTCAGTTAGTCGACAACCATTTGGCTTGTCAGTAGTTACTTGGCCTGTCGGTAAAAGCTGCGGTGGCTTGGTGGCTTGGTGGCAGTGATAAGTATGCTTGAAGAAGGAACACGTTGTACAATATGTATCATCTCAAGTAAAAGTAGACTTGCATGACAGATAGTTAAATCATTTTATTTTAAAGCTGCATAGATCTTTCATAAGCAGCCTCAGTTTTTCAAGTATAAGAGTTATTCAAATTTCACCTAAGGTGAAGAAATTTTAAGGACTAGTTAAATAGCTCCCAAATTTTGTACTTGACGTGTAATAACTGATCTCAACATAGCATTTTCCAGGTATCTGGGGATCTAAAACTTGAAAATTTTCTCCTGACCCCTACCATGGTAGGCCCTCCAATAAAGACTGTACGATTTATAACCATCGCTTCTCTACCTAAAAATTCTGGGACATTTAGAAGGCTGTCGGCAAATTTCTTCTGCCACACCCCACTCTCAAATGTCCTTCGGCACACCAATGAGGGGTACACGCAGTTTTTACAAGAATAAAGGTTATAAGAGAATCAAGAATAATGCAAGACTCAAACTTCATCAGGACTTAGCATTTTTGCATCTTCGAGTCATAGTACTGCTTGTAGATTGAATTTATTACTATCGATACAATGTTTATTACGCAGTCTAGTGTTGTTTTCTAATAAAGTAAGACATTGACAAAGATATGAATCTATTATTTTCATTTTCAGACGAAGCTATACCTTTGATACTTACGAATAAGTCAAGAACAATTCTAGGCTCAAAACCAGAAAAAGTTAAGAGTTTTGAGGCTCAACAAAGAGTTAAATGTTCTTACAAATAAGTGTGTACTGCCCAAGACATGAAATCAATCAAAGAAAAGAGCATTCAGGCTTAAAATTGCATCAAAAGCCTGATCTTACAAAATGATGAAAGAAGACAGAATTAAATTGAATTAAACTAATCAATGTATTCTTAGTGTAATACCCTATATTGTTCCTATAAATTTAGCTCACATAACTACGAGGATGAGTATAACAGAATTATGAAATGACAAAGAGAAAGCAAAATGGACATAAGAAATTCAATCAAAAGTAAGCATCTCTTGCATTACAAAACACAAAAGATTCATGAAGGTTGTTCAATAAGATAGCTGACTCCATTTGTAAAGAATCCTGTCCAAACGCTGCACAATTTAAGTTTGAGATTCGGCAATTAAAAGCACACCAAAGGCATTTTAACGTATCGAGAAATGAAGAAAAATCAAGAAAAAGCAAGCAACACATAGCCAAACGTCAACAACTTCGACCAAATAAGGCACACTAAGGTCCCAACAGCAAAACTTCAGCTCAAACTATGAGCTCGAATAGCTCCGCATTGTTTAGACGCTGTGAAGCAGCAGGACAGTTCAGCATTGTACTTACATTGCTATTACCATTCTGGCAAAAACTCTACGGGCTATAGCTGCAGAGCATGGCAACTCGAAAGTAAAATAACACAGTGCAGACCAACGCTAACATATACGGTATAGACCGTTTACACTGAAAATCATGTGGTAACATGTTGTATAAAGCAATATAAAAGTAAAGGTAGTCCAGTATACTTTCGTACGTAGGGGAGTGCCTGTTAGAGAGGATATTTATCCTGAGCCATCAGCATATGAGGTGGGGTGGCCAGTTCCTTTCCTCGCCGTATTTATCTCCCCAGTGTTGCCAACAGGCACCCATTCGCTGCTGGGTGAACAGTGAGCGAGCATTCAGTCAAGGCCTCGACTCGGGCTCGAACCATAGACCTTCCGCACAGGAGTCATGCGCTCTAACCGCTATGCCACTTCGCCTGGCACTAAAGCAACGCAAAGGTCATATAAGCACTGCTTGCGTCAAGCTTTGACCTTTATATGCACGCTAGCTGACCTCTGTACTGGATGTGCCTCAAGCAAAAGGCCGTATCTGCAACAAACCAATTCCACAGGATGAGAAGGTCAAAATCTGGTACTAACAACCATATTCTATCCTTATCTGGCATTATGTGACATATGGTTCCAGTGCAAAGTCTTAACCATCATATGCAGACTTTATGAAACGTTCAAGCAATTAACAAACAAAAAGCCAAATTTTTTAGTTTATTATTTTCAGTGGCTTAACAGATATAGGCTAGGGTTAAGACACCTCCTAGCGGTCCCAAGCTTTTGAGATCCCAAGAGGCCCCTCAGAAATTTTGGAGGGACAACTCGTTTGCTTTCTTTGGTGTGACAATTAAGATCGGGTCCCAATCTTACTACGCCACTGATCAATTGCTTTCTTTTATTTTCTGACTAAGAATGAACAACGACATTAAAGGCAAGATAGCGTGCAGGTTCCTTTCAGAATAATTTCATACCTTGCTCCCATGACAGCTAAGAGTGTACCTCCTTCGATTGCGCCATTTACTGAAATAGAACAAAAAAGTTAAGAGAAGCGAAACATGGCACTGTAAGTACAGTGGAAAATCAGTAATCAATGAAGTCGAAATCAGTGACCAATTTGAAATCGAATCTTATTTATATCAAACAAATGGGTAGAATCTAACTTATGTGACGTCATATAAGCATATCCAGCTAAAACAAGAGCCACCGCTCCCCCTCCACTCCTGTGCACAGCTGTTGCAATAGGCCTAAAACAATTAACACAAGCATGAGGCCTCTAAAGATAAAATTGTAGCCCCCAAGCACTGGAGATGAGTTTGAGCATTCATTACATAACATATATCAGCAGGTATCTAATCAACACTGTCTTTGAAAACTTTAAAATTCATATCATTTAGGAAACGTAATGCTACACTTAACAAGGAATATAAATTTCTTCTAGAGAAAATATTATAGGTAATTGAAACCTAAAGTAAAAATTCGTACAAAGTCTCTAGGTAATTAACTGGATTTATTACATCAAAGTTCCAATGGCCTAGAAGCTGCATTCATAAAATGAAAAATCACGGAAAGTGCTTCGATCGAGCGAATGCGCAATGAAGTTTGAATCGTAAACAATAGAATGTGTAGAATAGAGGAAATGTACTTACCATCAAACAATATTTGCTTTTTTGTAGGTTTATTTGCTACATCTTCTTTCTTAAAAAGTCGCTTCAATAACGAGGGCTTTGGAAGTTCAGCTTCAACACAGATATCCTCCCATGATAAATTAACTTTCTCCTGCAAATCTGAGATAAGAGATGGATTTGAAACAACAACAGATTTGTCATGTTCATTTACCATTACTGAGCCAGAATCAGGTGAACCAATGCGTTCATTACTGCCGTTCAATCCTTCTGGTTTATCACTCTCACTGGCCATCGAGTTTGTAACGACAACAACTTCTGGGAGATCTCCATTCAATGCCTCATCGTTCTTATGAGAAATTGACGTTGTACGCATAACGAGAGCATCATGAGTCGCCATTCTCACTTCGAAGCAGAGTGAGCTTGCAAAAACAAGGTCTGTACTAAAATCGGACAGTCTGGGCTATTTATGCGGTTGCCTGTTCTGCTTGAGAGGTAAAGCACAGAGTTCACAACCTTATCCGTGTTGTGTTTCTTTGAATAAATTATGAACAAAAGTGTCACGTGTGTACATAAGAATACGGATCAGTGAGCGACCCGCTGCAAAGCTGCTTTAGAATTGAAAACAAGGAAGGAAACAAAGGTACAATTGTATGTAAAATACACTTCAATCAGACATAATAAGACCGAAAATGTCCTACAAGCTCCCTGAACTGTCTCTCCTCTAAATTAGCAAGCAGTTTCATTTCTAAGCAAGTTGATTAAGTACAATCTATGGGCTTTTTCTCAGACTTTTGACAGTAAGAAGTACGTTTCTATTAAGCTAGATTATGTAATCCCACATAAGGCATTTCTTTTGTGTAAAAGTAGTTGCAGTTACTTTATATGCAAAATCTCAAATAAGTATAATTCTAGCTGCACAATTCACGAATTTTAAGTCTCAGGGAATCTAAACTTTTCAATGTAGTCTTAGGCATGTTCTGGTTATTCATATGAATTGAAATTGCTCAATAATGAGCTCTGACGTAATCCGAGATATCGCGCAAAGGTATGCTGACTCATGCGCCTTCGTGTAGATAGAGCGGCTCGCCAAAGAAGTTTCTAGATGTCGTGCATAGGAATTTCAGTTACACGTTGTCTCTTTTATAAGAAACAAACTCTCTGTCTTCAGCTTGGATGTTTCTTAATATTTCGTCACATGCAGCCTTGAATGTTTCTTAAATGTAAAGACTTCCAATGACTTCTTGCATCACAATTGCCTAAACTGGGTTATTATTGTCATTGGAAGTCTTTACATTTAAGAACAGGTTTTGTGAGGCGTGTAATGGATTTTCTTATATCAACTCAGTCTGCCTATATTTCTTAAGTGTTTCTTATATATATATATATAATACATATATAATATATATATATAAAATATAATATATATAATATATATATAATATACGAATATAATAAAATATATATAATATTTATAT
>WIPJ01000376.1:812683-826515 GCA_018155075.1 Cassiopea andromeda
CAGGAAATTTCAAGGGGAATGGAAAAGTGGTCCCACTTAGCTGGAGTTCCAGTTATCCGGGGTCTCAGATAGGCGGAGGAAAGAAAATGAAGGTAGACAGGAAATTTCAAGGGGAATGGAAAAGTGGTCCCACTTAGCTGGAGTTCCAGTTATCCGGGGTCTCAGATAGGCGGAAGGACATGTATGAAAATGCATAAGAATGTACAAGGGGAATGGAGAAGTAGTCCCATTTAGCGAGATTTTCACTCATCGAGAGTATACTGTATTCTTAGGCTACTAATACTGCTACACCAAATATAAACTGAAACTAAATTGTGATTGAGCCCCAAGTTGTAGTCCCGTGAGTAGTGCAGTGAGTACCAGTGCAAAGTCTGCAGTAAAATATGAAGATAATATCAGAGGCATTCGGTAGTTTTTGGATCAAGATTTGACTTCTGCTTTCATTAAGTTAGCAATAAAGAACAAAGTGTAGATACGTAATTCTAAGTCAAAGTCACTTATGGCTCAAATTCCAAAGGATCAACAACATTAAACAGGAATAAAAGACTAGAGAAAGGGGCAGGTAGGGCGGTTGGGTGGTTGGGAAGCAAGGAGTGAAAAGCAGGAGGAATTGGAGGAGAAAAATGCAGAAAGAGTGCCGTAGCATAGCACAATGCTTAAGAATATCAATGAGAAATTACGAACAAATGCAAATTATTAAATTCAAAATAAAAGCAAAGTAGCCTGCACTTCGTATTTGCAGTCAATGTGGCGATATACTGTAAATGACCTTGTAAACGCTCAGGGTATTCTGGCCTATAGGGAAGGGGGCCTTGGGGCAATGCCCCCTAGAAGTATTAAAATGTAGCTATGTGCCTAAGAGATTGAAATGTTATGGATCGACGTACAAAGTCTTCAAACTTCAATTAAAGCAGGTTGAGGGATCAATTTTCTTTCTCTGCATAGAGATAAATGATGAACATAGCTTATATCTTATTTGAAAAGGGGCTTTTCCCGAGGTTTCAGGGTGTATGAACTTGAAAAAATTTTGAAAGCAAGCCCCCAGGTCCTCATTCTTTCTTTACTCACTAGTAGCTTTTCCATTGCACCTTCTCACAAGTCGTGGCACCTTGTCTATTACTATGCCCCTTCTATTCCTATCTATTTTTCTTCATATCCTTTATATTTGGCGAAAGTCTTTCCATGGTTTAGTTTCTGGGCGTAAATTTTGAAAACTGTGTTTGCAGATCCTTTCCCTGCTTCTCCTGTATTGATTCATGCCCACTACTCTCGCCTCAACTTTGCTATGCTTGGAGATGTGCCTAGGCAATTTCGTTTGTGGGCCACGTCAAAAAATTTTTGGCAAAAATTTGACCAACTCTGTCATAAAATGTCAAGGAAGAAGCACTGTGACCAAATGGACACTAAATCCCCTACATCCCTGATTCCCAATCTTTTTCTTGCTGTCCCCCCTTTCCCACGATACAATAAAAGCGATCCCTCCCCCCTCATCAAATTTAACTGACACTTAACATGTACAGGGCAGTAGACAGCTGAACCGGATTGGGGTGCAAATATGTAAAAGCCCATTTAAGAGGGAGAGAACTCTTACATACTCATAAATATGTCGATAGATCACAGATTGTGAGCAAGAATAATCTGTTAATGGTTAATGGAGTAAAACGTCAGGAAATTCTCTTGTGCAGAATAGAATTAATTTGTTTTCACCATTGACCTTCATGCTAAGAAGGAGAAGCAAAGCATTCAACATGGCTTCAACGAATTGTGAGCATTTAAAACAAAATAAGAAGCAGTTACGCTGACTTCTCCTTTTGCTGCTACATGCGTGCACGCCTAGGCTAGAAAAAAAGCCATCTCACCCCAAAATGTCGAGGAAAAGATGTGCCCTGTCCTCGAAGAGGGTCATAATCAATACGACATCTTATCAGTCGCTATACAATTAAAAAAATTGAAGCGCTATCGTCTTACTCTTGGACTAAGTTCCAAAGTGAAATTCCTACAGTAACTCATGCCAAAACTGAAAAAGGGTTCACCATCGCAGAACAAAATTAGATAATGATTGCACAATACAGTATAGAGTACTGCTATATAAACCCTTGGAGAATTATTAGGGGGCAATGCCCCCTGTCTCCAGTGTATACGGGCCTGTGCATGTATCGATTAGCTGGTGTCGTTAGATGCCAATTTGTGATCGCTGATGGTAGCTTCCAATTACCCCTCTAGAAAAGCTAAATTCCCCCCTAGGGGGAATTCTCCCGGGTTAGGAAACTTTGGCCTACATCATGATCGATGTTCTTGCAACCTTGTACAAATGAGGGAGCTAAGCCTCTCCACCATGCTCTCTCTAGTGCCCCACTTACAAAACCGCCCTGGCTTAGGCTTGAGGGCACTACTTTAAGTTTTCGACCCCAACCAGAGATGCTTTCTTGCGCGTTGATCTGCAGCGTAACGGAGACACTCAGGATCCTTAGGAATTAAGTACGATGGGGGGGCCTTGTGTACAGGCACGTATATACCGGGGGTTGTAGGGGTGTGACACCCCACAATCCTTAGTCGAGTCGGAAAATTCTGAGGCAGTGGTAAAGTGAAGCCTGTTTAGAAAAAGCTTTATCAGACATTGCTTTTCCTAAAAGGCTTGAAATTTTCGACTATTAAAGCTGTTTTTTATTGTCCAGCTGTCATAGCTTTCTGTCTTTGCCGTCTATCATTGAATTCTCCGCCTGAACTCAGATTTTCTGACTGCTGCGTTTTTTTCTAATGTTTCGGCTCATGTTTCAAGTTCATTTGCGCCAAAAACCTCAGTTTTCGTGAGCGAATCAAATTTTTCCGATTGAGCCAATCGGAAATATTCGAATCATTTGCAAAAACTGAAACTACGATTCAAAATGAGCTTGAATCATGAGTCGGAAAATGCAGCTGTACTATGAACTTGAATACTCATTACTGTCCTCATTCTCAAATTCAACTGAAATCGTTACAGGCCCATGAACACTGGAGGTAAAAGGCATTGCCCCAATAACTGAGCGAAGTTGTGTATAGAGTGCTACAAGCAACAATGTTTAATCGTTTCAGAATTGCTTCTACTCAGCCTAGAATCTAGGAGCACACGTCACAGAGATGTTGCGCACAGAGATCAGAATTTTGCTGTGTGACAGCGAACGTAGATCTCGTAGGAACTTCAGGCGGCAAATTAGAGAGCAAGACGCTAGCACCAACTTTTGAACTCGCTTGCCAACGAAAAGGTAATATACAAAGATAATCCGGCATGTCTTACTTTTAGCATTCTGGCTGGAAATGGTTTTACTTCTTGCGTTGGTATACATGCATGCGATAGTAGAATGGAGAATTCGATGTAGCATTTTCCCTTTTCGTTCCAAATCTTCAAAATTCGATAAAGCCAGTTTCTCCTTCTCAACACGAAGCTTAATGATGAAAGGAAGAATATTTTTGCTTGCAAAAGAGCGTTTTCTCACATTTTAGAAGGCACTATCTCCCCAATTTCCAACGCCATCTTTAAAGAGAAAGTGTTCATAGAATGTGTAAGAAAGTGAATATGTTCATTAACTTAAGGCCTTCATACAAAATGATAATTAACCTTTATCAGTTGGAAATTTTTACTTTTTCACCCCCCCAAAAAAAATGTCCGTCAATTTACGTCCCTGCTTGTGTAGCGAATAAACAAAAACTGATGAATGTGAATGAATCCAGTGCTGTGTTAGTAAACAAAGCACACAAAATGTTTTTAGGGGGGCCTTTTGGTCAGGGGCTTTAGTTTTTGAACTAAGGTGCCCTAAACTGTGGCACGCCACTGGCGTTGCTGATATATTGCAGGGTCGGGAACTTTTTTAGCAGAGAGAGCGATGACATCCTCACATTATAACATTGGACAGCAAATTGTCTGATTCCACATTGACTTGGCCTATGCTATTTGAGCTATATGACACCAGCGGTAACTTTTCTGAAGGCATTCGCTATTTTGCAATGCTTTGAAGACATGGCTGCTAAAATTTGTCTGCGAGCCAGAGAGACCGTGATGCAGTCTTCAAAAGAGCCATATCTGGCTCGCGATGTGTGGCAGCCATTGTGAATCCGATATTTGTTATCAATGTTTGCGCGTATACCTGCAACTGCAACGGGCACACAAGTTGCAGGTGCTGTGATACTATCAGAATAAGAATATATATATAGCCAACTCCGAGATCCTTAGTGCAGGGGCTCTAAATAAAATACCCTCAACCGGCCATCAAGCCTTGTAAACATCAGTATTCTCTGCCACTATTATCCTTAGGATATAATTGCACGATAAATCATGTGAAACCATAGAGATAGGAAAATAAATTGTAGATATATGACTTTCTTTACAACCGCTATGTGCATAAGATACACAAATTAGCTCCTGGAGTTCCTGTCTAATTCTACGCACCACAATACAATCAGACCTGGTGATTTCATAACTTTCACAATGCACGTGATACATGACTGCGAGTAGATATATATGATGAATTTATCTACTGGAAATAGTGATGTGTTGTCGTAATATGTAACTGCCTGAGCCAAGGAAACTAACGAGAAAACTGCCTGTTTATTGGGTAGTGTAAACGATTGAAAAGTAAGGTGTAATATAGCGAAATAAGATGTAAACAGATCTCTTGCTCACAACTAGAGAGGCATCTAACCCTATGCATCCAAAAAAGCACATAACCGGAGGAAATGTTCTGGGGAAGGGGGGCAAAACCTGCCCGTACAATCACACTGGAGGGGCAAAAGTTTTATTTTGTAAATCTCCAGGATAAGAAGTACCTCCGTGCCCCATGCAGGAACGTGCCTGCACCAATGTAGAGGTCTTGGCTAAACAAATGCAAGAGGTTTGTAGTGCTACAAGTCTAAAATGAGTTCTTTTCATATCATTTTCTTAACATGTAGACAAATTAATAACACATTGAAGAAATATAAAATATAAAACAAAACGATTTCACAAGTAGAGGAATGAGACAGGGCTGACTTCTTCTTAAATGTGAGAAGAAACTTTGTTTTTTCAAGTTAAAACTATTTTCCTCTAATTTTCGATGCTACTTCGCTTTCCTTTTCCATCCTTTCACAACCTTAGTGCACAATGTTTCTTTCGATTGGCAAACGGATGAAACGAACTCGAATTATTGGAAGTGTTTATTTAAAGGTGCTGCTTTGTCGACCTAACCTAGTCACAGCTTCGTGTCTAATAGTCAAACGCATTTCTACCTATGATGATCCACCAATTCTTGAATTCCGACACCTCCGTATTTTTGAAGATGATCTTCGCTAGACTCGCCACATAATCTCTACATTGTACGGGAAATTGAAATTTATTTGCGACCCTCAGACCATTCTAAAAGTCTGTATTCATTTTACTACAAAGTAAGAACAGCCTTGAAAGGCAAGTCGATACTGCAAACCACGCATATACTTTTCTTAAATGTAGCTGGTAGACCAGTGCCTATGCCACGCTGAAATAGGCAATGTGGCAGACCTTATAAAGGACAAAGTATAAGCTCATGGTAGTAAAGCAATGGCGAATATACCATCTTAAAAGATAAGAACCACCATAGATAGGCATAAAATGAATCAAAGGGCTTACCGTTGCTGAGACATACTTTTGAGTATACATTATATTTATCAAATCTTGCGTCTGCCGCCATGTTTTCACTCAACAAATAGCCCTGTCAGCAATACTTCTACATTTCCCATTGCGAACTCTGAAAACAAGTCATTTTGACTTCCTAATGTGTTGACAGGTAAGCGTTCTCCCGTCAGAGTTTTAATAACAACAATTTGCTTTTGACTTACGCCAGGACAATAAGCTGGTACCTTACTTCATAACTTGCCCGGCCACCAGATAGAAAGCCCCACAGCCACAAATGCGGCCCACAACTAATATACCTGCTTGATAGGCTACTTTTGAGTACTGATAAAATCCAAAGGCGCTTGATTTAGTCATACGTAATCAAATGTAAAAGATTCCATGGAGAGCCAAACGTACTAATGAGAGTGTATTGATCGAAGTTAACAGAAATGCAACCCATATGAATGAGAGCAGAACACAGCGAGCACGGTTTACTGGGCATGTAATGAGAAGGCAAAGTATCTTGTAACAACAGCAAAGATAGAAAGGAAAAGAGCAAGAGGAAGACAGAGAGAAAAAATTTTAAACGGCATTGCTCGATGGCTGGGACAATCGAAGACAATTGACATTGTGAAAGAGGTGAAAGACAGAGAATTGTAGCAGCGCATGATCTCCAACGCCAATTGGCAAGGAACTTGAAGAAGAAGAGTGAAACTCATTATCACACTCAAGACAGCAAATGTTTTAATCATATCCTTGCCTTTCTTCGCCGCCCCCCTACCTGTTCCTCTATTCCAGGGGTGACCAGCGAGTGAAAGATTAAGAGCCATATTTTTTACTGCGTAACCACAAAGAGCCACATCATACACATGGATATACATGAAAATCACCCCCTCCCACTATCCCTCCCTCTCACACGAAAATACTGTACTGGACTCAAGCAAAGTAGTTTTATATAAGACACACACTACAATATGAAAGTAACAGCCGCATGAATCCAGGTGAAGAGCCGCATTGGTTAGCCACTTACACGCTTCTGTAAATAAGAATATCCCTCACTGTGTCCGAGCCTCAATATTCATAAATATTCTGATTTTGAGCCTATAATTAGTCTTAACTTATTCTTAATTACCAAAGGTGCACCTTGACCTAAAAATTTAAGGAATATGTTCCAATCTTTGTTGATGCTTTACTACATCATAAATCTAAGCAAGAGTTAATATTTTGTATCGATAATGCAAAAGTAAATCTGAAAACAGTACTATAACTAGGATACAAAAAATTCTTATGTTTTGATGAATCTTAGGCCTCGCATGATTCTTAAGTTATTGTTAAATTTCAGTGATTTTGACTCTCAATATTCTCATAATCATTATTCTTATCAAGACTAATAAGTATGCAGATTTGGTGAGACGCCAAAAGCATCAGTATGTCAATGTTAAGTTATAAGTCTCTCTATAAGCACATGAGGAGTCTTCTCTCTTCACTCAACTGATTTTCTTAACATGCTCAAAGAAACTGGTTTTGACGACAAAAAACACGTGAAATACATTATAAGGACGCTATCAATAATAGCAATTCGAACGACATACTATGTGTTCTGCGAAAGAGGAAAAGATATTATTTTCCTAATCAGATTTCATACCTTTGCTATTGCCTTTATTGTTTTTACACTTATAGACTTGCTTTTTTTGTATTTTTTTGTTTTTTTCATCTATAATCGGTAGTATTAGCTAGTTGTAAACTACCTAGACATAGCGAGGTTTAGCAATGTATTTAGCAAATTTGGATATTAAATAATGTTTCCAAAAAGAAGAGTGCTTTAGTTTTAATATTTCAGTGCGCGCTACATCATTTTACTGTGGGACACGTTTTTTTTACAAGAAAAAGTTTATAAGGAAATGAGGCTCAAATGGTCAAAATGTTAAGAAAATCTTAAGAAAATCACGAGGTTCAATTGCCAAAAATTAAATGCTTTTTATCGGCCAAAAACCAATATTTCGTCATTATTGCATTCAAAATGTTCAAGATGGAATTCAAACTCAGGTCTGCAATGTTAGTAACGAATGTTTAACCCATTTTAGCCAGTTTATTTCAGAAAAAGGTCAGAAAAATTTAAGAAAATCTCAGGCTCAATTTCGGGAAAAAGTTAAGAAAATTGAGGCTCAGGCAAAATTATGGTTTTCTTATGAAAAAGAACGTGTAGTTTGTGATCATTTGTGACCGGATGTGGAAGGCGAGAAAATGAGATATTTTCCCATCTTATCAACTAAACTTTCTATTCCTGTGACTTTTGTAACAACGGAAAACAAGTCATTTTCATACAGCTCTAACTCAAATCTATTTAATAACTACTTATTATAATTGTAAATTAACGTATAAATTAACTGGCGATGCTTCAGAATTGACACTTTCTTTCAATTAGCATATGATGTTGGTATACTAAAATATCTTCCCTTCAAAATGCTCCCCCCCCCAACACGGGGGCATACATTAGGGAATGTGGGAATATGACATCCCCAAATTTTAAGCAGTAGGCCCATTTTCAGAGAAACAGTCAATCAAGAGTAAGTCACAGCTAATTATTTCATAGCATTTAATGCAATAATTAAGAAACATAGACCACACGAGTTGACTTGGGTAACTAAACAATTGATTGTTGCACTACGTACCTTCAAACAATACCTTTAATGTGCGCCCGTACTCTAAAAAGTACAAAAATTGGAGTACACATGGGTGACATTGAACCTGTACAGTGTGCTCATCTAATCCTTTCAACATGTAAAGCCATTTTCTTTTTCACAGATAATCAATACACTCCCCTTTTTATAAGACTATTTAATTTTTGCTGAGCCTCAATATTCCTAACTTTATTCTATCTTGAGCCAAGGATTATTCTAAAATAGCTCCAAAGTATCAAGGGTGTGACTTCGCCTGAGCATCAAAGGAATTCATTTAAACAGTTCCTGAAGCAAATCAAGGGCGGTACGTAATAACATGAATTGTATTGATAGTGTAAAAGTCAATCTAAAAGCAGCATTAGAATCAGTGGCATAATGGAGAAACTTGGAGGCCTTAGGAAGTTAGTACAAAGGAACCCCTTTGATGGAGCCTTTAAGTACATTACGGCCAAAAAGCATATACTAAAAAGAATTTGTTGGGATACCCTCGGGGCCCATCTTGATCGAGGGCCTTTAGCAGCGTTTTTTAAAGACAAATTTAGAGCTGCATATAAAACCCGTGTTGACAAATTAAATTCTGGTTGTAGGTGGGATGGAACTCTCTGCTTGTTGCGAAAAGGGATAGATAACCGTTACTACCTTTAACAATTCCATTTCTGGTTGTTTCACATATCATTGTACACCTAAGTCTGCCATTTTTACTGCTATTTACTTTCTTACACCTTCGGGCTAATAAACAGCAAACGTTTGAATTGCACATTTTTTTATCACTGAGAACTGCACAAATTTTTTAGCACTGCACATTTTGTGTGGAGCTGCTCGTTAAAAAAGCCCTGGCCCTTAGTTTTTGAACTAATTATTAATATATCTCTACTTGCCATGACGGAGGAAGACTTTAAACAAGAAGAAGGTCATTTAGCTCATCTTGAGTTATTGATTAACAGCAAAAAAGCAGATGGAAAAGTAAGTTATCAAGAACAGGGTTCTAGGTACTAGAGTGCTTTCGACAACAAAATAATGGAATAAAATAATAACGTCATATCTGACACTAAGGTACCCTAAACTGCATTACGCCACTGATTAGAATACCTCTAATGCACGAAAATCTAAACCTCAGTGAAGCTTGAACCATGCATTATGGTCCCGTTTACACTATACCGGCTTCTATCTTCGCGTTACGTCATGAAATGATCTCTGTCGGATAGGGCGATCGTTTATACTACATCGGATAGCTGCAAAATTACGGAGTGCCTTTCATATCACCTACAGAGCGAAGTGAATTTCCCTCTCATTTGCGGAGCTTCTCCTAAGGGATGATGTAAGTGGTACCTATCCGATAGAAAAATCGCGGCGCGACGATAGCCATCCGGTATCGTGTAAACGGGGCCGCGATTTTTCTATCGATAGGCCTATACCGGAGTGATGGTCCAGTGGTAGAGCGTCTGCCTCACAACCGGTAGGTCGTCGGTTCGAGCCCCGGCCGAGTCATACCAAAGACTTAAAAAATGGAACTCACTGCCTTCTCGTCTGGCGCTCGACATATGAGAATAGAATGGGAAAGTTAAACTCGCGGAGTTACCAGTGGACCAGCCCCCCGCTGTAGCTTTCACTGCATTCGCAGACGCGTGGCCTAGGGCTATAGAAACGGAGATAGGCGCCACCCTATGCGCCATTGGGCGTGGGAAAGGACTTTGACTGCTTGATTTTTAAATTACTCTTCAGTTTCTGAGATTCCGAGCGACAATATTCTTGTAAACTTCATTCTTATAAAAATAGATTAGAAAACTTTCTGACAGAATGCAAATACATTGGCTTCATTTCAAAACAGAACACAACAATAAATTAGTCCTATCCAGAAAAGGCACTAATACTATGACCACTTTACTATTTTCTTCTACGAGAGTTTTTTATGTCATTTTTAGGCCCAGTACTGAAACTGTTAGAAACAAAATTAGAAAAAAGAGCAATCATACAATTTTGAATCGAATCTATTTAATGAAAGATTCAGTAGAAGCAGATAATAGGTAGAAGTCCTTGCAAATACAAAAGCTGAAAACTTAGCAGCAAAGAAATATTCGAAGGAAAAGTGATAGAAAGTTTTTTGAGAGCCACAGGAAATCGAATTTCCATAGTTTGCAACTTTTTACTTGCTAAGCCGAAAAGTGCCCCCGTTTTCAAAAATGTGTAAATAGCTATAGAGTTGCCCTTCATTGTATGTGAGAGGGTACCCTTGAGTGTGTGTCCCTACTCTTGAAAACTTCCCATGTCCAGTGAAAACACCAACTATTCAATCCATTTTTGAAGTTCTTGCTAGTGATGAAACAGAAAGAGCAGCTTTTTGTGCAGGAAGATGCCCAGATCTCTACTTTCTTAGCAAGAATGAAAGCTGCAATGATAAATACGTCAACAGATGGATATAAAAGCGATAAGACTCCTATTGAATCTTGTTTCTTCGTGTATAAAAATCATGTAAGCACTCTCAGTTTCTAGAATAGGCTTTACGAAAGATTTAAAAGGAATCCTACGCCCTTGACGTTCAAGAAACTTATACAATGTTAGGTTTTTGAAATCAATAACACATTTGTTAAATAAGAATGTGGTTTGTAAGAATTCTAAGGCTTAAGTTCGCTGAAATTTAAGGACAATTTACGAGTAGTACAAGGCTCAAAACTCATCAAGCCTTTGATTTTTTGGTTATTTGAGTGCTTTCTAAATGAAGCTTTATAAACTACATGCGAAATTCCTAATTTATCGTTTTATTGTTGTTTTTATGATGAACTAACATGCACTCTTCTTTTTATAAGAGTACCTAACTTGTTTCCGAGTCTCAATATTCTTAAAATTTTCTGGTTTTGAGCCTATGATTGTTCTTAAATTATTCCTAAATACCAAAGGAGTAACTTCAACTAAAAATTTAAGGAGTATATATTCCAATCTTTGTTGATATTTTACTACATCATAAAACTAGTTGAAGCTTGAGTCTCGCGTTATTTTTAAACTATTCTTATATTTTAGCAAATTTGAGCCTCACTATTCATATAATCTTTATTTTTATACAATAAGAGTGTATTAATCACAAAATAGGTCGTGCAAGGTTGCAGTACGATTTCAACACATAGGCTAAGGGCCTTTCACACGCAGCGGGCTAGCCCAGACGTAAATTTCCTATGTGAAACTTTTTGCAGGTGAGCTAGCCCCGTCAACCGGGGTAAAATTGTAAACAATGCGGGTGTGCCATAGACCACGAGTTTCTAAACAATGGCTTCTATGTTTACATAGACATTCCAATCGAAATTCCCATGCGAAGGTGGGATACAAAACACCTGGGCTGGATGACCTTGCCTGGTTTACCCGGCTAGCCCCTTGCTTGTGAAAAGGCCCCAAGTCAGAGGTCGTGTGTACACCCGTAGAGCAAAAGGCCGCACCAAATATCTGTAAAAACTGTCTGCTATGATCCATCAAAGTGGTGCACCCAAAACTTAGAGATATCGAATTGCTGGTATTGCAGTTAATAAACAAACAAATACGAGAAATTTGAATAGGACTACTGCAGCCAGAATGGATAATCTTACGAAGCTAAGGACTTGAAAGCATGCTACTAATAGCTGATCTGTCAGAACAAGCCGATAGAGGAGTATCACATAACAGTTAACAGTATAGAAAAATTCTACTATTAGCTAAATGTTGGTATAATTGTGTTGGTCGGAATGCTAAAACACGTTTGTCAAGTCACACCATGAAAGCTGAACTACTCTGTAACGATCCACTATACCAAACCACACAGTTTCGACACTTTCAAGCTAATTGCGTTAGCTTTGCTTCCAAATATTGTTGTGGATCAAGAAAAAAGATGACATCTCAATGGAAAGTAAATTAATTTAAGTAAAGACACAAACGACATATCAGGAAACTTGAAATTGGATTCAATGCCACTAAGGCAATTTGCGTTGTCCCAGTTTCAGATTAAAATCAGTCCTATCCAGACAGGGATGGATCTAGGGGGGCGGGGGGCCATGGAAATGTTTCCTATAGCAAGCAATAGTGTTAAGACACTTTTCACATGAAAAAGACAATTAAGCCCCCCACCGAAGTCCAGTTCTGGACCGCCCCTGTATCCTGACGAATTGCTAATGCTATGATCAATCTACTATTTTCATCTAAGAGATGTTCGCATGTCTATGCAGCTTTGCAGTAGTCATGTTTTAAGAGGAGGCTCAAAATATACAAGTGAGGCTCCAAACAGGGACCTTTAAATTTGCTGGCTATTCAAATAAGTCTTGTTACTTTTGCTTGGGGCGATTCCATACACGTTCTTTTTTATAAGAAAACCATAATTTTGCCAGAACCTCAATTTTCTTAACTTGTCCCGAAATTGAGACGGAGATTTTCTTAAATTTTTCTTAACTTTTACTAAAATAGACTGGCCAAAATGGTTTGCAATTTTCGTTATAAATATTGTATACTTGAATTTGAATTCCATCTTTAACATTTTAAATGCAATAACGACGAAATACTGATTTTTGGCCAATAAAACACTTAATTTTCGAAATTGAGCTTCGTGATTTTCTTACGATTTTCTTAAGATTTTGACAATTTGAGCCTCATTTTCTTATAAACTTTTTTCTTATAAAAGAAACGTCTATTAAGTAAACCAAGTTTACGTTCGTCACCAGATTTCGCACGGCTTTTCACCCTCAAACGATCATAAAAGACCTATTTAAAAAGTAGCTACATTTAAAATAAAATGAACTTTGGAATAAAGAGCTTGCGATGTAGCTGAGACAACAAACTGATCCAGGTCTCTACACATAAACATTGCAAAAGGCAAAAGTAACTACTCCAAATGACTGACACGACAATATTCCTATTAACCAATAACTGGTGGACCGCACACATTTCAATTACCAAAAAGTACTTATCAAAAAAATTCTTATATGATTCTGAAAAGCTACAAGTATTTTTTATAAGAAAAAAGTTTATAAGAAAATGAGACTGAAATGGCCATGTGCTTCTGCTGGTCAAAAATTGATACTACAACATTATTACATTCAAAATTTTAAAGATTGAATTCAAATTAGAATATACACGATAGAAAAAGAAAGTGTAACCCATTTTAGCCAGTTCTATTTCAGTAGAAGTTAAGAAAGTTTTAGGAAAATCTCAGGCTCAATTTCGGGGAAAGATAAATTGAGTCTCAGGTAAAATGATAGTTTTCTTGTAAAAACAGTGCATACTTTCCCAGAGATAGGAGCATCATTGATAGCCTCAATTTGGACATCTGAATCCTATTTGACACAGGAATGTGAAAAGGGATCTCTAGTTTCCAATTTCCAAGATATGCTGTAACAAGGAGGGATTTTAAGCATGCTCAAAACCATTGCATCCTTGAAACAAAACAGTCTTTATTTCGCTGCGAGACTGAGCTGTCAAAACTAAAGCATTTATTCTGGGTTTGATCTGTACGAGATATTCCTGAAGGCCTTTTACAACAACGTGAAATTAAGATTATATCTATATATATATATATATATATATATATATATATATATATA
>WIPJ01000376.1:836735-888939 GCA_018155075.1 Cassiopea andromeda
CCCCCCCCCCCCAGATTTCACTGGCTAGAATCGCCCCTGGTTATTTCTTTACATATATATCAAGAAATCCTATCACGCATACCTGCATTATCTGTAAGGAAGTGAAGTGGTTTTTGATGCTGCCAGATTGAGTTGCCTAGACGGGAAATTCTAGCCATCTTTGTGCCTGTTTGAGGCTCACATGATATACTTCCTCGCTTCCTTGTTTTTTCTTCTTGTTGTCAGGACCTCACTATAAAAAGCACTAGCCTCGTACCAATGTGGTAAAGAGCCACTTGCGGATTTTACCGCAACTTCATAGGAATTTTATGTGCTTGATGGGATTCCCTTGGGGTTCAATTTTTGCAAAGTCTTAGATATTATAGGCTGTATTTTGGAAATGCTTCTTAATCATTTTTGGGTCAAAAAGAGGGACCCCAAAGCCTTGGTTTAAAAATTTTTCGATGGGGGATGTGAAGGAGCATGGAACCTGCAGCGTCATTTCGACTCATTACCAAACTCCTTTATGACTGCTGCCATTGCAACAGTGAAGAAATATGGCAGCGAGTACACTGATCTCCAATATTCCCTCTGACAGAAGTAACTTGAAAAAAACAGACGGCAAGCAGAAGATCAAAGATGTCGCGACTGTACAGGTAGAAGTAGCTAGTTTTCTCATTCTGTAAATAGTTGCATTTGTAGATAAACCGTAATTACCGGCCTGAACCCCTTTGAACCCGATCTAAAAAAGGAAATGATAATGGCCACCACTTACTATATCTCCCTGTTAGATGTGATGATACTTAGATTATTTTCATTGTTCTTTACCTAAGAGTTTTAGGTTGTACATTGGATGTTTCCTTGAGTAATTCTTTTATGGTAATGTTGAATGTTGAAAATGAGTTGTACACAACTGTTCATGACGGCTGCGGCCTACCTGAGCGTAATATTGTATGGGTATTACATAACGCTGTCAAAACAAATTGTTGAAGTAGGCAATGCCTGTTATATTCCGCTTTTCATTTCACCAATAACATCAGCATAATTTCCTTCAAGTTTTTAAACTTGAATAACACCTCAAAGAATGGTGATTTTACCTCTTGGGTGTCTTATTCACGTCTAGAGTTTGAATGCTCTGTAACATTATGTGGATAACTTAATTAATGATTGCGAAATTTGAAGCCATACATGGTATTGTGATTTTTGACTTACCTTATCTTCTGAGCAATAAATGTACTTTGTTATTCCAGATGGAAGTTGAACAACCTGGAGATCATGAAGGTTTAAAACAATATTATATCACAAAAATAGAAGAATTGCAGGCAAGCATTATATTTAGTACAGCCTTACTACTCTGTCAATCTCTTTTATGGGAATAATCTGTATACCCCTTTAGTAGAGTGTGAAATGATGTAAAATTATAGCTTGACATGAAGTTTGCTATCATTGTTTCAGTAAGAAGTTATCACTTCTTTCTATCTATCTATTTGAAATGTTCTTAGAGCAAAGTTGGTGTTATTTCTTTCTGCTTTTGGAGTTCCAAAGCCATGCAATTGTGCTTCCTGGTGCTTCTATTTGGCATATGATTAGTCAAGGAATTGCCATGGTATTTAATCAAATATCTATGTGACTTATGTTAATATCTACATTATGCAGCATCTTTATTGGCTCATTTCAATCAAGTTTTTACTTTCCAGGTTGTTGTTTCTGAGAAAATGAAAAACCTAAGACGGTTAGAAGCACAACGAAATGAGCTAAATGCAAAAGGTAAGAAGAACCATGCAGTTGCAAATTGTAAGCATGAGAAAATTTTTTAAGTGCAAGCATTTGGAGAATTTTTTATGTAAAATCTTAAATGATAGCGGCTATGTTGGCAACTTGTTAAGAGTTATAGAGTCTGTGGTTGATGCTAGTATTCATTCAAAATATATAGGCTAGCATTCAAGGTAATTCTGATTTATCTATTTCTGATACTTACTGGTTTCTCATTCAAGATATAGAATTTGTAGGTTGGTATCACTGCTGTGCTTATTAAAGAATGATAGCATGATGTCATCTCATTAATTTTGAGGAGTTGTTTCAAAAGTTAAAGCTCATTTTTTCCATGAAGTTGTTGTTTAAACATTTATGAATATGTGATAAGGAGAATCTTATCAAGAAGCATTTGATATCTTAGAAGGTATAGAATATGAGTATATGCTATCCACAGGGCTTTTGCAGGCCCTTGAACTCCTTGAAAAGTGCTGGAATTTTAGATTTCCTTTCAAGGGCACTTGCAACTCCTTGAAAACAAGAAATTTCCCTTGAAAATTAATCTAACTCCTTAAAATTTGTGGTTATTTACTATTTGTTTTGTTAATAGCAATAGGCAATGCAAAAAATAATTTAGAGAAATATCCAAAAGGAGATGAAAAGAAAATCATACAAGAGAACATATGCCAAGAAATGTCTCATTTTGTTACTTTGGGCTTCCTTTGTATTTATGCATGCACTGTGAAAGTTAAGTTAGAGATCCTAATGGTTAATTTAGATATGTGATGGATGATGAAACGCTTTTAATGCTTTGCCCATTTTATTGACCCCTAACTGCTCTCCACAATAAACAATAGAGTGGTGCAATGTTTCACCATAGTATGTCTGGTATGTCAAATTAAAGATCTGAAAAGTATTTGCATTGTTTTTTGTTGTACCCATTCTTGTAAGATTCATAATACTGCTGTGGTTCCCAAGAAATGTTTAATTTAAAGCTTCCTGACAATTTTTATTTTAGTTCTTGATGGTCCTTGAAAACTCTTTTAAGTTTCATGTCAAAATTCTGCATGATGAGCCCTGTACCCATTCTAGTTATTGGCATTGTTGAATAAACCACTGGATATTGCATGTTGCTATCTTTTGAATCAATTTTCTTTAATCAATGCACTTTGCTCCACCTTAGTTCGATTGTTGCGAGAAGAACTACAGTTATTACAAGAACAAGGGTCTTATGTTGGAGAAGTAGTTAAACCAATGGATAAGAAAAAAGTTCTTGTTAAAGTATGTATTATTCTCTGTTATTTATCAGTCATTATGGCTTTCATAAGCAAGGAGTGATTCAGTAAAGCATGTTTAATTTCCGATAGCTAATGCCACTCTAACTTGTAGCATTTGATGCAACCATTTAAAGTTCATTTACCTCTGGAGTAATATCTAGAGATGTAGGGCCAAGGTTTTAGTTACTGTATCTAGTGAGATCTAAGAACAAAGACAGCTATCATTTGTCATAATTTAGCTATGGCTTTTTATGAATTTTTTTGTGATCCAAAGAGTGTTTTTTGTAAATACTGTTACCTTTTCTTCTTCTTTTGGTGTACACATTCAAAATTTACAAACCCCTAAGAACCATTAGAGTCACACTTGTGATGAATTCATACAAGCTCTAGTGATAATCTGCATCATTTACCAAAAGTTTTTCCAAAGTATTTCCACCATACACATAGAAAATGATGCTACTTGGCTCTGCATTGCTAGAGGCTGTCGTTCTCTATGAATACAATATAGATGAAACTGACTTCTGGATAGGCTTTCTAATTTTTCATAATTAGATTTTGTAGAATTTATCTTTGGATATTATTTGTTTATTTTATTGTATATTTTAAGTTTTTATAGGGCTGAGCACTCTTGAAGGTTCTTCAGTAGCAAACATTTAAACCTGAAATTTGGTAGAGTAATTGAGTTGAAGCTATAACCTCGTTCAGGTACTTAGTGTAGCTTGAAGTTTGAAGCAAATAGATAACTGGTTTTTGCATGAAAACCCCAGCAGTTAAGTTTAAAGCTTAAAGAATTTCCTCAAAAAAATAGAATGTGTTTTTTTATAATTTATATATAATGGTCTTTATACCAGGTGCATCCAGAAGGAAAATATGTGGTTGATCTTGATAAAGGCATTGAAATGAGTCAGGTGAGCCACATATTAGAAGACACAACAATGATTTTATTTTAAAAACACTTTTTGGAATCTATAAAGTATTGTTGTGTTTCTTTAATTGCCAGGAAAATGCTTCTTCTGTTCTGTATACTGCCTTCTTCATAGCCTACCTTGCTTATAATTAATTTTCTGCAATAACTCACAACTTGTGGATTGTTCATAGGTCATTACTTTCTCACTTTGGTGCCTAACTCCTTTTCATTCTGGATTGCAGGTCACTGCAAACTCAAGAGTTGCTTTACGAAATGACAGTTATTCACTTCATAAAATTCTTCCAAATAAGGTAAGTATAGAAGCAATAGCCTCAATATCTATCAAACTGAGGAGTGACACCTTTATATACGTTCACACTTTTTAGCAATTATAAAGTGATTAAAATGATACTAACAAAATACATACTACCTTACCTAAAGAGAATATATCACTTAACACTAAAAAGCAATCAGAAAACTCTGATGCATAACAGGTAACAGCAACATGCATCTGCTTCAAGCTAATGAGTCAATGTGACCTGGGCAACTACAAAAGAACCAGCTGACTCTTTACTTTATATGATGTTACTTTTTATAATTTGAGACTGCACTATGCTTGAATGATTTATCAAATTTTGTGTAGTTTTACTTAAGGGGCCCAGAATTGTTTTGAATACTGTTATATGAATATGTGGCTTTCATAGGTTGATCCATTGGTCAGCTTAATGATGGTTGAAAAAGTTCCAGATTCAACATATGAAATGGTTGGAGGACTTGATAAACAAATCAAAGAAATAAAAGAGGTAGTGTTTCATAGTTCTTGATACTGCTCGATTGATTTCTCCAATTAATTATGAACTTGTTTGGTTTATTTGGTGGATTCTTTGTTGTCCCTTTTGCCGAGGGTTAAAATATATGCCATTGAGAATTATAGGCAGATTGCATTAGGAGTTTTTGTATTTTGCTTTCAGGTCATAGAGCTGCCTGTTAAACATCCAGAGTTATTCGAAGCTTTGGGGATCGCTCAGCCAAAGGTATTTTTATATCATTTTGATGAGTTTCTTCTCATTTAATTTTATCTATAAAGATATTCATAGTTGCTTCATCCTGTGATTTGGTAGACTTACCAAGACCAAATAGACATATATATATATATATATATATATATATATATATATATATATATATATATATATTTATATATAATGTTCTTTCTGTCTGCTTTCATCTTGTGATGCTTTCCAACTCTACATATATCAGAGCTTTCATTGTTTTAGTATTAGTGCTCAATGTTAATTATTTTCATGATTACTAGGGTGTTTTGCTATATGGCCCACCTGGCACAGGAAAAACATTGCTGGCTCGGGCAGTTGCTCATCATACAGAGTGCACCTTTATTAGAGTCTCAGGTTCAGAGCTTGTGCAGAAATTTATTGGAGAAGGCTCAAGGATGGTTAGGGAGTTGTTCATTCTTGCCAGGTTTGTACATTTTAGCTGATAAAGAGCTGTAGTTGAATTAATCTTATGTTTCATTCACCCATGGAGTCAGGAGTGAGGCTAGGCATTAGTAATTTGATTTCATTTTATTTCAGAGAGCATTCTCCATCAATTATTTTTATGGATGAAATTGATTCAATAGGTTCAACTAGAATAGATTCGGGTGGATCTGGAGGTAGGTTCATTGACCATAATGACAATTGATACTTTTTTCTGCTTTATATGATTATAGGTGATGACTTTGCAAAGAAATCACCCTTTTTGATAATTGCGATGGTACCTCTTTCTCAACCAAATTATATTTCATCAATTGGTGCTTTTTCCACCCATGAAGTAATTTATTCATTCCGTGAAAGGACCAGAGCTATTAGCTGATTCATTTGCTCTTTAAGATCTTAAAATTTCCCGTTATATTTTAAAGGGGATAGTGAAGTCCAAAGAACTATGCTAGAACTTCTCAATCAACTTGATGGATTTGAACCAACTCAAAATATCAAAGTTATCATGGCAACAAATCGAATTGACATCCTTGATCAAGCACTTTTGAGGCCTGGCCGTATTGACAGAAAAATAGAGTTTCCTGCTCCAAATGAGGAGGTACCTCTTTCTTTGCTAATCAATTGTTTTTATGTTTCTTGCAAACATGATTTTCTGGATAAAGATTTCTGTGGCAATGCCCCTTATTTCAAGAGCTGCTGTTAAAAGCAAAGTTTTTTAATTACTTACAAGTATTTGCATTTCCTTCACCTCAACGGATTTTCCTTTTCAGTATTCCCCCATTTACATAATTCTATTTATTTGTCTCTGTTATTGATTTTGTTAATTCTTGAATATCTTACAGCTAAGTTGTTTCCTTATTTATTACTATGAACTTCTTTGCTCTTTTTCATTTGAGAAGCAGACAGACTGATGTATTTTCTGTCCAGCTTTGATTTCTGTGTACCTGATTGACCTATTTTTAGCTTTCACCATTTCTCTGAACTGGGATCTACTTCATCCATGGAGTTGGTACTATTTAAAGTTTCATGGAAAATAGTAGAAGCCGACCTAAAACAGGACTGAAAATAGTTCCAAATATTTCCTAATTTCTCCCTCTTGTTACAAGAATGATTGTATCTAACAGTTAAGTGATCATGTACAC
The DNA here is from genome assembly GCA_018155075.1 of Cassiopea andromeda. NCBI lineage: Eukaryota > Metazoa > Cnidaria > Scyphozoa > Rhizostomeae > Cassiopeidae > Cassiopea > Cassiopea andromeda. The sequence goes on from WIPJ01000376.1 coordinate 843,289, forward strand.
ATCTCTGTTTTTACCCCAGGGAGAGATGTGTGAAATTATTAAATAATTTTGGTGTTGACTTTGTCTCTTGTTTACTTAAAGGCTCGACTAGATATATTACGAATTCATTCACGCAAGATGAATCTAACACGAGGCATAAACCTGCGGAAAATAGCCGAAAGCATGCCTGGTGCATCTGGAGCAGAAATCAAAGTGAGTAGCTAGACTCTTAGCTTTCACATCTCTACATTAGAATGGACTGCAGCAATAGGCCATTGTTTTGTACCTCTTTATCTTACAATCTGTGAGTAACAGATTTCTTTGCCCACCCCAACTGTTTCAGTTTTTTCTAAACTACTGATTAAGTTTACAATAACCTGAATGTTAATCAAGCAGCTAGGAGTAATATCTTTGAGTGCTCCACAGTTTTGCAATTATGTATAGATTTTTAATGGAGGAAAAGGTAAAGTTAGAGATCATTGGACTCCTAATACTCTATCTCTTGTATAGAATCTTAAGTTCATCTTTGCCTTTATTGGTGTTGATGGTAATCTTATTTTGTTTCAACTGTATCTGACCTTATTCTCTCCAAAATCTATGATATAAAGAGAAGACCAATTGCCAAAGGGTCACCAAGAGGTTTCAGAGGCTCTTGGATAAAAGAGAGATGAGCCCCACCGCAAGCAAAACATGCAGAAAATTTTGAGGGTGTGGGAATTAACTTAAAAGAATTACTCTGATCTTACTTATGAGGTCCTTCAGATCTTGAATCATATTCAGTTATGAGGACCCTTGATCTTGAGCCCTTGGATCAATTTGCCCCCTCTGCTTTCCCTCTCTTGGCAGCTCTGTTTGCTAGCTTAATACTTATCTATTATCTTTTTCTCCACACCTTGTTTCCTGTTTGGCTTAAGAAATTAACTTTTCATTATAAGGCTTTTCAGTATGTGCCTGTTTGTCTAACATTAAGATAAAAAGCCTAGAGCATCATTACCATGCCTATAGTAGCATGGCAAGCATTTTTGTAATGAAATCTTTTCTTAGCACTCAATAAGAAATTCCACATGTTCAGTTGTAGAATTGATTCCTTTTGATCTGATTGCACACATTTTGTTCATTCTCTATTTTCTATGAAATTTCTTAATGTTATTGTTTTATTGTCTCTTGTTTGCTATTTTGTTTTATTGATTCTCCTTCACTGTACACCATGTTAATTTCTTTCAATAGGGAGTCTGCACTGAAGCTGGCATGTATGCATTGCGAGAAAGGCGTGTTCATGTTACACAGGAGGATTTTGAGATGGCAGTTGCAAAGGTATACATCGTTTTGATCTATTTCCCTCAGATAATGAGAATATTGTGAAACTATTTTGGAACTACAAACATGGCCAAAATTAGTTGGAACACCACCAAAAAAGTGATCTTACAGATAAGCTTCATTACATTTCTAGTGACTGGCAAATCTTCCAGTTCTCACCTCCTTTCCTGCTACCCCCCCAAAAAACATTGTTGAGTTATAGGTAGGAAGGGCTGATCTAAAGATGTATAGTCTAATTTACTCCAAAAGTGGCAAAAATTCTTCATATTTCAACATTTATCAAAGGGGAAGGGTGGATGGGAAGAAAAAATGTAAGGAAATCTGCAGTGTTCCAATAATATTGGCTGGAATTGTAGCATTTAATACTCCCAAGGTGCTTTCTATGTCCTAATATATGAAATTCCTTGACAGATGTCATGTCTACTCTTTGCATCATTTTATTCTTGTGTATCAATCTTTCCAATTTCTGTTGCATGTGAGTCTATACTGTAGTGCTTATTTTATCCTAAATAACCTCTAATTGAAAATACATTTCTATTGCAGGTGATGCAGAAGGACTCAGAGAAAAATATGTCAATCAAGAAGTTGTGGAAGTAGCATGACATATACTGCAAACTAACTATATTGAGTTTTTATTAGGAAGCTAATCAAAAATTTCTACCATCTTTGCAAAATGCAAGTATGAAAGCAAAATGTTTGACTACCTGTAAAAGGGTATCTTCCAAAGCTTGAAAATTGGAAGCAGTATTCCAAGCTAAATGTATATGTATTGAGTAGCTGATACTCAGTCATTGTGGAATGTGTCATTTGTATACTGGACATTGTTGCTTTGCTAGCCTTCTGGATAGTTACCGCTTTCTTCGACATTCATGAGCATTTATATTCTTGGAAGGAGAGAGAATTAGCAGGATTATTCGCCCTTTATTTGTAGAGTGCTAATAATGGTGTACACAATGCATGGTCTTTTGTTGTATACTATAGCCACAGTGCATGTTACTTAAGTACAACCATCCCTTGAATGCTGTCGTATGCATTGCACTCAGAACAGGCACGCTCATAGCTGTAGTTGTGGCTGAATGTTATTGTGCAAGACCTGTAAATTTTGTTATACCTATGTAGAATAGTAGTTTATGCTACTGATAGCTTTCCTTCAAGTACTGCTCTATAGTTATTCTCTTCATCTGCGTTTTGATATAACTTTGGTATTAATTAAGAGACACAGTATTTTTCGTCTTAAATGTTAACTTCTGGCTTTCTGTATCGTGAACTATGTGAAATTGAGTTGTGCGTGTGCTCTTTTACAGTTTATGCGTTATGTGACTTTCTCTCTAACTGATAAATATTTGAATCTCTTTTGCTTGTCCTAATTATTATTTGGCAAGATTAGATCGCTGATCTTGTGGCCCCGCACAAAACAAGAATTGTGGTAAGAGCTGGAATTATTTAAACATTGGTGACATGGATTCTCTATCAGGTTTTGTCTTGCTATTTAGCTTAGATGCCTTATCAGTTTTGGGGTTAATTCACCATAGATTAGTCTATATATTTGCGGATTAAAGTTGCGAATTTTGATTTTATCTCTTACTTTGAATCTTCACCTCATATGTGTTACTTAGAATTATTCATACGCCAAGTCCTTCCAGAGTGTTCCAGCAGATGTAAAAAGTTCAATTGCTTCAATGGTTGGCATGTCATAGCCGTATATTTTCAAAGAACCATGGTTTACTAACTAAAGAATTTTTTGCAGGAAAAGAATGGAAGGAGAAACTGCGAATAATTTAATCACGTTTAGAAGCATTGATTGTGTTTCAAATTGTCCATTTCTTAGCATCCATTTGAGCATTGTCAGTAGTTTTCAAGTTCATAACCCTAAACTCGATATGTTATATTGTGTAGCTGGGAAACAATCTGTTAGAACAGTGCTTCCCAACCACCGGGCTGAGGACCGGTACCGGTCCGAAGATCAATTTCTATATGGCCGTACAATAAATATTTCTGCTACTTGTCATGTGAATCAGGTGATAGAACTTAGCACCCTAGTGAAGCATGCACTCCGTCAAGTTTGCTTGGAGGCTTTAACCTACATCCCCTTCGCGGGCCCCAGTAATATTGTCAAGTGTTAAACAGTCCGCGACAATTAGAAGGTGGGGGCCATGATGTTCGTTGTTGTTTTGCAAACAATAGAATCCCCTATAAATTTTTATTGCATCAGCTCAAAAAATTGTTGATGATTTTGTGTAATGACATTTCAATGCGTAGGCGGAGTGTCGACTCTTAACACTATTTGTGCAGGATGATTTTCTGTAGGTCTGTGAAGAACATGTTAAGGGAGAGAACACCTTTTGCAATTATGTGGTACCAGTTACGCTACATGCTTGCTTCTACTGATTTGTCGCAAAATCAAATGATAAATATTTGAAATTTTTGTGGCATGTTTAGTATCTCGTCATTAGCACCGTGTTTCGCTCAAGCGTCTTTCACTGAACGCAGAGTGATGTTTAGAGAAGTGCCAAGTGTTTTAATAAGGTCTTCAGTCTATATCAAAGTTCCATATTTAGGCTCATGTTTCACCATAAACGCAATCATTGCAACATTAACTTTTCGGGCATGCAAAGAGTAACGTATTTAGAGATGTCACGGCCCGAGTGCCTGAGCGAATACCACTCATGAAATAGTGCTTAAAATCGTTTGTGTGTCCTTAAAATAAAACGCCATGATGGTAGCATTTTTTCTGTATATTGAGACAATTTTAAAGCCAAAGAAGTGGACCGCATTCAATCACAGCAGCACCAATGGAACAACCAATCATTTTCACGATGTACAAATGTTGTTGTGGTTGCTGCTGTGATTGCTTTCCTTGTTTACAAAATGCCGCTACTCCCGATATTGAGGGGGTGTTGTTTCTGATAGAGATGTACAGTAGATCCGAATGCATGAGGATATCTAATTTTTTAGTGTTCATAAGTAGTTAAATTTTAAATATGCTGCAGAAATTTATGGATGTTTTAGGTGCTAGCAAGCCCGCGACACGGAGAAGCAATGAAGAGCCAGCCGTAGCAAGAATGTGCGCAGAACGAGTGCATAAATTTTCAAGTCAGTATGGGGGCGAAAGTTCTCGAGGGTACACTGCCTCCAATCTTGCGGGCGAATCTTGTAAATATCCTAGCTATGGAGACTTTTCCGAAGCATGCGTTTTGGTATGGATGCAAAGACATTATTTAGTTCAAATACTATTTGAATTGATATATGACCCGGACTGTAATGTAGGCTTATCGCCTATTTCAAAGAGATTTCGAGTGCTGCACAAGTGTGCCACTTAGCCTCAGATGTGCACTTTAAGTGTGCACTTGACTTTTTAGCTTCCAAATTGAAACTAGCTTAGTTATTGACATGAACTTCAGAGCATTTTTGCTTCATTATTACTGCTGTAGCTAAACAGCATTTACCTTGAAGTTCAAATTTTAGAATAAAAAGGACATGACATTTATTTGCAATGCTACTACAGCTTTTGCCTGCTCACCAACCGTTAGGTTGGTGAGCAGGCAACAGCAAGATGATCTTGTTCGCTGCATCTACAAAATGTTATGTTTGCAACCAATGCTTATAGTAGAAGAGAAAGTAGCAATCACTGCAGTAGAAGGGAGTAGACAGAACAGAGCTAAGCTGCAAAATACATATATTGTCTCCTATTTGTTTCTTTGATCACCAAATGCACCCTTTTTTCATAAGAATACATATCCTCAATATTCTTCAAATTTGCTTGGAGATTTTTGTGATTTTGAGCAAAGAATTATTCTTAAGTACCAAAGCTTCACCTGAGATTTAAGAAATATATTCCAATGTTTTACTACATTATAAAGCTAAACAAGAGCTTATATTTTGTTTTGATAATGCAAAATTATGTCTGAAAACAGTATTATACATTCTTTTTTATAAGAATAAAGTTTATAAGAATAATGAGGCACAAAATTTCTGAAATTTAGAAGTAATTTAAGGATAATGCGAGGCTCAGCTTTCATCAAGAGATAAGAATTATGTTTGTGTCTTGGTTGTAACACTGCTTTCAGATGTACTTTTGTATTATCTATGCAAAACATAAAGTCTTGCTTAGCATCTGATGTAGAACAGCATCAACAAAGATTGGAATATATGCCTGAAATTTATAGGTGAAGTTGCAAGTGGTACTAAGAGTAATTGAGGAATAATTCTAAGCTCAGTATCAGAAATATTTAAGAATACTGAGGCTTGGCAAAATTAGGTATTCTTATAAAAAATAGAGTGTAACTAGGATACAAAAATTATCAATGCTCACAAATGTATATTTTGATGAAAAAACTAAGCAAAAAGTGCTACTTAAAACAGTGAACATGTTACTACATCTTTGCAGTAGAAGCAGAAGTTGGACCAACCCTGATTTGCTTGACTTTTAAAGACATTGTTCTCTTAGCTTAAATGCATTTTCATACTTATTTCATTTTACACAATAGCAAACTTTTCAATTATACACTGCCTTAATGTAGTGAGATGTATCATTGTATACTTTAAATAAACTATTATACTCATGAGGTTTCAAAAAGAGAGTGTAATCCATCTCTGCTATATATGAGTGACTATGTGTTTGCTTGCTCTTTACTAGAGAACATATGGAACTTGGTGGCGTCAAGCACCATCTGCACAACCCAGCTTTGGTTCTAAGGAATCTGGGTTTATTGCAGAAGACTTCATAGGTAATTCAGTTAATCTGTGGATTCTATGCCTTGCAAATATATTGATTTACACTTTCCTATAGTTTTATGTGATTTTTACAATTAATTGGTGAATTTAGCAGGATAACTTTTATGTCCCCTTTTAAGTTTCTTGAATTTGACTATGAAGGAAAATTTGTCATTTCCAAAACAGTAGTGAAGAAACTGTTCATGCTCAACATGTGAAGCATCTGAAGCTCATGTTCATCTCCAAACATAGGAGATTTTTAGTTGTTTAGAATTTGAAACTTATTCTGTGGAATTATTTCTATTTTAGTGTTCCAGTATTGTTTTCTGAAGTCCTTGGAACCATATTTGTCAGACATACCATTTCATTTCATGTGGCTGGGCTTTCTCTTTCATTTAAAAGTTGTCTACTTCTGTGATGAATTTTTGTAGATCTTTATTTTCCAAATGCTGTTGATCCAGAAAGAGTTGATATTTATGAAACATACAACCCAGGTGCTGTTGTAAGAATTTTGGCATGCAACAAAGCCCCCCACCAGTCATTTATTTGTGGTGAACTAGTGAAGTATGATTTTTGCATTTTTTTGCCTTTTTGTCTTATTTAGTGTCAAAACCAGCTTGTTGCTGCAAGTTTATGGTTAGGATGAACTACATACTCATTTGTCATATGAGTTTATAGCTTGAAGTAACAATATCAGCATACTGGTGGCCTGATCTTATGAGCCTGCTAGTAGGCCAGCTCACTTAGCAGGACAAATTTCATGTTCTGTTCATATGAGCCCACCTACTAGGATAGAAGCTGTCACATGAGAGCTTGTACATTATTTGGATGTCAGCTTTGGATTAGCTTTCAACATTTTTTAGCCTGCTTGCTGAGATCTCAGCAGTGTTCAAGCAAGATCTCACTTAGCAAGCTAGCCCACTTTCTCATATGAAAAGAAAACTAATTTTGTATGGGAATTGAGGGTTAGGCAAGATCTTGCTAAGCGAGCTGCCTTAGTTAGTGGGCTCATATGAAAAGGCCCTTGAACATATTTCCTACTTTTCTTGTGACCATAAGTATTTTTATGTTTATAAAGATTTCATTTGCAAGTAAATTTCTTCTATTTTAGGTGGGAAGTTTTATGGAATGGGCATCCAGTCAAGACAAAACCACATGCCATTTGTTTTTCACCAGAAATCAACAAACCCAGTTTCCCAACAAGGTTGGTTTTTGTGATATACATTTCAGACAGTTTCTTGGGCTTTTTCAATATGAATAGCTTCTGAATAAATAGAAGAAAAAAATGTCATTTGTAAGCTCCATCTCTCCTATGCTAACTAGCATTAATAATACAGATATTCAAAGAGGAGGCACCATTCACTTGGAAGTGATTCTCAAGGGGGTCCTCTGTTTCTAACTGTAAATTATCATACACCATCCAAATAAAATAGATCAGATACAATAATATTATGATAATCTCAAAAAGATGTCCAAAAGCATTGTTTGAAAATATTTAAATTTGCTGCCAGTTTAATATTAGCATTCAGTTTATTCCATTCGTCAATGAATAGATAAGGTGACACTTGTCTACCCCAGTTTGTTTTGACTTTGGGTAAGCGATAGTGGTTACTACTTCTAGTCTGCATACCATGTAAATCTTTTCCTTTTAAATTGTTTGCAGAGTAGCTTATTTCATGTTTACTTGACTTGTCAATAGTGGCACATCAATGTAACTTTCGTCCTGCATCCAGAGTTTTCCAATGCAGCAGATCCAATGCTTTAGTGCTAGAATTTCTTGGCTTCATGTTACATACTAGCTTTGCACACTTATTGTGGAAGATCTCAATGCTAATGACACTAGTACCATTCCCATCTCATCCTATTTCTCTGTTTCTATCCTCAATCTGCAACATTTCATGTAGCAATACGTAAGCTATATTTCATATAGTACTGTTAGTATAGGTTCAACTGATAGAAGGCTATGCAAAAAATAGCACTCGTCCTTTCAACCCTTTTACAAAGAAATTTTCAGCTATACTGATAAATTCAAGTTATCTGGAGCTTTGTGCTTTGTCTGCTTTTTTTTTGTATAAAACCTTTATCAGTCTTTCAATTTTTTTGAAAAAGACACATCTTTTTCTATTTCTGATGCCTGTAGCTATATCTTTCACTCTACTTTTTTGCATTATTTGTACATAGACTTATTCGTATTGAGCTGAACCAATCCCTCTGTGATTACTATACCGAACTCGATGCAGTTTATCTCACTGGAACAAGCTCTCAAGAGACTGCTGCTTTAAATGATGCAATGGACAAAGCACTTGATCATCTCACAAATTTATCAATAAAAGATGTCAATAGTTTGCCGGATAGTGCACAGCCCTTGCAGAATGAAAGGGATTGTTGTGGTAGTTTTCAAGTTCTTCCTGTAAGTTGAATCAAATGTATGAACTTTAATTTTTTGACTTGCAGATAAATCACAAAATGCCTCCAACTCTTGATTGGCTAAATAACAATCAGTTTGCTCTTCAGAAGGAGACCAATAGGTGTGAAAAACATGAATGGAATCATGGAGCAAAATTATTACTTATGAGGGCAACTTGATACTTGGTAAATTGCATATTTCCACCTTCTGGAGTCAAGGGAAAGACATTTTCTTTAAGAACAAGACTGATGCAATAACCAATACAATAAGCATTGTTCTTTAGCCAATCATGGGTCTGAGGTATTTTGCAATTTATCTGCGTATAATTTTAGTGTGTTGATAAGATAAATAACATGATATTTCGTGAAAAACAGTGTTTGCTATAGAAACCTTTCAGCCATTTCAAATGGTCTTTGACTGTAATTACTATTATGCAGTCTTCGTTGTTTAATGCGTGCAATCGCACGGACACGCATCGGCACACGCACAGAGTGGATTGTGCGAGCGATTGATAGCACACATGAGTCAGTTCTTTGATTTTTGACAATATTTAAGTTTTGTTTCCGAATTAGGCAATATTTGCTAATTCTTTCAAAATAGCATATTTTGTCTACATACCTGTGACTTGTTTGACAGATTTGCCGAAATTGTTTTTTAAATAGACTAGTTTCGTCGCTTTGTTCAAATTGCGCTAGAAACAGAGCAGGTGTTGCTTTCCCATTTTCGCCATGCGCGATTGTCATTTGTCATATTTCGCTCGGTTCTTTTCTGTTTACTCGCATTTCGCTGAAAGTATGGCTACTAGACTAACATATAAGCAGTTTATAAATCATTTCAATCGCATTTTTAGCATATAGTCGTTTTATAGAATATGAAAATTACCACAGGGAGACATGAAAGCCTATCGAAACCTCCTTCAATTTGATGTGTGAGAACGACAGTAGTTAGATTTCCTAGTTATGCAAGTAGAAGCAGAGTTTCATGTTCTCACTCATAAGCAGTGTATAACTGATTTCAGTCGCAACTTTCAGTACATAGTAGTTTCAAAATACAATCAGAATACTTTGATTCTCTACAAATACATCATAATATTAAGAGCAAAAGAAATTCTCAAATGGAAGGAAAATAGCTTTGCTGCTGTTTGCGTCACATTTTTATAGCATTCTATCACATTTTTGTTCCACGTGAACTAATTTGTATGCGAAATAAGGAGCTTACTGATATTCTGTTGTAAAGGGAGAGCTAAAATGTGTTGTTATTGCAGTTGCCAACGTGAGTTTGCAAATTCCTTATTAGCAACCTGAAAAATGCCGGATAATTAAGAGTGCGAATCGCACGCATTCGAATACTGTGCGTGTGGTTTACCACACACATGGTATTTTCCTTATGACGAAGACTGTATACGCAGCAATTGGCAGAGTTTTTGCTTATCATGTTCGTTATCGAAAGGATATGGTATTATGAAAAGAGAACTAACCTGTTGTCTGCTTCAGGGAATTGTGAAATAATCATGTTTCAGCTATGGCAATAGTGTCCTGCATGCTCTTGATTGCTTTTAGGAGTTGATGCTGGTTAAAATGCACACCACAGGCATCATTTCACTGCAGATAGCTTCAGGTTTTGTAGGGACATTAGTAGAAATCCTATTGTATACATAACAGAAGTGAATGTAACACCGTGAATACTCTAGAAAAATAAGTAGATAAAGTGAACAAGATATAGAAGTAGTTAAAATTTGAAGGTCAAGAGTAGTTATTTTGATGCATCAACACCTGTTTGGTGTTGATGCAATGTAAGAAAAGGTGCAGTGCATCGTAAGGTGTTAGACAAATTATTTGATATAATTTGCATTTTCAGCATCTCTTTATCTCTTGCAACTATATTTGTGAGAAAGTTCACATCATGTTTTTGGTGTGATATAAGAAAGTAGCTTTGAATTAGCAAAGATCTGAATTTTTCCTTTTGATTTTAAGTCAAAATTGCAAGTCTTAGAGTCAAAAGCATAAAGCAAGGCATTCAGGCTCCGCGAAAAATTAGATGTTATTGTTAGAAAGTTTTCAGCAGGATTATTTTGATTTAGTATTTGTGTTCAATCAGGTAAGTTAGCTGTATATGTCAGTGTTGCCTCAGCAAAGCATCAAACTGTCATAGCTGATCTCCAGGGGGGTGTATCCCTACCTTTCTATATGGGGGTCTGTGTCAATATTTGGGGTCCGATATTTTACAAAAAGATCATATTTGGGGTCTGTGAATTTCAGTTAAAGAAGAATTCAATATTTGGAGTCTGAGAATTACAACTTAAGAAAAATTAAATGTTTTTGCTCTGAGAATTGAAAACAAAGTTGCAAAAGAAACTAAATTCTAAAAATATTATGCTATAGATATTAAGTAAATGACCTTATCGCAAATTTTGTGACATTCTACGAAATTTTACAAAAGTGGTAGTCCAAAATAGGCAAGAATAATTAGGGTCTCAAACTTTTGAGACTCAATATTTGGGGGTAAAACATAGATAGCTGACATGGACTCCCCGTATGGCAAGGTATGGTGTATCCCCTGAGAGCTGATCAATGAAACTATATTCCATCCTCATTGTTTTCATCCTATGGAACTTTATAGGGAGAAGCGTTCATTCCTGAAGTAGTTTAATTCTTTTCTGTCCTCTATGTATAACTGCTTGATAATTTTCATGTTCATTTACTTGTTCTAGGATGAAATCTTAAGCTATTTACTGTCATTTGTATCTTTCAAAGAGTTTAGTGCTTTGTCACAGTGTTGCAGGTAAATGTTTTGATATCAATTGATACTGTATTTCAGGATTTGAGATTAATGATGACAGCTACTAAATCTTCATTATTTCTAATTTACAATTACAGTGCTTGATAGTTTTGTAAGATGGAATTCAATTTCGAGTACTCACGATAAGCAAGGAAAATGTAGCCCATTTTAGCCAGTTTATTTCAGTAAAAGTTAAGAAACTTTAAAGAAAATCTCAGGCTCAATTTTTGGGAAAAGTTAAGAACTTTAGGCTCGGGCAAAATGATGGTTTTCTTTTAAGAAAAGTATAATATTCATGAGAAAATCCGGACCATAGATAGGAGTCTGGATAATCAAAAATTCCAAAAAATCGAGGTCCAGATAATATAAGTTCGACTATAGTACTCATCTTGTACCTCATTTTTCCTAGGTTTCTTCGATCCCTTTGTTATGATCCAGTCTTGTATAAAGAATTGAATTTACAACCATTTTGGCCAAAGGTATGTGTTTTCATTTGTTGAGTGTCATCGCCAACCATCTTATCTTATGGGAAAGCTGCTTTTCTTAATATGTGCTACATTGACGTCATAGATTAACGATGGAACACATGCATATAACGGTTAATGTATATGATGCATTTTTAAAGACAATATTGGGTTGTGAAAGTGAACAGATCGTGAAAAGAAGATACTGCTTTTTCAGTCAGACTGGCACTACCATTTTGTAGCCATGACCTTCAAATGGCCTCTCTTAACGTTTGAGCTGCATAAACGTATATAAAGGACTACTCATTATTCACAGAGGGGTTGGTACTGAAAAGAAATGACTTCTTGCTCAGATTTTCTAGCCAATCAACCATCAGATACACTACAATGTATTTTCATAGTCTTATTCTATCACAAAATTTCTATCACCCAACCAATTTCTTTTCGGTACCAACCCCTCATGAGCGAGGTGGAATAGTGGTTAGAGCGCATGCCTCCCGTGTGCGAGATCTACGATTCGAGTCCGACTCAATGCCCTGACTGAGTGCTCGCTCACTGTTCACCCAGCAGCACATGGGTACCTGGTAGCAACACTGGGGAGAGAAAGGCGGCGAGGAAAGGAACAGGCCACCCTACCTCACATGCCGATGGCTCAGGATAAGTGTCCTCTCAAACAGCCACTCCTCTACGTACGAAAGTACTCGGGACTACCTTTACCTTTTCCAACCCCTCTGTAAATAATGAATGGCCTACTATATCTAGATAGGATACTAAGAACACTTCCATGCTATAAGCCTCATGTAGATGTAACTTGTAGCCTCATTTAGATGTAGCTTTTTTCAAAAGGCTATGTACTATAGGTATTATTTCGTTACCTTAGAAGTATTATGTAATTACTGTGTTTTTCCTGTATAATGTTTTCTCATGTGTTATTTATCTTGAAGGATTATTACTTATATACAAGGACATCTTTGCATACCTAGGGCAGGGGGGCAAGGCTTCCTCTGAGGGCACATCTAAGTATATGTATGCTCCTCCACGGGGGGTAGATCTTGGTCTTCAAACTTTTCCCAGAAGAATAATGCTTAGTATGTTGGTCTCCTAGTAATGCAGTGCTAATTTGGTCGTCTGGGGGCTTGACCCCAGAAAATTTTTATGGGCCAAACTGTCTACAATGCCAGAAAATACCCTTTCAGAAGATAGAAGAGATGGAAAGAGTTCAGTATGTAGGGCAATTCTTGCCCCTCCTCCCCCCACAGATAATGGAGAAAGGGGACAGCTACCCCTCCTACCCCCAGCTTAGGCATCCCTCCATATATAAGAAAGGCATGCACAGTTTTTCGTTAGTGTACATGCTTGTTGACTCTCTGATGACTTTCAGCTTTTTCAGCTTTAGCAATTGTGTTGTAGATTTCTGATACAACTTTGGATTGTCTTGCAAAGAGATGCAGCCAAGTAGAAAAATTGAATTGTTCGTGGATTGGACCTCTTGGGCTGGTGTCTGCCCCAGTATATACAAGGTGTCAATATGATAAAATTTGGTTGTGCCCTTTATCATAGTTTTTACAGGCCTCACATTTTGTCATAAAATCATACAACGTCATAAAAAATTTAATTTTAGAATGTTTGTCATAAAATTTCATAAAAAGTGCCCAAATGTTATAAAACTTCATAAATGTTTGCATGAATAAATCTTTCTCATAAGTGGTGGCTTTACTATTTCATTAGCCATTTTGCAAATAATTGAAATCTAGACTGTAACCTTAAAGAAAATGAATATGAAGTATTTGAAAATTAATACTCAAGTATTTGGCTGATTTGTAAAGGTGTCTTTACAATGAAATTTTGCACTGCAAGTTCAATTTTACCATACACGTTTTTTTTATAAGAAAAAAGTTTATAAGAAAATGAGGCTCAAATCGTCAAAATCTTAAGAAAATCATAAGAAAATCACCAGGCTCAATTTCCAAAACTACGAGTTTTATAGGCAAAAAATCAGTATTTCGTCGTTGTTGCATTCAAAATGTTAATGATGGAATTCAAATTCAAGTATACAATATTGTTAACGAAAGTTTAAACCCCTCTAGCCAGTTTATTTTAGAAAAAGTTAAGAAAAATTTAAGAAAATCTCCGTCTCAATTTCGGGAGAAATTAAGAAAATTGAGGCTCAGACAAAATAATGATTTTCTTATTAAAAAACAAACGTTTATATGTCAAGATAATATTTCAAGTGACCAATAAACAACGTAAATTGTATCGTAAAATGTCATAAAAAATCACTTAATAATGTCCTAAATATTCAGCAATAAGTGTTGTTAATTCATAAAATGTTGAATGGGAGGCCTGTTTTTATGTACGTGATCTCTTTTCTATGGTTGATAGTTTATTGCCACGCTGGTGTGGAGTATAGTGGAGTTTTGCTTCACATTTGATGCATTTAAATAACGATTTTGCAATGCACTTGGCTACCTCACCCATATTGTGGTATTTGTGAAATTGTGGAGGAAATTATCAAGATTTATCATTACACTTCACCTCGTAACTGCGAAGCATGAGAGCGTGTTATACCATGCGTTTTGCGATAGTTTACTGGACTCTATTGACCTCTTCCTGAAGCTTCTTATACCTGTCATTAAGGAGTGGTGTGCTTCCCATGGATATTTCAAGTGAATAACCTTTTTCAACAGGTTTCTTAAGTGCTGTGGTTCACAGCTTACTCATTTACGTTTAGCAGCTTGCGAGTTTCTGAATAAAGATGTTGTAGATACAATTTCAAATGTGTGCAGTGATCTTATTGGTATGTCTTTTTGCAATTTTATTTCAGTATGTACTTCTATGCTTCTCCCATGCTTCAAAATTTGCACAGCTAGCAGAATCTCTGCTGATACACGTGGACAATAAGCTGTTTGTTACTGACCTATCAATTTGATTTGACGTTTAGTTACGTGAATATTAGCCAGCCCTTAATTTTACAATTTATATGCAGGGTTGGCGAGATATTTCAGAGACCCTCGTGGAAGAAGAAACAGGAGGACCTCTTTGAGAGACCCTAGCAGAAAAATTGAGGTTCTGGGTACCAACTTTGGAAACTTGCTTCTGCTCGTTCTCCATGAGGCCCTCTGAACTTCAGCCCCAGAGGCTTACGAGGCCCCTTATGCCTTGAGACTGTGGCACTTTACCCCCCTTCCCTGCCCTCTCCTCTCAGCAGCCTTGTTTATGTCACAAGAGCTCATAAGTAACAAAAATCATGGATTTCAATCAGGAATTTTGCGGAGTCATTGCAGGAATTTAATAATCTCCCAATACACCCATTTTGTGCATAGTTTTTGCGACTCTTATGACGTTCTGTTTTCTGTCATGTTGCCCCATCCATTTTTGTTTTGTAAGTTGTAGCTAATGATGCTTCAATTCAACGGCAGTCCTTTTCCTAAGACTGATTTAATGTTGTAAATTGAATAAATGGTACAATAATGTGCCCGTGAATCTAAGAGGAATTAGCGATCATATTAAGAGTTTATGTGTTGTTCTTCGCTCTGGTATACACGTTTCTCTTTTATAAGAAACATGTCTATAAGTAACGTGAGGCTGACATTAGGCAAGAATCAGGAAACACGTAAGAAGCACCGGTAGGCTGAGTTTCAAATAGTAATTTGAAAAGGTGTTTTTACAAGAAAAATTTTTATGAAGCAAGAAAGAAAATAGAAACAGCATCCATTGCATGCCTCACAAAACCTGAACATCCTTTTTCTTGCATCACAGTTGCCTAATCTGGGTTGCTGTTGTTTTTGGAGGTCTTTGAAAGTTAAGAAACATTTAAAAGACACTCAAGACTCCATTTGATAAAGTATTGAGAAACATCCAGGCTGAAGGAAGAATTTTTTTCTTATAAAAAACCCGTAATCTTTGGGTGTTTTCCAATTTGTATTTTCAACTTAAATACAATTTCTACCTTTTTGTTGCCTAAATCATATTTTTGTTCCACTTTAGATATTTATTTCCTTGTTTTCTTTTCCCTTAGAATTAAACCTTAGCTCGTGTGATTTTAAAGACCCTGAAGGGCTTGTATCCCTAAGACTGTTGAAGAAATTGCAAAGTTTAAACCTTTATCGAATTCCAGTTCGCGATGCAACTTTAGTGGAGATTTTGAAGTATGTATACCTCTTGTATTGCAATATTAGGACAGTACATATTTTAAGACGAATTAACAACTTAATTTGTACATGGCACGAGTTTACCGTGTTGCAAAGTTTAAAAAAGCAATAGCCGATTGATAATTGCTCTGTATTTTTTGAGTCTATTTATTATTTATAGTACGCAAAATTTATTCCAAGGTACTTGGTTTTAGTATTTCTTCTTTTTTTATGTTTATTTCTGGAATATTTCTCAAGTATCTGCTTTGGAAAGTTTTATTGTTGCTCTCTAAAAGGGCTAGGGCAATATTGGCCCCCCCCTCAATTATTCAATCTGGTTGCATGTAGAAGTGCTCTTCACATTCAGTTTACTATGCTTTCGTTCATGTTTGAACGATGAGTTTGGGGAAGTACTATGGTGCCTAGGTTATGCAGAATGGTGAAGGCTGAGTACACATTTAGAGCCCTGGCTCATTGGCCACTCAGTGTTCATCTAGCAATGATTGGGAACTTGGTGAAAGCATTGGAGAAATAGAGGTGGCAAGGAAAGGAACTGGCTACTCTCCTTCATCTTCTGATCTCCTATCATACGTGCCACCTCTAACAGGCTCCCTCGTAAGACAGTATACCAAGCCTTACCTTTGCTTTTCCTATTTCGTACAGTGTACAATAGTAATTAATAATTAGTTTCATCTTAAGATTTCCATAATTTTTGTTTCGTTGTCAGAATCGACGACTTTTTGACTAATGTTGTACATGACACAAAACAAACAAAACGCAGATAGATAAATGCTGTTCACCGTACATAGCAACTCACAGCTCACTACGCCATGTAATGCTTTACCACCGCTTGCCCTCCAATTAAGGATCAGCCAATCAGAAGTTAGATTACGTAATGGTCATGTGACATGTGAAAGTTGCTTATGTCCTCAAGTTGAATGCTCTTACGGTGTGAAGCTCTTTTTGCAACTTTGAATATTTCTGGGACTCAAATATTTTATTATGAAGCGTTCAGTATTCTCTTTCCATTTTGAAAAAATATCATGTTAATTGTCGATATGTTTATTCTCTTGTTTTAGAAATACCAAAAACTTAGAGTTTTTGAATATTGGTAGCAACATAGCAATGGAAAATGGAAATCTGATTTTGCATACACTGGGTGCCAATTGCAAGTAAGTTTAATTTACATAGCTTCAAACTTTGGATTCTAGTTCTGCAAGAAGTTCCCGATAATAAAAGTTATCATAGTGATATAAATTCTGTTTTATAACCATATCAACATTTTTTTAAATGAAGAGGATGACGAATAGAGTCTGCATGATTTTAATTCATTTCATTCGACATAATCATGTATTAACATGAGGCTATTTCATAAGACTATCCCAAAATACTATTCCATAATACTATTCCTAAGATATTTCGGTTTGATTAAACGTTTCAACTCGACTTGAGCCATCATCAGCATTAAAAAATAGGAAAGGAAAGACATTAAATACTAAAGATGTGATCAACGATCACGTGGGAAGAAAAATCATAAAATTTGCTTTTCTTTGTAGAGTAAAAATAGTAGAACATGGAACGATTATATGTTTTTCCCACGTGATTGTTGATCTTGTCTTAAATATTTAATGCCGTTCCTTCCCATTTGTTCATACTGATGATGGCTCGAGTCGAGTCGAAACGTTTAGTCAAACCGGAATAGTTTTATGAATAGTCTTTTATCACACTGAAATAGTCATGTGGAATAGTCTTGGAGTAGTCGTATGGAATATTCTCGTGTTAATACCTGATTGTGTCGAATGAAAAAATCAAGTGGACTCTATTCGCTGTCGTCCTCATTCTAAAAGTTTTTCAGAGAATGCGGTTTCCAACTTCAAAATTTTTAAGATATATTTTTACTTTCTATTTGAACGATCATCGTACATGAGTAGCCAGTCGTGTGCACAAGTTGAAGGTATTGGGAATAAGTACAACTTCCTGTCAAAGCAATTGAATTACACTCCGGCTTTTCAACATCGTTTGCATATTTATGCTTTTATTGTCCTAAATTTTTCTGTCTGTTATGTTGCTATTTGTTGTCTTTGTTTTTGTTTAGTATTTTGCCAGACCTCTACGTATAAACTGTAAATAGTTATGTTGATTTATGGCAAGTCAAACGAACTTTGTTCTGTTTTCTTTTTCTGTGATTTAACTCCGTATGTTTGGTTTTTCTCTTCATTTTCTTTTCATTACCTGATACTTGAAAAAAATTGCAATTTCAGGAACTTTCGAGGCCTGGACATGTGGAGGTGTAAAAGCATCACTGCATTTGGAGTTCAAGCCCTTTGCAAATCATGTACTAACATTGAAGAGCTCGATTTTGGCTGGTGGTACGTATGACATCTTTCTTTTGTGATAAAAGAATTTCATCATACCTACCCTATAAGTAGAAAAGGAAGTTTGTGTTCTACAGTTTGAAAGTGCGCTTCGTAAAGCAGAACATTTCCCTTTCATTTTTTTGATGGAAAACGTAATTCTCTTCAGTTTACTGATTTAAAGAGTTGTTCATACTCTGCATATAAATGTTGTATTTTATTCAATTCCTAAAGTAGACTTCATTCTGTCCTCCTAAATTTATTTTCTGTATTTGATGTAATATCTTCAAAGTCAATTGATTTAGTACAATGATAGTTGATTTTCTCTTCATATGTTTGTTGCACACAGCGTTTTTGCGATAGAGCAAATTGATGTCAGCTTTTTATGGTGCCAATCTTTTCTTTTCTAGCGCAAATGTTAAAGCATATGGATCAAGTTTGATATGTATTGCAAAAAATCTTAGAAAATTGAAGAAATTGTTTCTCACAGCTGTGAGGTATGCTGTCTTTAGTATGTTATTTAAGGCTTTTGTGGGAAGTGTATGATAGGATTGCTAGCTATCATTCACCTTAAGCCATTAGGCACTTAGTGGCGTGTGGTTGCGTGTGGTGGCGTGTGGTGGCGTGTGGTCTTTGAAGAACTAGCTTGAAGCAATGTCCTGTGTACACACCGAGTTCTATCGCCCAGTAATCAATTTATCACAATCATTTCTGAAGGAATTGGGCGTTAAAAATCGGTAGAAATAGCAAGCAGTGAACTTTGAATTTATCATAAAAACCCACGGAACTAGCAACGACATCTTCTTGCCACTTCAAAACAATCAAGGCTTGCGATATTTTGCACACCTCGGATGTTGCAGGCGTGTGCCAAGGTGTGCACGTGCGATCGCACACCTTTCCCACAGAAGCCTGCGTTGTGGTAAGCGCACTACAGTTTGTAAGCACTCATTGTGATTATTATCATAAAAGATTTGGTTGGTATGAATTCTTTGTAATACCAAGAGCATTCAATTTGAATGAAGCTACACTACCACCAACAACGCTAGCATAAAGTTTTAACATAAAGCTAGCACTTGCTTCGCTATGCTTAATAGTAGTGTTCCTTATACTCTCGTACTCTAGAGTACCCAATATTCGGGGGTGGTAACAATTGGAGGGATGGAAAATTTTTTAGAAATTTAACAAAAGAGCTAGGAAAATGGGTAGGATTGAAAATAGAAAGGATAAGTTGGTGAAGTAGATATTTAACACGAACAAATCTATTCGTATGCAATTCACTTTTTTAAACTGTTGCTTGCACTTCTGTACGCAGTTTCTATTTGGTTGCTCGCTGTTGTGAGCTGATTCTCTGAGAGCTGATATCAGAGTCTCTAAATTTGATAATGGGGGGTGGAGATTGAAATAGCAACGGGGAAAGTTGGAAAAAGTTTTTGAAAGTAATAACCAGGAGGGGACAACTTTTCGGTTCAATAATACTAATGATTTATTTATTCACAGTAGGAGTGAAAGTGTAGCTATTATAAGAGGTAGTTAAATCCTACTTTACAGATAAATACTAAAGTCCAAAGTTAAAATCTAAACAACTGACAAAAATTTTGATAAACCTTCAGTTTTACACCACAATTTTTAGCATTATGCTATTCTTTTTCTATTGCATGTATCCAACCTGAGCCACATAGCGCCTGCAGAAATGACAGCTACATTGCTCTGCTTTCCAGTTTACTAGAGTACGTAGGGAAAGTACATGTTAGTGAGCAAGTTTGTCTTGTGCCATCAGCAAGTGAAGTAGGGCAGCTAGTCCTTGTCATTCTGTGCTTATCTATCATGTATTGCCACGAGGCCCCGTGGGTGGACATTGACAATTTGCGTTGGGTGGACATTGAGCTAGCATTAAAGCATGATTTGAAATATGTCTCAAGTAGGGTTATCCACTGAAGATCGAATATTCGGTTATTCAGGTGTTTGACCAAAAAGCCAGAGCGGATACAGTAGAAACCCGAAAATAAGAACCTTCATTTAATAAGGGCCTACGGCCTGAAATTTTTGTATTTTGGCTTCAATTAATTGAAACTTTTTCAGCCTGATACTCCAACTAGGGGAAATATGCTTAGTCTGTTTTCCAATCAACCCCTTTCATCGATCCTCCAATAGCATTGTATGCATGAATTAGTTGAGAGGCTTACACATATGTTTTGATTCACAAAGCTTTAGGTGGTTAAGTATATTGCCATAGTACTTGAATGCTTACAGTCAACTATCATCTTTACTAGCAAATGTATTCAGGCACGTAAATTTTCATTACATTAAGGCCTTCATACAACATGATAATTGACCTTTACCAGTCGGAAATTTTGACTTTTTCACCCCCCTCCACTCAAAAAAATTCCCGTCAATTTACGTCCCAGTTTGTATTGGACCCTTCGTTAAAAACCTGAACCCTGATTACTAGCACTACCTTATCGCATAAGAACTTGTAAGTTCATTTCAAAAACATAGGTACTTATATGCGTACATGGAGTGAAACAGATTCTTGCAGCACAATGCAATGGTCTTATCAGCTGCAAGACCCAATTTCCAAGGCAATTGCAGATGATGAGTATTATCATGATTTGTACGAAATCGGCTTTCACATTTCCATTTTGCATCAGGTTACAGTTTCATCGTGGTTTTTTCACTTTGAATGCTACTCAACTACCATAGCTAAAAGTGTTTTTCTCCATTTTCTGAGCTTGATTAAGGTTGTAACATAAATTTGACGATTTTAAATTGCACATGCATGTGAAGAGTGCCATTCTGTAGTTGTTCCGTCGACATTTATATCAATCAGATCTGGTTGGGGTATAATTTTTGCTAATATGCTCAGCAAATTATCTGCCACAAAGATAGCAACCATGTAGTTAGAGACATTATCCTGGAAGGGAACATCTCCCTTCACCCCCACCATGTAAGGTTGGAGAATTTTAGTTAGGTAAAAAGTACCTTACAGGTGAATAATTACGGGGGCAAAATCATGACAGTTCATATTTAGGGGCATTGCCCCCTCTGTACTCCCCTCAAATACGTTCCTGAAGCAGCATACACCATTATTGTATGCTGTTTACTCATGTCTGATTAAAACATTTATTTCGTAAGTAAGATAATTAAGTAAGTTCATATTTCAGAACTGTAGACAATGACGACATTGATGCATTGGCTAATAATTCATCGGAATTGGAACAATTGGACATTTTGGGAACTGGACACGTGAACTCTGATAATATTCACAGGTAGAGTGCTTGCTTCTTCTTTCTACTGTATCTGTAATAAGAGTTGATTTTATTGCTCCTTGATGGCACAGTTTCTGAGATGATATTTTGACGAAATAAAGCACTGTTTGATAAGAACTTGCTGCTGATTCTGCCGTTAAAACTGGAACACTAGGCTGGGCTTTTCAGTATGGAAAACCTAGTCCTCATGAGCGTTTTATAATCACGAAGAATCATTTAAGAGGAAATTCATTACCCCAAGCTACAGCACATTTTTCATAACATTTGCAATATCATCCTTTTTCTTTTATCCATTTTGCCTTTATAGGCTCCTATTTTGTACCTTTCAACGGAGTCTTTATAAGCTCCTGTTGCAACGGATGTTTCAATAGCTTTAGATTCTGATTGATAGTATCAGAATTGATCGTTTTTACATGTTAACATTTGAGCAAAAGCCCTGTAATTTCTAAGTATTCTACTCCCTTTTAGTCCAAGATACGACTTATCATCAGATGCTTGAGTAGTATATTGCTAATTCTTGAGTAGTATATTGCTTTGATTTTACTAATATTTATCTCTAGGTTATTGCAAAGATGCAGTAGACTAAAACTCTTGGACCTCTCATTTTGTAATCACATTGATTCACAGAAGGTTCAGCAGTGGAGGCAAGAATTTCCAGATGTTTCTATAAAAAAGAGCCATACAGGCTAGCTAACTGGAATTTTTCCAGTTCACAAGTATGTCAAAAGTGCAAGCAACGTATATGAATTTCCCCTCTTTTTTGACGATGCTTTTCATTATCAACGCCATCTTGATCTCATCTGATAGAAGCAGGAAATTTTTTAAAAAGCCCCATTGTAGACTCCTCTCTGTTCTATCTGCCTGCATTCTTGTTTATGACGATTTTCCATCGTCTTTCAGCACCCTCTACTTTCATTTTCAAAAATTTCAGGGGACAGGAAAAAACAATGTATAATTATGCGATAGCCCTTATTGTCGTGCAGAGTGTTGCAATAGAATTGCTATATCTCCATCTCTACAGTTAAAGAAAATTCTAGCAGCTCGGGGCTGGATAATAGAGGTAGTGCTGAATTTTATCATCGTACTTAATTTATTCCCAATTAGAGACTAAGTATTTTTCTTCTGGTGCATTCTACTTGAAAATTTTGTTTTTTTAGCATTCTCTCGACACATAAGCTCCTTTTCTATAGTAATTTTAGTTCCCAAAACGTAGAGTAATATATTTTGTAGTTTCACTTAGATATAATTTTGTTCTTGTGATGTCGACAGGTGATTTTAAATTCCTTACTAAAGGAAATTTTTTTGCTATTAGCCATGATTATAGTCTTCATTGAAAAACCAAGAATTCCCAACCAAGAGTATTGCCAGATCATTAGGACGTTAGATTTATGCTTGGTGTAGATCTCCTACTGTGATACTGTCTACTACAGTGACCAAAATTCTAGTAAATTCATAATTTTAGCAATTTCATTAGATAGCTGCTTTTTATCGATAGCTATGTTTGAGTGTTTGGAAAATCTAAGTCAGGGGTGGCCAACCGGTGGCTGGCGAGCAGCATGCCGCTATTTGACTGGTGCCATACGGCTGTTACACGCATATTGAAGTGTGTGTTTCTTATATATGCTTGCTTCACTTGAGTTCAATAAGATATTTTCGTGTGAGAGGGAAGTATGGTGGTGATTCTCTTATATCCCCATGAGTTTGATGTGGCTCTTTGCGGTATCACACCGAAAAACACTCGTGACAATAAATATCTCCTTAAGATTCCAAAACTGAGAATTGAATTTGCAAAGAAATAAGCACAGTTTATGGCAGCAAAAATATAATAAAATGACCTACTTATAGAGACAACAAAGGGGCCATGTTTTAGTCTTTTTTCTGACGAATTAAACACACTTTTTTGAGCCTGAGCAGTTTTTCCCTTTGACTTTCATTAAAATTGTTGAAATCGTGATCGCGTCCCTAAAACGTAGGTGAAAAAACACTTTTTTGAGCATGAAAAATATTTTCAAGTGACTTTTATTAAGAAATTTCACTGTTTGCTACATCATTTATTATGTACATTTGAAATTTTTATTTTCAACTTTAGATAACTTCGAGGTACAGGACTTAGTCCCCATTTACACTAAACCAGTTGCTATCGTCGCGTTGCGTCATGGAATGATCTCTGTCGGATAGGGCGATCGTTTGTACTATACCAGATAGCATCACAACAATGCGGCGTGACTTTCATATCACCTACAGAGCGAAGTGACTGGCCCTCTCATTTGAGGAGCGTCTCTTACCGGATAGCTTTTGCATGATGCAGGTGGTACCCCCTATCCGATAGAAAACTCGCGGCGCGACGGCATAGTGTAATCGGGGCTTCAGTGTAAAACAGCATATTATTGCTGAAATGGTAATCCTGTGGTTATTAAAAATTCGTACGTTATTATTATTATTATTCTTATACATTATGCTAACTTTTGTATGCTCTCTTCGTGCAAGGGAATTATACACTTCCGTGTGTCTTGTGAGGTGTATTATTGTAATTAATTATATATTAATATATTTAATGAGAAGTCTCAAACAAAATCCTGGCCACCCCTGATCTAAGTTTTTGGGTATTGCCTATTTTATAATCAGTGCATACTGTTTTTCATCTTTTTCTCAATAGAAATTTAATCTCCCTTTACTGGTATTACTGCTGTACATTTGACTGCTCAGAACTTTAATGGATTATTTTGTGTAAATATTAATGCAATAATCATAAATATATCCAAATGTGTATTTCAATTTGTTTTTTATCTTCCTATCCTGCACTATGCATTTGATATGCCCAAGAAGGTATCCAGCATGCTTTCAGCATTACAGTAGTAGCTTTGGAAAGTTTCATCAGCACATCCTACGACTTTTCAATAAATTTCGCAACTCATCATCTGAGGTGCAGTGATAGAATGTGTTTGTGCAGTGGAAAAAGTTTAAACATGCAGAGATCAATATTTGTAAGGAAGAGGATTTCATTATTTGATCAATGCATTTCTTCATTTTGAAACAACATGACGGAAGAAGAAGTGAATTTTATAAAACCTTTTGCCTTCACTGTCTTAGATTTAGACATAGATCACTATATTTTCTGATACAATTGTGACGCTAAAAGGAGAGTTCTTCACATTTATAGCCAAAGTAAAGGGCGTGGTCAGTAAAACATTTTGTTAGGGCGAAGCCCCCAAACCCCCTTACTGTCTAGCTTTGACCAAATGGTGCCATTTTCATAAAAGAACTGTTTGAATCAAATGAAATCTAAAAGAGAGATTGCAATATATATCAAAGAGCACATCACTCTTGAAGAAGTTCACGAGAGAAAAATTTGTGCCATAGGGACTTTTATTAAAGCAGAAGGAATAGATTACCACCGCAGGGAAATGGTTTGAATTGTGAAGAATATTTTCTGAGGTGCGAGTTGGGGAACTCATATAGCTGCGTAGCAGCGAGTGAGTGCAAGTTTTCCAACCTGGCCACCAGAGAGCACCTTTCCTCCACATTCCGCCACTCCGTCCAATGACATCATTAGCCTTATGACTTCCAAATGATAGCTTCAATACGAGGCTACAAGTCAAGCTAGTTCGAGGAAACGGATGCCAACCTTCGTTATCATGGGGTTGAGTTAAAATCAGTTGTAAATTAAATTTTGCTTTCTCATCCCATGTTAAGTTATGACTGATGACTGCTGAAATGGAACAGATGTAGATTTTATTACGAATCGGAATGAGTGTAAACGTATTAGTTGCTGCTGTGTTTATATGTATCACGTTCAGCGTTGGTATACAGCTGTGTACAGCTTCGGAGCTGAATGATGATAAAATCAGCGAACGGTATAGGCGAACGGCCAAAAGCAAATGCGAAGAATTAGTTACTAAGAATTCTTTATGTATAACAGATGTAACATGGAATTTAGAAGTAATGTTGAAGAGTCCCAATTGCACGAGTCAGAACAAAACTCTTGACAGTTTATGCATTGAGAAAAAGATCTGTGGAGGAAATTGTTCAGTAGAAAATATCGATGAAAGGAGCACTTGTGATGAAGTAGGTGAAGCTTTGTTTGATATAGTTGTTATCCTTGACCTTGCTGGTTGTTTTCACGTATGGAAGTGCTAGTAACGGCTAATTAACTCTGTACCCAGTTAATCTTATGGATGGATTAGAAGTCCTTGCATTTCTGCTTTGTCAGGATGCAACCTTTCAACTCACTGGCATGGACTTTGAAATGAAGAGAGACAATTTTTGGCATTTGTGCTTTTATCTTCATTTATGAAATGCTGGTCACCTCTATAGGACTTATAGTAGCCTAGATTTGTGAGGCTTTATATTATAACACAACACTAACGTTGGTGTGTAGTTGATTCTATTGACACATTTCTGAATGTATTTTGCTGTTGAAAACAAGTGTCTTATCATTCACAAGGACTTTTCACTTCATTGTGAGTATTGTAAGCTTTGCCAAATCTGTTTTTTAGGTTTTCATTGTCATGCATGTTTGTAACATAACCTTTTAAACCATTTTTCTCTTCATTGTAAAACAGACTGTTTTACGTGCATTTAATTTTTGTAGTCCTTCTTGAGACTAGAATTTCCTTGGGATTTGTGATGTCTTTCTCTATTTAGTCTTATTCTTACTCATTTCTATTACCAAATGTTTCTTTGGATTCCTAGTGTTTTTATTTGATATGTTTGAGTTATTTTACTAAAGAATGCTCATCATTAATTCAGTTTCAGGTTATTTTCATTGTTTCTTTAAATTTTTTCATGTAGAAACCTAAATTGTGGAAGAAGTTGGTGCTTCTTAAGCTGCTCTGTTCTTATAAAATTGAAGGAATATCTTGTGCAAGGATATTATTTAATGCATATGCAGAAGCTACTGGTTCAAGGGTATGCACCTGTTGTGAACATAAACATTGTAGCCTTGGCCATTCTTCAACCACTATCTTCTCATCTATTCATTTACACTCACATTAAACCAATCAAGCCAATCATGTTAAAGTGATTTGTATTTCTATCAAACTAAATTATTAGAGATATAGGCCATCAAAAAACACTTGTGTAAAGCAACATAACTAAATAATGCGATATCAATGATGTATTCAACATAACAAAAGAAAAAGCATGTGAAAAGAAGTTTGTAGAAGGTTGTCCATTATCCAATTAAATTTTAGTAACATGGCATGTGATATGATTTCCAATAATAATTATCATAATCATCATGTTTCTAATAAGTTGCCTATACACAACCCACACAAACAAACAACCAAACTCATCTCGGTATACAATTGGAAGTCATTATCCATTCCATTGTCTTGTTCCTTTACAACACTGTTTGCCATCAACACTCAGACCAACCCTTTCCCTTACATCATTTATGTGAATTTTTTGTGGAATCATTTGTGTATATATTTGTATGTAATTGATATTTGTAGTTAGTCAGAGAGTTAGCCATCAAGTACAGTTCTTAGCAACTTCATATCCTATCTGAATGTGTGTTCACTGCACAATAATTTAGACAACAATGCAACATTAGCAAACCAGTGAGGGGCAGTCACAGAAAAGAACATGAACTGGTTTTTCCTTTTTATTCTTGTATACCATTTAACCTCAGTGTGTGCATTGAATACACCCTTTCCCTAGTTTTAAGTTCTATGTCCTAGTATTGCTTTACTTCAGTCCTCTTTGTTTATCCAGAATGTAATTTAACAAATATTTATCTCTTTTAAAGCACATTATACCAAACAGGTCATTTTCTCTTCTTGTTATACTTAATTTTGATACATGGATTGAAGACTGTATTTGTGTATAGTTTGATACAAACTAGACATCAAACTACTTGATTGTAACCCACAAGTTTATAGCTTTTTCTGGTATATTTTTTTATCTTATAACAGGCAGCTTATAAGCAAAGATAGTATACATTGATATTTCTAATTAGTAGACCATTAGACTGCCTAGAAAGAATAAAAAACATAGGGTGCTTAATGCTTTTTGCACAGAAGAGTTCTTTTACAATGCAAATCTAAGTGTCTTATCTGCTCCACTTAAATAATTCTCAAGATATTATTTATCCATGGTTTTGAGCATTGAACCTTTCTATCAAGGACAATCAATGATAGCTTAATTTTTTTGAAACTCCATTTGCTGCAGGTTATATGTATCTTAGCTGCAAAGATAGCTTGTGTTTGAACATGATGATATTCCACAATTTGCATTTCATAGAATGAGATGAATAATAGGATGTTCTTTAGCATGCTTTCCTGTGTTCTTATTTGTAGCTCTACAAATAAGAACATTCTCTTAGCTCCCAAATACATGGAGGGGTATTAATAAGCAGGAGGGTTAGAAAACTCCTCAAGAGCAAATAAGATTAAATGGGGGCGGGCTAACTGTGCATCAGCCAGCACCAATATAAATATTAATGCAAGCAATTACTTTTCAGAACCTTGCCATACATTATTCACAGTATACAGAACCACAGTACAACTTTTTGAATGTTCTTAGAAACTTGAAAATTCAATAAGCAGGGGGCCCTAACAAGAGCAAGAAGGTTGGAAGATTTTTCATAAAAAATAAGTGGTGTGGGCTTATTTGAGACCTAGGAGTAGGAAAGCATGCTAAAGAACATCCTATTATTCATGTGATTTCAAAGCTATAATGTACCTACCCCAGTATGTCCTTTATCATATGGTATAGCTTAGGGATTGTAAAAATTATTTTTCTAATTGGCTTTTGTGATATGGCTTTTATATGATGTTTTATCATGTTGTCTTTTACCATTAGCCAGCAACTTACAGCCCAGGGGCTAGATCTGACCCCAGCTACCACTCAGTCCAGCCCCAATGCTTGCCAAACCAGTGCATATATTTTGAAAGTAACATGTTTTTTTGACAAAATTCTGATGTTGTTTTACATTTTGCAATTTTTATAGTCTGCCAATTTTATTTTTCCTATAACAGCCCCCAAACCAAACAGCACTATGTAAAACTGACCTCTACATTGCCAGCATCTATCCCCAGCAATAGTTTTTAGTTAGTAGGTTAGTCAATTAATTAGTCAATTAGTTTGCTAGTTAGTTATTTAGTTTGTTAGTAGTTATTTGTTGTTGCAGACTGAAGTTTTAGGCAGCTATATGCCCAATATGGACTTGCAGCTTAATGCAATGCATTAAGTGCAAGACATTTCAGTGAAAAATATTTGGTGCAAAGAATTTCAGTGAAATTTTGACCATTTTGGTGATAACTTTTAGTGGAATTTGTAAAAATTTTGTGGTTCAAGGAACTTTTGGTGCTTTCAACATAATCAGAAAAACATTGCAAACTGGCACATTTTTACAAAAAGAGCAAAACTTTGATAGTATTTGGTCAGTCTGCTATAGCTACAAATCATAATGTCATTGATTCCTGCAATGCAAAAACCCTTTTTGATGAAGTGGGAGTAATTTTTTGCAGATGATCACAAAGGCTAAATATGCCACCTTGCATGAATAGACCAGAGAATACTAAGAAAAAGTTTTTTTGAATGTTGAATACAATGAAAAAGTTTTTTTGAATGTTGTATACAATAGCCCTGGGGTGGGCAAACTACAGCCTGTAGGCCACATGCAGCCCTCCAAGTAATTTTTTGTGGCCTGTCAATAACTTTCAGAATTGGTATGAGTTGTTGCAGGAATTTCAATTTTAGGATTTGCTTTCCTACTGCAAAAATAGTGCATAGGTGATGACCTATCATTGGGGTAAACAGTCTTTTTCTTGGTGTACTAGCATGAAGTTTTTTGCTTATAATGCTAGCTTGCATGCAAAAAGGAAAGCTTGACCCAGTCTTCCTTTTCATTCTAAATCTTCAAATTTTGATGAAACCAGGTTGAAGGATCACTTTCCCGTTCTCACCATGAAGATCAATGATGAAATAAGCACATGTTATACTGCAAATAGGCATTGTCTGAAGTTTTAGAAGGCATTACCTCGAAAAAATTGACCCCTCACCAGACTCCCATTTTTCAACAAAATGACTATAGAAAGACTATTTTTTCCACATGAGATTTAATCAAGTGGCAAAGACCTGCAGCATGAAAATGTTTCCAACTATGAATTGGACTTTTACACCTACATTTATTGTTCAGCTGTCTTAGGGCA
The DNA here is from genome assembly GCA_018155075.1 of Cassiopea andromeda. NCBI lineage: Eukaryota > Metazoa > Cnidaria > Scyphozoa > Rhizostomeae > Cassiopeidae > Cassiopea > Cassiopea andromeda. Next base: position 872,853 of record WIPJ01000376.1, read on the forward strand.
TGCATCTGCCAGGAAAATCAGGCAAAAGGTCAGGGAAATTCATGGTAGAAACCAGTGGTAACCCTATGTGCGGCCCTTTAAAACTAGTGATTTTTTAATATGGCCCTTTCATTGAAAAGTTTGCCCACACCTGCATTAGCCTTTCCATGTGATTCTTACACAGTAACTTTCAAAAAGTTTGCCTACAAAATTAGTTCCTAAAGTTTTCAGTAATTTCCAAAGGAAATTTTTTGTGCACTGCAGTTTTTTATCAGCCAAAGTTTATAGAACAGAGAATGATCCAAAATACTGGAAAAGCCAAGATGTCTCACCAATTCCCAAGTGTAAGCTCAAAATTTTTAGTAAATGCAGATATGAAAGTATGTTTTAGTAAGCGATGGTAAAAGTGTTATTTATAGGATGACAATGTTACTTATGGCAATCATAATCATGATGCCATTGCATCAAGAATGCCAGTTGATGAACAATAACAACAAAATTTTAACAAAATAAACATTTTTAATTTGTCACATTTAAAGTGGTTAATGTTTTTATGGATTTTGTGGTAAAAATTTACATTTTCAATAGAAAAATGAAGAAATTGACCTTTTTTAGTCTTCAAAAGCTTTGGTGCTATGAAAGGTTGATGGTAGAAAGTTCAGTGGTTTAAAAATTTAGGTGGTAAAAAATTTCAGTGCTCTCATCATCAAAAATAAATCCCACTGAATTTTTTTTGTGCTTAATGTATGTGTAGTGATTTGGCCTTGAAGCCTAAAAATGTTAGTGACCACTGCTTTACCCTGCTATATACCACATCTTTGATCAACTTCTCTTTATTTGATAGTTCAATCAACTGAATACAACTTCAGGGCAGTGCTGTATTGCTTCATTGATGACAGTTTACAAGTAAGTAGTATGGTTCCAAGAACCTGCTGATGTTAGAAATGTGATGATATCCCACCTATTTTTTGTTATTTGATTCTTTTTCAAGATATATTTACCTCTCACAAGATCCACAACACTTTTTATTTTGAAGGTATTTTACTTTATTTGTGAGGCATGCCCCAGACCAGTATCCATTACAGTGTCTGTTATTTTATGTTGCCATCACATTCAGAATAGATTTTAGATGTTAGATGTTTGAGACTTCTCTTTACTAAAAGTTAGAAATAAAAGCATTGTGACAAATATACCACCAGTTGAAACTCAAAGAATTCAAGCTTTAAAATTGATGGTTTTTAGCAACAGTCTCAACTTGCTTGATTTGGTCATCCATCAACCATTTCTTGTGTTTGTTTCAAATGAGAGATGAAACTTTTGACATTCAATTAAGAATACTTGCAATTCTTTTCTTATATTTAGCTCCTCTGGAAATGTAACAGAGCTCTTGCCACTATCCTGGAAGAGATCTGGATTTCCTATTCCAAAGGAGTGCACTGCAAAGGTGATTTAGTTGTTAATTTAATAAGGTGTGGTTGAATTATGTAGACATGTTAGAGTGAAAGAAATTATGGGAGTGATGAGATATTATTTTAATAAGTAGCATGAACATTTGATATTTCTTGAAAGGACAGTCTTACTGTGTTTTAATTTTTTTAATGTTGGAAGTAGAATCTATGATTGTTTCATTTTTATGAGCTTAAGTCACTTGTCTGGATTAATGACATTAATTTTCACCAGGTTGTAAATAAAAATATTGCTTAAGCTAATAAACAACTTTCTTGCACATGCCATTCCATATTTCTTATGACTCAGATTTAATTACAGTTTTTGCTGGTATATCAATGAAATATAATCTTTAATCATAATGAGTTGAATGCAGATATCCACATTTGTGATCATTGTTTGTAAACCAGTGGTTTTCAACCCTTTTGCTGCATTGGAGCCCCTATGAACACTCCAGTGGCTCAAGGAACCCCTGTTTGCATGTCTGCACAGGAGAGTCACATGTTACTGTCCATGCTAGTATCTGTATAGCTGCTGGTGGAACCCGTCAGACATTTGCGGTGGAACCCCTGGACATTTCTGACAGATCCCTAGAATGATGGGAGCCCTGGTTGAAAACCACTGTTGTAAACACTATGTTTTCTCTTTTCAGACATCTAGTAACTACGAGCATTTTGCTTTCCGTTAATTCCAAAATTGTGTGCATATGTTAGTATAATTTTTAGATGTTGTCATGATGGAATGTAAATTTTCATGTTTTTGTGTTTTTCTCTTTTTGCTATCCAGTGTATCTTATTTGGAGTATAGAAACTTTGGTACATAAAATAGCATTCAAAATCTTTCTTTCCTCCCAAAAATATTGTGATAAAGTTCTTTCATAAAATTTTTGCTTTTCTGTTTGGAGTTCGAACCCACATTAAGCATAAGTTGCATTTCCAGGAGTACTTCTTTAGGTTTTCGTGAAACATATTTGTTCTGTTCTTTCTTTAAAGGCCTTGCCACATTCAACTGTTATTCCACATTCAACAGTCATTTCAAGTAGCCATAGAGTGACCACAATGGTTTGTGAGCTATATTTTAAGATCAGCAAAAACTTCCAATCCTACTGCATATGCATTGAAAATTTTTTGTCAATTTTTGTACATTTTTAATCAATGAGAGGATCATTTTGGTTGTTATTAGTCTCTTGTTTGTTTGAAGATTCATGTTGCTTTGTCTCTATTTCATTCATGATAAAGATGTGCCTTTATCAAAAAGAAATTTGTTTGTTTGATTTATTGAAGATGTTATGTGGGACTAAATATGTAGTGCTATTTTTCACCTTCTTTTTCCTTGAGAAGATTTCATCTCCATCTATATCATCACACCCAACAACAAAGGCAAGGATCTTTATTTGTTTTTGGTAGTCAGCCTTGCTTAAGAATCTATTGTCATATAGGTTGCTGTCAATTTTCCCCACAAATTGGCAATTGTTGACATGCAGTTGCCTTACCTGGATATAGTTCTTATGCTGTTAATGGTTGCTAGTCCTATTTCTTCTCGAGGGTCTGCTATCATATATGTTAGAATCATTTCAATGCTGAAACAGGGGCACATACATAGAATTATATAATATGTATTGCTTGAACATGAAAGTAATTTTTGCACCTCAAGAGATCTATGTCATAAAGAATGTGAGTATTTACAAAGAAAAATGGCTTGTATCATTTGAAGAGAATTGCACAACCAAGTGACTAGAAAGAATCAATGTATTTTAGAAGTAATTAATGAATTATACAACTCCTTTACACAGTTACTTTGAAAAATATGTTTAGCACTTTCCATTTGTATGACACTTTCCATTAAAGCATTTTGAGCCCACTCTTCAATAGACTATAGAATGGCTTAGGGAAACTTGTGTAAGATGTGGAAGAAAAAGCTCAAGAGAGCAGAATTCTGAATTTTAAAATGTATATCATAGAATATTCAAAGTTAGCATTATAATCTAGAACTTCTAGCAACAATATGGGGAACTTCATATTTGAATAACACCATTGTGTTTCTCATCAGCATATTTTCCCTTCTTAGATCACAACACAACCGCAGATGCCAGCTGAGGAAAGCCCTTCTGACAAAATGACATCAAGACTGAAAGCTAGCTTAGTGATTGCTTCAATAATCTTTTTTGTGGTAGCTGTTATAGTTGGAAGATATTTTTATCATCGAGTGCAAAGAAAAAGGCGTGCAAAATATGAGGATTATGGATACAGCCAATTGAAGATTATCTTGGAAGATAATTTGTATGAGGATGAAGAGGATGATGATGATCCATTATTGTCAGCCACCTAGCATTCACTAGCTCATGTGCATGTAGATGGTGTTGTCCCTAGACAGTTATGCTTGAAGACATTCAGAAAATGTGACAAAATATTGTTGTTTAGTAAGTTAGTGAGCTTATCCAGCATTTCTTAGTATAACAAAAAATATGTAGAATATTGACTTACAAGTTGAAATTTGGTCAAAATTTTCAATGTTTGTTTAGATCTCTACTGCAAGACCAATTTTGTTGATGTTTCATCAGCTTCTTGGGGTTTCATGGGGCATAAAGCCCCCCACACCTGGCAGTACACCCTTGCTTGTAGCCTATTGTCGCATAATTTACTATGATTTTGGTTTGAATGGTATTTTTCAAGTTAATTGAAAATGATTAATTTGAAGTAGTTTTGGGAAATATGCTATTTGAACTATATGTTTGTGATTGTTATTTTCAAGCAATGAACAGAAATTGGCATAAGGAGCAGCACTGTGTAGGAAGATGATCTCCCAGGGGAGCACTTTCCTAATTAGCAAAAATTTTGCCCCCTCAGACTCAGACTGGTGCCCCCAGAACTCAAGGGATATTATTATATCACTTTGGCACCTCTTCAAATTGTTCTTGAAGGGGGTCATGTGCCCCTCCAGTCCTCTCTTTAGCTAGTGTGCCATTGGTGTGGAGGCTGCAGTAGTTTGAGCAACAAAGTAATACATTATCATCTTGGTTTTCGAGGTTTTTTTGTAGAAATGAAAAAGAACACTGCTATGTATTGTACAATTATCACTAAAATTTGAGGAAAATATTTCAATGTAGAGATGATAGTAATCATGTTCCACACTTGTATTTCTTAGATTGATATTTATTTAGGGAATATACTATTTCTTATTTGAGGAAAAGATTGTTTTTTCACTATATAATAACTCTTAGATTCCTTATTTAGTGAACAGAGATGATTTCTGTCAGAAATTGTGTTGTAGGAGTTGATCCTTATACTTTAGTAGCAAAATTATGATGGTCATCACTAGGACAGTCAAAAAGTCTGAAAGTCAAATTTGATCAAAACAAAGTCAAAAATCTCAATTGTTTGGAATAAAATCAAAAATACTAAAGATGATCAAACAATATCATAAATTGAGAGCAATGCACATATGTATATTTACTTTTATAATGTTGCCAGCCTTTCGTTTATGTGGCGGCTAATCACTTTTCGGTAGTCTTCTATTTCGTAATCTGACTTTTATCTATTCATATCATCGTATCATATCACAAAACCTATTTACAATTGGTTATGTATGTAGCTTATAGAACTAATTAATACCAACTATCTACTCAAGAACAAAAAATAAAACTAAATTAATTGCAAATGAAACATGTACAGCTACTGTCATCTCAGCTTGTGTATTTCCTTTTTAAATTTCTCAAGAGAGGGTGACAATTTTAGCTCATCATCAATGTTATCCCATAACAAACTCCCTCCAAAGGATATGGAGATTAGTCCATAGTGTTGGGAACTTACTGGAAGGAGTTTACATAATTCCTTGGTGCGGAGATTGCATAGAACAACTTTATTTTCGAAAAATTCCCACATATACTCTGGGTTTTGGTGATTGGTCGATTTTTATATTTCTATCATCAATTTTTGTAGGTACTTTGTCTGTGTTGTCTTTGTATTATCCATATGAAGAAGTTATTCCAATTCATAGTCTATACAGGGATGCACCCATGGGGGGCGTAGGGGGGCCTCGCTCCCTCCAATATTGTCAAATTTGCAAGAAAGTTGGTCATAAGGCAGCCATGCTGGAAGAGATTTGGCAACAGAATTTTCTCTGACCTTTTTTATTAGTAACAATAGTTGGTCGATTGGTCAAAACACCCCCCCCCACAACAGAAGGTGTCTCGGCACATCACTGAGTCTATATATACAGTCCTCAATGCATGCTTGTGAGTTCTATTAATTTCATACTAATGTGAATTCGTGTCGCTGGTGTAGAGAGTATTCTCCAGCAACTATGCCATTTTGAAGGCTTCAACAGGAATTCAGAAGCTTACCTTTGGGGAAGATATGTGCAATTCCAAACCTATTTTTCTGACATGCTACAAATGCATGACATTTAAAAGATCTTAAGTGCAGGCAGGGGCGGATCGAAAGCTGGACTTTGGGGGGGGGCTTAATTGTCTTTTTCATGTGAATAGTTTCATAACTATTGTTGGCTATATGAAGCATTGACGTTTGGGTTGGCCATGGCCCCCTGGATCCGCCCCTGAACGCAGGAATGAATGTTAACGTAAACCTGTCCTGAAGGATTTGACTTGGAGACAGGGATGTGCAGATGGGGGGCTCGCGCCTCCCCAATATTTTCAAATTTGCAAGAAAGTTGGTCAAAAGTTAGCCAGGCTGCCAAGAGGGTTGGCCACAGTATTTTCTGTGACCTTTTTTTTAGTAAAAATTTAATAATAGTTGGTCAATTGGTCAGAACGCCCCCCCCTTCATCAGGTGTCTCGGCACATCACTGCTCGGAGATATGTGAAAGTCAAAATTAGATCAAAAATTCACACTTTTAGGTCAACTAGGTCTACAATTTTGAAAAGTGAAAATCAAAATATGACCGCCCTAGTCATCACATTTTGACAGCAACTCAAACGGACTACAAGTGCAATCAAAGACCCTAATTTTTCAGCTGGATGTTGATCATTTTCACAAGGCATCATTGGCAGCACCAATAATGTTGCTTTTTGCTTCAAAAGGACTCTGATTCCGAATTTGTTTATCGAGTTTAATTTGCTTCTTACCCCCTGAATTTGTATGCAACTGATTCTCACTTAGGGTCATCACATTTAGCATCAGCTCAAATACGACAAGGATTCCAACTCTCCCGTTTTGGCTGGAAACCTCCCCGTTTTCTGGCCTCTAGTTTTCATCTCATTACCTACCGCGTTTTCATCAATTAACAACAGTTTCAAATTATACTGTATTTCCTGTGTATTTTTACTTTGTATGATCAATATCATTTGCATCTGGTATTACTAGGTTTTTCCCATTCTTCTCCTCAAATCTACTGCCTACTGCTGGCGGAATGATTTCATGATCCAATTTGAGTTGCTGTTTTTCGGATATCAAATGTTGGAGTCTCTGATATGATAACCTAAATAAGTCATTACCGTAGAGGGTGATGCAGAAAAGCTATGAACTATGCTACTCCTTTTTCGTGGAACATTGGACTTACTCTCCTAGCAAATTATTAGCTGTATAATGGAATTCGAAAAAAATTTGTACACATTACTGTCAGATGGGAACTGAGATATGTCTTGTTAGAGACCAGGGCAAATGTTCTGCACATATTTATATTTGTCCATCTATCCACCATTCCTTGAGCCTATCCCAATTTACTTTTGTATATCTATTTATCCTCTCCTTATCGATCTATCTATAGATTTATCTGTTTTTTCCGCCCATCAATTATTTGATAATTCTAGATGTTATTCTTGTAGTTTTAATCCGATTAAAAATCGATTTTATGGAAATTGCAACGTAGAGTATCATCACTGTATTTGGTATAGTTATTATGATAGATACATGGATATTAAAGTCATGTTAATAGGAAGGGACCACAGTACTTGGACAATAATCATTGTTTTCATCCATGTATGAAATGACTACCGTCACCTACCATGCAACTTCATGAAATACTCGCCGGTGAAGACAATACAAAGAATTTGACAAATTCCAGTTGCAAAGTTCTTCTTCTATCAAAAACTACACCCTACTCATAAAAAGGTTGTTGGAGCTACAATATCCCCAACCCCATTGGCTACGTCACCAATGCCAATGACAAAGGTTTCGTATAAATAAAAGAAAAGAATAGTAAATGCTAAAGGTTACAACTAATGCAAAGTTATCATGTCTTCCTTTCAAGTCTCTTAGTCAGTTGTGGTTATGACTTCTCATCCACGACGTCTTCTACGTCTTCTTCTCCAGTGACTCCGTCTTCTTCTCCAAGCTCGTCTTCTTCTCCAGGACGGTATTCGCAGCCTTTTAATCCAAGGGCAATACTTACAGGCTTGGCAGAGAGTGTGTGTGCACTTTCGGCACAAGTTACAATATAGTGTGACCAAATTAGGATCTTTCACTTGTGCCGCCATTCCTACAAGCAATTATTAGGGAATAACATTTGATGCAAATCAAAAGACTACAGGCTCTACCTTAGCTGTCACGAAGCCAGGAGGGGGAATAAGGGGCATTGTCCGCCCAACAGATGAATCTTTGCCAGCCCATAGCTTTGAATCTCAATCATATGGCATCTCGTTATAGTCTTCCTTAGATATATGTCAAAGAGCGTAGATCGAAGGTCAGTAACATCTATTGATGATGCTTGCAAGGGGGCATTTTCTAGCATTATAGGGAATATAATAAAAACTTTTTGCTGATAGAAGTCCTTTAGACCTCTTTAGCTGCCTTTCTAGCACTATGAAAATATTTCTCACATTTTAGCTATCGTAATGGGTGTAGGGGCCAAAGTATTTCTGATCGAAGCCCCCAAATTCCTCCCTTTCCCTGTATGACCAATAAGTAGCTTTATATTTAGACGTGGCTTTCACACCCATCTAGCCCGGTTGCCCCCTATCTTTTGAAAGCTCCTTCGTGACTGTATCTTAGAGATATGCTTCAATCTCCTTTATTGATTTCTGGTAATTGATTTTCAAACTTAAGCATTGATTGCATTACTGAAAATTGGATTTGAATAACACGTGAAATTAGGAGTATATTAAGCAAGGAATTTCGGCATCAATGTCGCATCAAATTGCCATGAGAGAGAAGGAGAGTGTAGAGCATTAAATGCGTATTTATGACTGCAGCTTGTCAGGGTAATTTTAAAGTGCAGTTCCACATAAAAAATGCATTTCTAAAAACATTTGTGCAGGTCAAACAAAGACGTCGTGGCCGGGGGAGGGGGGCAGGGAGGCCATGACCCCAGTTTCTTAACAATTATCGGATTTTTGGAAATTTTGATGTTTCGTTGGAAAATTGTTGGACTATTGCTGTTAGTAAAGACAAAGGTTCCGAATTTTATCGGAATTCTTTGAACTTGGCCCATCCTACTCTACAGGTGCCACAGCGCCGCTCAGTTCAACCGAAAAAAAACATGTGCGATTCACAAGCTTATTGCTTAGTGGCCCATGGGTGTAAGAAAGTAACTAGCAGTAAAAGTAATAGATTTAGGTACAAACAGATAGGAGAAACGCAATAATAAATGAAATTGTTACAGGTAGTAGCATTTATCTACCCCTTCTCGCCAATAGCTGGTGGTTCAAGCCTATCTACACAAGAACACAGCATCACTGGATTTAAAGTGTAGTTCTAAATTTTTCTTCAAAAAAAACCTGCAGCCTGTATGTGTTACGCTGTCAAAGTCCCAGATAGAAAATCGAAAACTTAATGAAGACTGAACTTCCCAGTACTTTTTCTTATACGTAGGTAATTGTGATTCTCCTCGTTCGGTTGAGCTTTCCTATTTTCTTTCTACTTTACAGTCATAAGTCAAGACTAGCTTAACATTCAGCAATCTGATGTTGTCTGATTGATGGAACTGATTGCCAAGGATGCCTGCAGCACGGGGTCAGTGGGGCCACCACTCCCCCTTTCCTCGGCCAACGTAGGCACGAGGGGGCAAGATTTGCCCTTCTGAGAGGAGATGTTTGGATATTCTTTCTATACTCTATTTACAACAAACACTTCCAAAGTTGCATTTTCCAGCCAGCTGGGAACCCTGATTTTAAAACTTCTTCCCTGGGCACAACCATGGTTGGCCCTTTGATTAGACACTGGATATGAGAGAATCGTATGACAATTTTTCATAATGCGCAAGTGTTTTTGTAAACTCTCCAGCCCCACCCCGCTTACAAATAGTGAGGGACACATTGCTAAAATCTTGAGAAAGTGTAGCCATTATTGACAGCAGAAGCAACCTAACGATGGTGTTTTGGGAAGACTCATTCTAAAGGTGCCTACTTGGGGAACCGGTCCCATTTCGTTCAGTTTTTCTTCTCACTCCCTTGGATAATTCATTGTCACGAAAGAGATTTATAAATGATATAATATTGAAGTCACATCCTTGGTGCCCTTTGGATAAATCTTGCCCCATTTGCACTTTGCTTGTGCAAGCGTCCCTGCTGATGGCTTGTTGCTACTCTTAGACAAGTGAAGTCTGAAAAGAACAGTCATGTCAACTTTCCGTTTAAGATTAATTTGCAGAATGCCCTTATAGTTATATGGCGCACTTCAAAGACTTTCTTCAATTAATGCATCTTGTAACTACATTGACTAAATGCTAAAACTTTACCTGATTGTTCCAGTTCATAAGGGTCGTTGGTGCTGCTTTCTACTGCAGCAGCTTCGTCTTCATTGTCATTATTGTCATCATTTTCATACTCTGCCAATCCTTGATCGCTCGCCTTACCTTCGTGATCACTAGCGTATGACTCAGCTATGGAAGGGTAGACACTTTTATAAGAGCTTTTTTGGCCTCAGTACTAAAACTTTTCAACTTTTCCACATTTCTAGTATCAAAGCGTTCTGGAAACCTTTCTTAGCAAAAGTTTTTGAGTTTCAGCATGCACTTTAATGGAAAAACAAAAAGCTTTATGCATCCTTGAAAAAATGACAAACCTTAATAATCAACAGAACATAGAGCAACTTACAAAATACTTTCTTACATAAAAACGTGTAATAATGGCAATCCAAAAACAAATCCTTTTATTGACTATGAACTGTTACTCTTCATGGCTACTCAGAAGTGTTACTTTTTAAAGTCATTTGAAGTCAAAATACTCTTACCTTCTACATGGTTTGCAATGAGGATCGCAAAAAGGATTACGAAAACCTTCATTTTCGATTTTCTTTCTCTCTATCCTAAGGGGCATGACAGGAGAATTCATTACAAGTTTGATGGCTATCTCGACATTTATAAACAGGCTTCAACTTTAGTGTCGTTAAGCAAATCGCCATTGCATGATAAAATCAAGTTGGTACAAAACTTTCAACAGCCTTGCTGATGCTTCTATTGATTGAACATAAAGTTTAATTGCAAAAAATATCAAGTAATGTCATTCAATACCAAAGAAGCAAGCGCAATATAAAACTAACTAGTCATATGTGTATGAGCAGACTCACCTTGCATTTGTGTCTTCTCTCACTTCATCCAGTCTACTAAGCTCTTCTTGCAATGACAAGATGTCTTTCTCTATTTATAGTCTTCCAACTTCTGTTACTTTCTTGTGTGAAAACAAGAAATTTCCTAATATGGCTACGTGTTTTGAAGTTTATGCTAATCTTCCAATTATGTCCCGCCTACCATATTAAATAAATATACATAAATTGGCTCTTCGTGGGTGAAGAGACAGACAGTTCTTATCATTTAATAGAGTAGAACTTCCTAATCAGTTACAATAATTTTCATAATTCTTACTATTTGTTCTGTTAGATCATTTCTTTATCTTTACCTTGTTTACCTATTTATGATGCGCCATCTACGTATTCTATCTAAAGCGTTTGAATAACAGAGAATTTCAGGAGATCTTTGTTTTTTGCGCTCCCATTGCAATACTTCAAAAGCATTTCTCTGGGTTTATTTTTCAAGTCTAATTAACTGTTTTACCTCCTCATGAACTACTATTTATGCATACAAAGCTAGGGCAAACTAGAAAACCTTTTCGTGCTACTGATTTAATTTCACTAATTTATACATTTGCTACCTAGTCTGGCACCCTTACTTTGTAACTAATTCCTGCTAAATTTACCTCAAAAAATTTTCGGCTATGATCAATACATGTGTTGTAGCAAATGCAACAGAGGAAGGATCGATGTTTTCTATGACAAACTTTCATAGCTCTGCCCTAGCTAAACGCATAAGATTGTTAATTTCTCTTACACCGAAGTACTTCTTGCTGCATAACTCTAGTGTCTCTAATAGAAGGGTGTTCATATCGGCCAAATTATAATAGAAGGAAGGGTACGAATAGAAGGGGTTGTTCATGTCGGCTAGTTTTCAATAAAAAGAGGGTGATAAAAGAAGGGGGTATGCATGTAGGCAGCTGTTCAATGGAGACGGAGTGCTAAGAGAAAGTGGTTTACGCCGGTAAATTGTTTTATTAAAAGGAATTGTAGTTTTCTGCGTGCTCTGATCACGATCGATTTTAAAAATTTAATAGAAGGGGTAGGGGAAGGAAAATAAGCAACGGGTGGGGGAAGGAAAATTCTCATGAATTCAATAGATAGGGGGCGTCTATTAGAGACACCAGAGTACAGGCTGATTCAAGTGTTCTTCAAATCCGAATTTATGGCTTAGATTCGGCGTTGTCATTTTCAAAGGGTAAGGGGAAGCCAGTAGTACTAATTTCTGAAAGATAGTCACAATAATTTGCAGAACAGCCAATTGAATAGAGGTGGGTCACTTTGGCAGTCCTTTTGATGACAGAGACCTGTGCTTATCAGCTAAGGTGTTGCTACCCTCCTCTAATCAAATAGTCAGTAGGTGATGATCTAGATAAAATGAAGAGGAAATAATGAACCATTATTTTCACGAGGAAAGGGTCGTGTAAGGGGAGATTTGTGTTCCCTTGTTCCCTGTCAACTATCAGCTTGCTCCACTGCTCCCTTGATGATATTCCCTAGAATCCCCCGAGTTTCAGAGGCACATTTTTCAGATTGATTGTGAATCAGAGAAATTGCTTCAAATTCTTTGAGATCTTTAACTGACTTTGCGACAAGTTTCATGCTTACAATTCATAACTGCGTCGTTGATACCTTTTTTAAACACTTTCAAACATTAAATGAAAGATGAATGCAATTAATAATCTAGTAGAAAAACATTGATGTAAATCATGTTATTAACTTCTTTAAAAATCAATAAAAACTCAATTTATGGAAGTAACAAGACAACTACAGTGAAGCGAATTTCAGTCTTTTTCTGAACTTTGTTGGCTCAGTCGAGGGGCTTTATGCTTAATTTTGTACTTCTGCAGAAAATTGCGCAAGATAAACATCTAAAGCAGCAATTTCTAAGCCAGTTAGGCAAAAACCAAATACTCTGCACACACATAGATTTGGCGATAACCATAATTGTTTTATTTTTGACATGACGACAAATTATGGCCGCTCAATAGGGTAAAAATAGCTTCAATGTTTCAACTTCTGTTGACTGCAAACGTGTGACGCTTGTGCAGCAGTTGTTTTTAATAATGTATTGTTACCTCGCAATGATTGAATTGGATGGCAATCTCGTTCATATGGTATTTAACAAATTTTCTTCACTGAATGAGGCAAAAAGCTATTAAGCTCTACCACTCCCTGAAAAGGAGGCAATTTTTCCAGCACAGGGATAGCACTACCTGTGTGCTTAGGGGCCTGGAGCTCTCCAAAATTTCACTTAACTCTCTAGGCGGCACCTGAGTTTTTGAAGATTTTTAAGCACATCTTTATCCGATTAAAACTCGATTTTATGGAAATTGCAACGTAGAGTATCATCACTGTATCTGGTATAGATATTATGATAGATACATGGATATTAAAGTCATGTTAATAGGAAGGGATCACAGTACTTGGACAATAATCATTGTTTTCACCCATGTATGAAATGTGACTACCGTCACCTACCATGCAATGTCATGAAGTACTCGCCGGTGAAGACAGTACAAAGAATTTGACAAATTCCAGTTGCAAAGCTCTTCTTCTATCAAAAACTACACCCTACTCATAAAGAGGTCACTGGAGCTACAATATCCCCAACCCCATTGGCTACGTCACCAATGCCAATGACAAAGGTTTCGTATAAATAAAAGAAAAGAATAGTAAATGCTAAAGGTTACAACTAATGCAAAGTAATCATGTCTTCCTTTCAAGTCTCTTAGTCGGCTGTGGTTATGACTTCTCATCCACGACGTCTTCTTCTACGTCTTCTTCTCCAGTGACTCCGTCTTCTTCGCCAATGTCTTCTGTAGAAACTCAGACTGCAAGGACGACAAAGTCTGCAGTGTCTGCAGATTTGGCACCCTTTGCAATACTTTAAGATGAGGCTCCAGATGCCAGGATCTTTGGCTTCCACATTCCTCTCTGAAAGCAAACAGTAGCGAGTAGCGTTTAATATAAAGCAAGACATAACAACCTCTACCAAAGTACCTATGGACAGGGGTGTGCTAACTGAGGGGGCGTGATCGGCGTAGCTTAGAGCTAAATCAGCAACCTCATTGACAACTTTTAAGTAGTAAATACTAACGCTGAAAATTCCTAACATGAAGATTTGAAATCAATAATAAGCTATGACATCATCATGAAATTTCAAAAGCGATATGGCATCAAATAGCACGAAAAGAGAAGGAGAATGCAGATCAACAAATACATTTTTATGAATGCAGCCTGAATGCCTTATGCTATTACAGTCTTATCAATTATGATTCTCTTCCTCTCTCCATTGAGCTTTTCTTTACATTTTTCTACTTTCCAGCCACAATTGAAAACTGGCTTAACATTCAGCAGTCCGATATTGTCTAATTGATAGAAATGATGGCTTGCAACTATCCGTTCAAAATAATCTAATTGACAGAAAGCTTTAAATCACTGTAGGTAGTTGTATGCACTTCAAAGAACTTCAATTAATGAACTTATACTATAAAGTATATCAACAGAAGAAATTCTTTGAAGTGCTTGCAAATATTAAAGCTATACCTGAACGGTCCAGCTGATAAGGGTCATTGGTGCTTCTTTCTAAAGCAGTAGCTTCTTCTTCACTGTCATCATTGACATCATTGCCAAACTCTGCCAATAAATTGTCGCTTGTTTCCTCTTTGTGATCGCTATATGAATTAGCTATAAAAGAATACATATTTTTTACAAGAATGATTTCTTCGGCCCCAATACCAATACTTCTCTCACTTCTGCACAATTACAGCATCAAAACTTTCCTAGAGACTTTCTTGGCAAAGCTTTTTGAGCACTTTGTACACTCGAAATATTGATAAACCTTGCCAAATAACAGAAGCCTGGCTATTGGAGAGTAACTAACACAACATAAATAACACTTTATACACAGATAATTCGAGTTTTTAACACACATGAATATATGCACGCTCTGTGGTGTCAGACACCCAGCATTGAAATACATTAATTTTTAATGCAGGCGATTTTTACTTTCTTATAAAACAATTTCTTATGCAAAAACGTGTAATAAAATGAATGGTAACCCAACGAAAAACCCTTTCATTTGATATTAACTGCCTTAAAAACAAGAGTGAAGAGAGATGGGATATCCGAGGACAAGTATTTTGCCTTGTGTATACCTCCTCCTACATCTATTCAGAAGTGCTACTTGTTGAAGCGATTTGCAATAAGCATACCCTTACCGTTTACATTGTTTGCAATGAGGATTGCAAGAAAGATTACGAAAACCTTCATTTTCGATATTCTTTCTCTCTATCCTAAAGGATATAAAAGAAAAATTCGTTACCCGAGATCGATAGCTAATTCGAAGTTTACAAACAAGTGTCAATGCTGAATGAACTTAAAGTTTGATTATGAGAAACATCAAGTAATGCCATGTTGAATGGTAGAGATCCAAGCCCAATCTGAAACCAACTAGTAGTGAGTGCGTTAGCAGTCTTACCTTTGTGTCTTCTTGTCTCACCTTGACCAATCTACGAAGTGCTTCTTGCAATGGGAAGGTATCGTGCTTTATTTATATCTTTTCGACTTGGTTGTTTTCCTGCTTGAAAGCATGAAATTTCTTAATATGACTATTTGTTTCTATGTTGATGATAATCTTCCGATTATGCTCCGCCTGCTTTATGCAATGGACATTGGCTCTTCGTGGGCGTACAGACAGACTTTTTTATCATTTAATAGAGAAATTCCCAATCAGTAAAATAATTGCTACACTTCTTGCAGTTTGTGCTATTAGATCATTTATCTATCTTTGCCTTTTCTGCCTTTTTACGATTTGCCATTTACGTACCTAAAGACTTTCAATTAATGAGTATTTTCGATATCTTTTCTTTCTTCCGCTCCGATTGCAATGCTTTGAAAAAGTTTCTTGGATATATTTTGGACAATAAACCGTTCAGCTTGAATATTAGCCTTCACATTGTACTAATGGTAGTTTATGAGCAGCGAGCTAAAGTGTGAAGTCCAGAGAGTATAAACTATATACATAATGAATCGTAGCAAGAATAGATGTATTATTGAATCGTATTGAAAAGACTGCTGAATGCTAACTAAAACGATACGCGCCGTAATTCCTCGAATTAGCCCACTGGGGGGGGGGTAATTTTTTTTAACTTTCTACATGGGGCTTATTCGAGGCTGGGGGGGCTTAAACATATTTC